>JAOXXN010000001.1:14916708-14929491 GCA_026770055.1 Myrmophylax atrothorax | reverse complement strand
TTCTCAACTGACCTGTTAGATACAAAGCAAGTTAATTATTGCATTGTGTGTTATCCAAAAGAGAGATTTTATAAAGGAGTGCCAACAAAAATAAAAACAAAAAAAAGAAAAAGGAACTAATTTTACAAGCTCAGTTTGGAAGGCTGTTCAGGGCATGTCCAAGTGCCATTCATTTCCTGAAGTGCTGTGATTTCTTCGCAAAATGCAGTTAGTACATGCAAAGGGACAGGAACCTATTAAGGGGGCAGCACATATGAATTCCACAGCTTTTACTCTGTACATCTGAGCGGTCATTTGCTGAGATTATCCCATTGATTCTGACAGCATAGGCCAGGAAATGAGGGCAACGTCACCTCTCTAAACATGTTCAGCAACTTCATAATAAACATTCTAGTTGATGACATGACTTCTTAGGCTCAATTCTAGGTGAATTGGGAAAGATACTTCAGGCACACAGGAGTAAGGGCCTCTGAGTTCTGCTTAACTTGTTTTTATGCATAACTTAAAAATCTATTTTTCTCTTTGAAAAATTGATTGTGTTTTCTGAGAGCTCGTATCAGCAGCATGAGATATGCCCAGCAAGAGTGTGAAGAACTAGATTACGACCACTGAAAAAAAGATCAGTTTTTATTAAGTACATTCAGTGGTGATCCATATCTAGTTTTCTCAACAGACAAATAAGCCACGCCAAATTTCAAGTGAAATTCAGTGGAGTGCTACATACACCTGCATTTCAACTTCTCAGGAACGGAGCAGAAGGTAGCAGTTCAGAGGACAGTACTATGTTAGAACAGGAAGAATAGAGAATTTTACTTCTGAAGAATTGTTTCTTATAACTAAGATGTTTCTGTTAAGCAAAAACATCCTTAAAACCCTGCTCAGGGAAATAAAGAGCTATAGAATAATTCAATTTCAGTATTTTCTCTATAGCCAACAGTGAGAAAGCCCTCTCAGCTTGAGAAATACTATTATTCACTATACTTACCATTTCCATTTGCATGCACTGAATAATCATTATTCACTAGCAGTGTTGTAGAGTTAGTGGAGTTACTGTTTGATTGTAAGGAATTGGAAGAACTGGATACTCCTTGATTTACAGTCTGCTTCTTTAAACCATTAGTAGCTGTTCTACTCCAGTCTACAAGAGATATGTGGCACAGAAAATAGCACAATTCATACAAGCAATGTATAAAAATACAGTTAATAATGTAACTGAATTAAAAGCAAAGCTTTATGCAGTTTTCTCACAGTATTCTAGATAGAATTATATTCCCTAAGAACTTAATCATTCTTGATGTTTAAAATTATTTAAGTATAGTCCCTTTTTCTCCTGTCCCTTTTTTAAATACAAGCAGACAACTGTCATATTTTTACAACTGCAGATAAGACAAGAAAAATAGCTAAAGTGCAGTTGATCCTCTAAGTTAAAGCGTATGAAAAGTACATAGCTTTACGAGAAGTCAACTACTGAGTAACAACATAAAATAATTTATAGCTTTTTTGCTTTAAATTCACTTTGGTTTTGTGCAAGGCACTGGTAAACCTACAGCTGACCCAGAAGCTGGAACAAATCTTACCATTTCTAACTGACCAAAGGTCTTCTGCAAAGACATGCCTTTATCCTGCAGCGGAAGAGGTCAACTGCATTAAACAGCTTAAGGCAACAGCATGTAAGCATGTAAGAACTGTATCAGCTACCACCTTGAAAGACTATAATTTGGGAGGTTTATTTTACCTTGGATAATAGATTAGAACTGCAATCACAGCAACATGATTAATTGATGGATTTTTTTTAAGTATTACAAAATACTAGGAACTTAACACTGAGTATAAGTATTCAGAAGTAAAAAAAAAAAAATTAAAAAATTTAAACCAAAATAAAAATAAAAAATATTTCATATTTACCTGAGTTTTCAGCCAGCCTGAATTTTCCACAACAGAGATATCTTCTCCACTGTTTACGGACATTCTCCTTTGTTACACAATAAAAGATGAAAATGAAGAACCCTGCAAAGCAATAACATTAGAGAATGTTGCAAAATTTACTTTTACTACTTCTTAATGAACAATGTATTGGTTTTCTTTCATTTGTTTTAAATTTTTAAGCAAAACATTCTTTCTTTGATGAAAAAGTTCATAACTCTGAACACTGCAGAGTACTTTTTCCTTACACAGATTAGAAAAATCATAGACACAAATGGAAGAACAATAAATACAACCAATCTACAAAGTTCATGAAGTTTCCTTCTGTCAAATAAAAAGGAAAAAATTCTATTGGTCCTGAAATTTACTTAATGCTTTTGGAAAAGAATTCAAAGCAATGCCAAACAGAGGGTATGATATGACACTGTCAGGCTATGCAGCTTTTAGCAGATGGTGTGACACCATCACACCTTTTATTTGCAGCTATTCTGTTACCAGAAAATAACTCATATATAAAAGAATAAATAAATAAATGTGCCCCCCCCCAATTTCAAAGTCAGATATTTTCTAGAACGGATGGTGCTCATCCCGTTTCTTGCCAGTGCCACATTACAAACTCTTTGTCTGCTTCTCATTCACTACTAACTTCCCCTGCTTAAAAGTCTCATCATTGTTGTCCCCCTTTAAAGAAAAGTGGCACTCAGTCCTTGCACAACTTTCCACCTGCAGTATTTCCCTGAAAACAGACATATTAGGTCTACAGTGAACAGAAAATAACCTGAGATAAAGCTAAATGATCAGACTGGTGTAGACACACATGTATGTTATGTTTACACTGCTTTTCAGACAAATTAAGCATGTAAAATCCCACTAAAAGAGATTATTTACATCTTCCTTTGCTTAAGTATCTTTCTTAACTTTGGTTTAGAGAAGTAGTTTTTGAATGTAACTGTGTTGCTCTTTACCAAATAGTTCTATGCCACTTCCAAATACTTTGAAACAGTTTTGAAACACCAGTATAAGCTTAATGAAAGTCAGTACAATTTATGCACCTTTATTATTTTTAATATAAAAATTTGCCTAGAACATAACTTAAAACTGGGTAAACAGGGAACTCAGCTTCACGTAAAAGATTACTCTGACCACGCAGCATCTTTTCTTGTGTTAGTTCAACACAATCCCATGCAAGACCTGGGAAGATGTGGTTCCAGCCCCTCATGTTACCAAAGAGTAAGGTACTCAAAAATCAACACAGAAAATAGGGGAGAGGTATATACACTGAACTGCAATTTTAATTGCTTTAGTGTTTCTGGGAAATCACCCAGACAGTTACCTAAGTGCCATTTAAGCAGAAGGCTGGATCCAAACTTCAGCAGGGTAATTCAGGTACACTTAGATAACTACAGTACCTCCTATTTATATGAAAGCCTTTGCAGCCTCTGACACTCTGCTTTTGGATATGTCCATTAGCACTGAGGTCTTTACAAAGCTTGATGCCTTCATACCTACTTCCCATATGTTCTGACGTGCTACAGGCCATGCTTAAAACTTAGACTGCTCCCTTTTAGATGTTGCAGCCTTGCCTGTCTCAATGGCCCTTTGTTGAATGTCACATCTAAGCCTTAGGGGAAGTGTAGAAATGTCACAGTTTTCACTAGATTAATTGCCTTATAATGTGAACACCCACAGGAACTGAGTATTCACAATTTATCTGTTGACTAGAGAAGCACAGTCACTTCCAGTGATGTCTGGTTTGCATACACTTTTTAAATGATAATATTAAATATGCTATACTTATAGTATCTAGATTTCCTGTACCTCTGCAATATGAGATATAGTAAGGCAGTATCGTCTCTAATATAATTAACATGTTAAAGCACATATCAAAATTAAATTTTTATTTCTGAATCAAGAAAATGACACTTCCAAATGTTTTGTTTATTATATTATATGCATGTGGCTGTCACATGAAGGATGAACTTACCTTGCAAAGTGTTGAAAATCGTAAAGAGGTAAGTAAATACCTCATTTACTGTGAAGAAAGCAAGTCCCCAAGTAATTCCCAACAAGAACGTGAGGCCAGCAACACTCCTAACGTCTTGAATACTTGTTCTCCTTTGAGTACCGAGCTGTTTTTTCTTTTTGATACGACAGAGCTGGATCAGCACAACAATGAACATGCTGACATTGATCAGGAACATCAGGCAAAAATATCCCACAGCAGTAATATAGAAGACAATTCTGTTTTTAATCCAGCAGCTAGAACAAAAGAACAGTCTGTCAACCATTATCAGAAACAGAAATTAAGTAAACAGGAGATAAACATGCAGTTTGTTGCACATGCAAACCATTTTTGCCCCTTTACAAAGGTTCCTTTGGCCAAAAGGTACAAGCCTTCACAAGGGCAATAACCACAAACACAAGAGATACTGTAGAGCTCTATCATTTCAAACATTTAATTTCATCCATTGCTTCCCTCCCCTTCCCTGCCTTTAAAGGAAACCCGCTCCCCCTCCAAAAGCACCTCCCTTTAACTCACAATTTATCAGGTCCACTTATTGAAACTTTTCCAGTGGTTATAAGTCCATAATTATCTGTTGATACTGCCAAGACAATGGACACAACTACTGCTGGTAACCCTAAAAGATGATAAGCAAACAGAAAAGTGAAAAGCCTGACAAAGACAGTGTTATGAGGATTTGAAATTATTATAATTTTCTAAGACATCTACAACTTGTTTATGAAATTTCTCTGTTGTATTCTGCCTGAAAGAATCTAAAAACTGCAGCATTAAAACTGATCAGGAACACAACTTGCAAAGAAACAAGAGGCCAAAAACTGCCATCACTCATCCATCTGATTTAAAATATCAGTTACAGGATACCTCATTTTCTTCCTTATATATGTTTTAATTAAAAAAAATCCATTCATTTTAGTGCCTTGACTCATGTTTACTCAAGTGGCCACAGACAACAACCAGGCCCAGGATCTCTTCATCCTCTCTTGAATCAGATCTATTTTGCTGCTTTTTGTTAGCAACAGTGCTACCCCAGAAATTCTATATATACAGTTACTGGCATTCATTCTCAAAATACAAGTGACGCCATCTACCTGGTAAACGGAAGTATGCCCATTAAAAATCGGTTCTATTGTACCAGCACAAAGAAAATTCATTATCAGCTTGGGGGAGGTGGTCCATACCTCAGTAATGTGGAACACACAGGATCAGGTTCACTGATAATGAATACCTGGTCACTGCAAGGTCATAACACTTAATGACTGCTTAATTTTAATTTCTGAAGTGTGTCACGTTCACCGAAACACTTGGTAAGAGGAATTATCTATTTAGCATACAAAAGGAAAAAAAAATTACATACCCCAACCAACAAGACAAAATTTAAGAATGTATCTCTGTACATAGGTATTAAAGACTTTCACAAGGGCCAGATACATGTGGAAAGCTTCCAGGCCCATCCAGGTGAAGGAAACCAAGAGGAAATAGTGAAGAAATACTGCAACTGCAATGCACAGGCCTTGTCTATCATACAGTGCAATCCATGAGTCAAGGAGGAAAACCAAGTTGAGCAGAAGCAATGCAGAACACAGTTGAATAAGAATTTTGGAAGGGTAGTCTCTCCGGATTTTCCTAAAAAAAAAAAAGGAAATCAGTGACATGACATCAATTGTCCATGAATTGATGCTGGTTTATTTTCTCTCTTGGCACAAATGCCAAGAAAAATAAATTATATATTTTCATTCATATATGTTGCTTCATATATTCCATTTATACCTGGGGAGAATAATTCACAAAATATTTCCAAATCAACACTATGTATGAATACAGTTTTTTAGAAAAGGGTACATAAATACAAATAATGACTTGGAGTCTGGGTTTAGTACCATGGTTTTTTTTTTAAATTGTATGTTGAACTTCTTGTTACAGTGCTTCCAAAACCCAAAATGTGACTGATCTTTATTGTAAAACTAGATCAGGCTTTTGACTGGGCTTTTAAAGCTTTGATAGAGACAAGTCCTTGATGAATGAGAGAATAAACGAAGAATAAAAATGCATTTAAAATGCTATAATTCTGCACTCCTTTCTATATGTTGTATCTTAAACACATTCCTTCACAATTCTATTATGATAAAATCCATTATAAAATACTTGAGTGCTACTTCTTCATTTCTGACTGCATAGAACCTCACGATGTTCACAAGATTAACATTCCTGAAGACTGGATCAATACTTTATTGGTCAACTGGCCAAAGTTGTGCATTATTAATGGGACAGAATCCGTAACTGTTGCAAAGCACTTCGCAGTGAAGAATACAATCAATCATAACTGAAGACTAATGGGAGCTCAGCTGAACAGGTACTTACTCAAAAGCAAGGTAGGTCACAAGAGTAACAGAAAGAAAAATTGCAGAGAGGCCACAGCCTATGTAGGATATAAAAGTCAGCACCAATTCTTGTGTGGGATTCAAAGAGATATTTCCATACATATTCTAAAACAGAAACAGAAGTCAATTTCAGAGAACATGTTTATTAAATGAAAAAAGGTCCCAAAACCCCAAATGTACCTTTCCCTCTGCAGTTAAAAAAAAAAAAAAGAAGAAAAAGAAAAGGAAAATATACTTTTGATCATGGATCTTATAAAAGGGTATCTGGAAAACAAAAAAGCCAGTCTAGTCCTGCAAAGAGAATGGAGTTGGACTCCATGATCCATATGGGTCCCCTCCAACTTACTTATTCTACAATTCTATCATTCTAATTGTGAAAACCCATTTGATTAAAAACTTGGCTTAAATTTGATTTCTCCTAAAATTTATTTCCTGGAACATAAAAAACTGCCTAAATGCAAAAACCGCAGCACTTAAGGAATTTTTTTTACTCCAGTGGAACTCCTGTATTCCCATTCAACCAATAGCTGAAGCATGTGACTAACTGAATGTCTGTAACTACTAACACTGAAGTGAACAGAACCCGAGTATTATTTCACAGGTATGTGCTTATTGGGTCCTCATTTGCTTAAGACAACACTTGCTTAAATGTGTTTCTGAACCAGGGTGAGATTGAGTAATTTTTAAAGCAATTACCATCAAAACTGCAAAACTAGTGAGGTGGTTGCATGAACAGACTGTTTCATTTATTCTACTTTCTTTAACTATGCAACCTTCATTAGACCATCCGCCGTGTCCACCTGTTAAAGAAAGCAGATGTGTTATTCATAAAAGGCTTTATTTATATTAACATGGGTTAATGTAGCTAAAACAACACAGTATCTTGGACGATATAAATTACTTACCATTTTTATTAAAGTCCCAAAAAACACATCTCACTGTTGAATTATCCTGTTTAAGAGGTAAAAAAGAAAAAAAAAATACTAAACTATGAGTTTAGGACCAAATGATTTATGAATTACCTACAAAATGCAGGCAAGAATAAATACTGTATATAGCAAATATGGCTGCTTTACATGAACACAAAATTATTTTAGGTGCATAGAATGGATTAGTATTTCAAACCACATGCAAAAATAAGCTGAACAAATTTGAAGTCACCATACAGGAGGTAGCTCTCATGCTTATGCAAAGATTCTATGCCTGGCAGAACATTTCTCTAATGCTCTTTCATTGTCTTCCTACACTACACAAATTCTTGGCATTTCTCATCCTTCCTGATTTTACAAGGATTGAGGACATGACCACACATAAAAGGAAAAACATTTTCATTTTTAAAAGTTTGATCACTTTCTATTACCGTGTTATTTAAATGTTTACACACAGATTTCCTCCTTACACATGCAAATTCCAAAAGCAGCAGCAGCATTTCACTACACTGCTCTGAATACTAATAATTCTACAGTTTTATCTCAAAACTCAGTATTATGTCAATACAAGTAAAGACTGCACCTGAAGCCAGCTCCTGAAAAAAGCTTTAGGTACATTAGTGGAATCCCTACATTTCTCAGTTTATAATAACTCAGTATTTTAAACTCTGTTAAGACACAGGAGAGAAGACTTTAATCCGTGATGTTCATTTGAGAAAAAGCTGGTGTATATGAGTCCTAAGACTTCCAGATAACACAATCCTGTGTCAGTTTCCCTAAGGAAAAAGACTCATGTTACTTTCAGGCCGCAGCACCTACAAATGTCATGACTGCAGCATCTTCCACAGAAACCCACAGCTTTACATCCAACAGTTTTTATTTTTTGTAACAGTAAACCAGAAGGGTAATTAATAAAGGTAAAGGCTGCATGGTTAAGTGGTAGAGCAAAATTAACCTGAAATCATTTGAGAACCAAAATTTATTAGTGGTGGTAAATAAGCAAAGATGAGGGATTTTGACTGTCCAGATGAAGATGAAATGTCCTCACTAATAAAGTAGAACCAACTGATATATACTCTTAGTACCATATTTCCTCTACAACAACTGCAGTGGAGGCAACAAAATTGTACTTTAAGTCTGCCAAAATGTAAATTATACCTGATTAGGCTTGATATTCTGTAAAGTGACAGTAACATTTGCCTTTAAATTGTGAACTGTGATATTAGCAACACTTGATGATATAACATTGCTGATTAAAGATGCATTCTTCAAGGACAGATCCTGGAATGACAAAACAGGGAACCAGATTTTAAAGTCTTAAAGGAAACAATACTAGAATACAGCATCCCACAAGCTCAGTTACTATGCAGAGTAAGTACTGGACAAAAAATGATTCCTTTTTAAATCAGAATTTTTAAAATGTGTTTTGTGGGGAAAAAGTCTATTTATACTCTATTTTGCTCTAGGCTTGAGTTTGAAACTCTTAGGAACAGAGGACCAAAAAAATACCTGGAAGACAGTGGTCTTTTTAAAGAAGTTGAATATAATTCTTGAAGCCAAGTCCAGCTCTTCAGTGCGTAGATTTGTCAGCAATGATGGAGGGAGTGTAATTGATCCAAGATTATTTAAGTCACTAATTGCCTGAACTCCTAGAGACACCTGAAAAATAAATGCCAGGATTATGCTTCATTTCAGTCTCCAAAGAAATAAATTATGACTTCTCTTCAGTTTAAAACTTCAGAAGATGTATCCCTGTAATCACTGTCACAAACTCACTGCTGCTCTCATTCCTCTCCTGCTCCAATGCATAAATAGCCCCTACAGGACTGAAAAGGAGGCATCCCATTTCAGGACTGCCTGCTATTGAAAATGATCTGGTTTTACCCACTTGCTTACAGGGACAGAACACACCACTGTAGTAGATAATATTGATTTGAAAAAGGTGAAGAGCAACAACTCAGGTAGGTCTATGTAACGGTGTAGGGAGATCACCATTCCACAGCATGGAAGGCTGGAAAGGCAAAGAGCTTTTATAGGCCAGGGGAGGTACGTCAAAATTCAGAAAAGGTGTAAATAGCCATTATTTGTCAGTAAGTTTTTAAGTACAGCAGGTTAAGCAGAATCTGAGAACATTAACTTTTGGATCATCTGGCAAAAATGACAAACTGGATAAGCTACAAGTCAGGTATCTCATGAGCCTTGTGATCTAACACTGAACAGAAAAAAGGTCTGAACTTTCTCCCAGTTGTGCATGCTGTATGTAGAGGCCAGAGAGCTTTGTTTAGTGCAAAATCTCTCAGCATTCTCTTGTCACACATTAGTCACTTGACATACAAATATCACCACCTCAGAGTTCCTGAGAGATCTGAAACATTAATAGAACTGAAGAAAGAAATTACCTGAGTATTCAAAGAATGACTGTAAGAAGAGTAACAGTGTGAACTCCCCACAGTGCCCCAACAACATGATTTAACTCTTCTGTTTAGACCAGTGAACTCCAAATGCTTTTGATCATGCATCCCCTAAAATTTTTTCAGCATGAACCCAATATATACCTATTTATAAGTTATATGTATGTACTACTGTACTAACATATTACACAAGTTATAAAACATAAAACCCAAAAATTTTAAAAGGAGATTAAATATTTTTTAAAATAAATTTTTTATTATTCATATAAGTAACATTTTCTTCCCACACTGCAATGAACTGTCATGTACACACCCTGGGGTACTCAAACACCACTTTGGAGATCACTAGCTTAGACAGCCACCAAAGAAATCCTGAATCAATTCCACAAAATCATTCCTGTTGCTCTAGTTTGATGTAGATGGTACTTGTTGAAAATTTTCTGTATGCCATTGCCATGAAATAATAAAAAGAAATCATTACTTAGCAACTATTTGTTGCTGTATTTCAGCACTACCACCTCCTAGCCACCTCACACTCACGCACTACATACTGCTAAGAAATAGAACTCACATTATACCATTTTTGGTATCACAGAAAAATTCCAGTATTACTTATGGCTCATGCTACATTAAGCTATTTTTGTGTCTGAGGAGGCAGGATGTGCCAAAATTTTCAAAACCTTCCATCACTCCTTGCTTAAGCCTCTAAGGCTGGTATTGTCCAAATTATTATTTCCTCAACCAGGAAGGAGGTTTTGAATGAGACAAAGTGGATCCAAACTTCCTAAGCACTTCCTTCTTGGAGAGACGAACCAGTAATGAGTGACAAACGTGTGAAGATCATTGTCCAAGCAACACATACATAATAGTTCTTTCCTGGAACCCTCCACAATTAATCTCCTTCTAACAGATAAGCCATTGGGCAACACTCCTTGGCAAATTTTGGCACTGTCATGGTGGCTGAATAAATGACTCATGACTCCAAGGTTTTGAGGCAAAGTTAGTCTGCCAAGTACTCTGTCCACTCTGGTGTTCTGGCTGCACCCTCTCTAACAGCTTATTAGTAATGCCACTTCCTGCTAAGTCGGTTGCTCTCTTACACTTATTTACACAATAGAAAGGAAAAAACTATGGAGGGCTCAAAAAATCGAGTCTTTTTTCTCTGAAACAAACACAAATAAAAAATCCTGAAACTGTTTCAAACACAGAACAAACTTTCCTTCTTATAAATATAAAACCATAAATACTTAAAAATAAATATTTGACAATTTTTATGTTATTTAGAATTATTGATGTTTAACCTGGAGATCAGCTGAGTCCTGGACAGCAAAAGCCATTTCATTGGAACGGATGCTGTTGGTCTTCACAACCGCCAGAGCCAAGGAAGGGGAGACAAATGCAGCAGATGGTGTTGAAAAGTTCAGTTTTAAGCCAATATTATCCACCAGTTTTATAATTCTGTTAAGAAAAAGTAACTTAGTATTACCAAGCATGTACACCCCAAATTCTCGGGCAAGTTGTGGTTATGGATCAACAAGCCAAGTGTAATGGAAAATACAGCTGACTCTGCTCACTTATTGTGGAGTCAACACAAAAAAAAATACAGTTTTCCATGGCAATACATTACAGTGGAGCTGGCAATCTTAGAATGATAGTCCTTCCATTTTGTATAAGTACACTAAAGAACAAGACATATGCTTTTGGATTATGAAAAAATGAAAATTGCTGAAGCCAATTCACCAAGACAGTTAATACAACACTTCTTTAATCTATTGCCAAAGTGACCTACCTGTTAGAAATTCGGGGTGGTAACAGCTCAGAAGCAGTCAGGACACTGCTAACCTCATTAACCATCCTTTCTACATCTTTTGGCTTTACTTTTCCAGCTGCTAAATCATTTTCTATTTTGGACACAATTTGCTCAGCTGTGCTGATACTGATGGTGGTGTGTACAGAAGTTGTGTTTGTGGGAGGTGAAACTGTTTTTCCTGTGACAAAAGAAAAGTTGTGCATTTAGTTAAAACCAAGTGAGCTTTGAGAAGCATAAAAATAAAGGAGTTCTCAGCCTGGAGGAGACTGAGGGGAGACCTCATTGTAATTGCAACTTCCTTGTGAGGGGAAGAGGAGGAGCAGGCACTGATCTCTTCACTCTGATGACCAGTGACAAGACCTGAGGGAACAGCCTGAAGTTGTGTCAGGGGAGCTTTGGGCTCAATATTAGTAAAAGGTTTTTCACCCAGCGCATGGTCGGGCACTGAACAGGCTCTCCAGGGAAGTGGTCACAGCACCAAGTCTGACAGAGTTCAACAAGCATTTGGACAACACTCTCGGGCACATGTTGTGACTCCTGGGGTCGGTCCTGTGCAGTGCCAGGAGCTGGACTCGATGGTCCTTGTGAGTCCCTTCCAACTCAGCATATTCCATGACTAACAAATCATATCACAACTTGTAAGGTCCCTCAATGAGTTATGTGAGACAGACTCCCTTTTTCTTCCTATCAGACACTTTGCAGAGAGCAATAATTTAAACCTCATGGAAACATAAAGTAAGGTTTCAAATTGTCAGCATTAATTCCACATTTTATTGATTACAAAGTTCCTTACATCAGATCAATAGTGATATTCAATAACATATCCTTTTGGATATTTAGCTACTGGATGCCTGAAAGTAGATTAAAATCAAGATATAAGACATTTCAAAGGAAGCTTGTAAAGATGTGTACAATCTTCATAAGAAAATACATAGCCATTTAGAATATTCCTAATCAATAGCAGTATTTTAAGGATGATCCAAAATTAATTTGCAATATTTTAATACTAGCTTAGTTTAAAAAAGATAGCTACCTTGCTCTCCGACTTAATTTTTTTCTGCCAAAAAGAAATTTTTCTGTTGGGAACTTAGCACAGTACCTATCCATGACATTTACAAACCCATTTGTAGGGTGAGGTACCAACCACCACAGCCAGAGGCATCAGAATGTGTTTTAAAATAAGTGTACACCTCATGAGAGTTGTCTCAGGTTTTTCACATAGAACAGAATCACAGAATCATTTAGGCTGGAAAAGACCTCCAAGATCATCAAGTCCAACCTTTGACCAATCATCACCCTGCCAATGACA
>JAOXXN010000001.1:14890683-14906626 GCA_026770055.1 Myrmophylax atrothorax | reverse complement strand
TCCTATTGCTGAGTGCCTGGGAGAAGAGACCAACCCCCACCTGGCTAGAACTTCCCTTCAGGTAGTTATAGACAGTGCTGAGGTCAGATCTAGACAGGCACTGCAGGACTAGTCCTTCTACCAGACTGGAGATCAATGTGAAGTAAGGCAGATTGCTAGTATGACACACCACAATACCAAGAAAAAAAAGATTCCATTAAAAATATTTGGGAGCAGACTTCCTGAACTCACACAAACTTAAATTCTGAGAAGCACAGAAGGAGATCAGTGGTGATATATGAAACCTACCTGGTGTTACGGTGGAATAATAATCAGTGGTGCTAAAAGCTTCTGTTAAAAAAAAAAAAAAGAGTCTAAAGTTTTCACATTTTAACTTAAAAAGCCTATAAAATACATGTCACAAAAATAAGCTTTCTTATTTCCAATTCAGACTTCATCTTTCCAGAAGTAGTGTAAATACATGACCATTTATAAGGGAATTAAGTTACTTTTAGCAATGGGAATCACACATCTATGTCCCCATACAAGCCAGTGACTCCAGGCTCCCTATTGTTCAGAGGGAAAAGTGGTGTTTTTAAGGTGAGATCCTCATTTATCCTACTCTACACAGGCTCTTGGGCATAAGTTAAATCATGTTCATGTTCTAAAGTGTGTCTTTCCATCATCAGTGAAGACCAGCAGGATGTGTAGCTCATATTACAGACGTGGAGGAATCTGTATTGACACAGGATGAACCTGCTCCTTGTTTTCAAATGCAAATTCAGGTAAGGAAAGGGTGGCAAGTTCCTCTGATTTTTACTGATCCTATTTAGCAACTCATTTCAAGAACACATATCATGTGTCTGTGAGGAATGGGGTGTACATTTTAGTTCTGTAAAATACCTTAAATTGTATCAGAAAGCACAGAAAATATTCTATATATAGATATACCAAAAAACTATATACTTGCTAAAAAAATAAACATGCCTAATTTGGGTTTGGGAAGCAATGCAGTACTTTGAATACAAATGTTAAGGTCATGTAAGAAAATAATCTGGATTACACAAATCCCAGATATTAAAAAAACCCAAAAAAACAACAAAAAACGTGAATACAACGAACATTTCCCCTGAAACCTTACTCTCTTCATGCAAATTCTCACCTGCACTTTGGGTAGTCTCCTCTGAAGACATATCTGAAGTAGAAAAATTAATAACAGTAAAATCAATAAAAATGTAAAAAAGCCAAGAAGTCTAAATCTAACAAAATCTAAACAGGAGAAACATTAATAACATCTTGCCTGAGGGACTGATCGGATAGGTGATAAAAGTAACGATAGAGGATTTGGGGCCGCAGGGAGATAAAGAAGTAAAAACTGTATTAATAGAGTATTTTACATCTATGAATTTTTAAAGAAAAGATCAAGCATGCAAAATGAACACAAACTGAATATTATTTATCAGTTCCATTTTAAGAACAACTGCAAAGCTTGTTAAGAATGTTCACATTATTTCAATACTAGTAATCGAAATAATGCTCACATTATTTCAGAAATCTGAGTATCTGAATACAGATAGTTGCTAATCAAAATGTTACTTTTATTGGTTCCATTCTTGTAGAAGATGCAGATGAATTTTGCATATCCAAATGCAATAACTGCTTAATTTCAAGGGCCTTTTCCTGCAAGAACTCACAACATTCATGAGCAGAGATGACACACTTGGTTTGGCAAACTGTCACTCCAAAGAAGCTATTTTTGCCAGTAACCATATATAAATAAAATAATGATGCAAAGTTTTTTTCCAGCTCCATCAAAAGAAAGAAAAACCAAACGAAAATTAAATTAAGACAATAGAAGAAAATTTAGAGAAGGATGTGATTAGTAAGCATATCTTAAAGGTCAGCACAGGAAAACAAAGTGGGTAGAGGACCAATTTCTACCATTCAACTATGATTAAATGGGCCAGAGCAGCTTCACAACAGAAGAGCATTATACTTTCCAAACTTCTTTACTGAAAGCGTCACTGCCATTAGAAGTAATATCTGAAGTATAACAAAGACAAGTTGGTGCCCCTGCATAGACAGTTGCATATAAAGAAAAAAAATCCACTATCTACTCCATTTCCCTGTGAAAGGGAAAGGTAACTTTTTTTTCCCTGATGCATTTATTTCAACTAGGGGTAGCTATTTTGAGCATTTTCAAAATTGCCCTATTAATTCCATCAGCAGAGTAAACACTAAGCATATTTTGTTCTTAAGTAAAACCCCTAAAGACAATTAACTTCCCAATGCAACTAATAAGCAGGAAAAGTATTACTATATGTACTATACATTAACCAAGAAAGCAACTGGCTTTCATGTACAAGGTAAGCTATTTAATCACAAAATAGAATGAAACAATTAATTTTCTCTTCAAAAAATAAACAATGAAAACACTGAATGTTGGAACTCATTTACATAAAAAATTTTCTGTATTACCTCAGATAACTGCAGAAGATTTATTTAACAGGAAATAAAAAATATTGCAGAAATTAGTAAAGTCCTGGTTTTCTTACCAGAAATGGTTGTTGCAGCTGATTCTCCTGCCTCTGAGGATTTGTTTCAGAATTAAGAAAAAAAAAAAAAGACCATTATGAAGTTTCAGGCACATACATGATCATCCCCAGCAGCCTTGCCTTATATTATCAAAAGTTTACTGCATTCTCCAGAAGAGGGCAACACTGCTTTTTCAGACTGACACGTTCAGGTTGTCAAGAGGCAGATGTAGCAATCTCTGATTATAAAATGAATTAAAACAGAACACAATGCAAAATGATTTCTCTTCAAGAAATACTGGACAGTTTGCACTGTATAATGTTAAGAAACCAAAAATCATTGACCCAAGACATGCTACACTAGCCTGAAAGCCACATGCCTATCTATCCCAAGTGTTGGTAATCCTGGGAATGGGAATCCAACAGACACAACAGGATGGTGTAGCTGGGTATGAAGAAGGGAGACTCGCCATTTCAAATTCATCCCATACATATCTGTTCCCTTTTCTATCCTGCAAAAAAGCAGCATTTAAAACACCCTAATTCATTGCAAGTTTGAGCCTCTGGTCTTGACAGGAACCAGCCAACTACTTATATAGCAAACACTAACCACTAGATTTTTTATATTGTTACAGTAAGTATTTTGATCAAAAAAGATATTAGGAAATTTGATATCTGGTTCACACAGCAATTTCAAAGTTAGCCCTTTCACTCACTGGGTGGTTTTGGAAGGTGTCACAAACAAGTCACAGTTATCACAGAAATACAGCCTAAAGAACAGCTGGATGCAAATATGGAGCATTATTTTAAAAATATATTTCAGGTATTTCAGCATCTTCTCTCAAAGCTCATAAGTCATCCTATAATGATGCTTACAATACATTAATTATATTGTAAAGCCTTTCCTACTCCTGCAGGAGATTTAAGTCAGAGATACCAAAAGTCCCTAAGGAAAACCAGATTTTTTTTTTAATTAAAAATGGTAAACAAGGAGTTTCTGAAATGCTAATCCCTCATGATTCCTTGCTCAGACTGCATTTTTTCTGGAAAATTACTGATGCTGTTTGCACTATCAAATTGGCTAATAAGCCATAAGGATGATATGGATAGCTAATATCCAAATATTGGCATATGCATAGCTAGCTTCATGAATTAAAAATTAATAGCAGCAGCAATCTTCCTACACACTTTCTAAAATACAACAATGGGCAAAAAACCACAGAAACCCAATATACCTGCTATCTGCTTTCTGCCAGGCAACGTAGCAGTAGTTTCAACTGCAAAAAAAGAAGATCTTTTAGGAGCAGAAACTTTTACATATACTTGTACATGTAAATATATATACAAGCATTTTTTTTAAACACAAAAATTTTTTAAATGCACATGTATATACAAGCACTTTTTTAAACACTTTTTTTAGATGTGCTACTCACCTCAGTTCAAGCTGGTTTGCAAAACTAGTTTGGACCCTTGAGAAATATGTGTCAAGGCTTTCTGAAAGCTGGAAATTGAACTTTGTTGAGTTTGTTGACTCAGTTTATCACTTTTATACTTATGGAAGATATAGATTAGGCCATGAGCTTTCCCACTTCCCTTCCTCTGCCAGTGTCTTTAGAAACCTGTTCAGCATATTTGCTTGAGTGAAGA
The DNA here is from genome assembly GCA_026770055.1 of Myrmophylax atrothorax. NCBI lineage: Eukaryota > Metazoa > Chordata > Aves > Passeriformes > Thamnophilidae > Myrmophylax > Myrmophylax atrothorax. Next base: position 14,902,466 of record JAOXXN010000001.1, on the reverse strand, counting down.
CGAAGCAGGCTAAAATATGAGCAACCAAAATGTAACAAGCACACACAACTGTGCTTTCACACAGCTATTTTTGCAAAAATGTGGAAAACAAATGCTGATGAATTATTCAAGAAGTGGAATTTTATTAATACAAAGAGAAACACAAACATTAAACAACAAAAGAAAGCAGGGGGCATCAGATTTGTGTAATAAAAGGATGTGTTATTCCACACATCCTGACAAATGACATGAGATGTACTTTGAGAACACATGTACATCATGATGTGCATACACATCATGCAGACACTCACATGTACAAGAGCTGCACCACCAAAGTGCACTAAACAATGAGCAGAGAGATCAGGCTGCCAGAAATGCAGTGGCTCGGGTGGACCTGGATCAGGAAGAAAAAGATGAGCTATTTCTAGCTCAGAGGGCCCTGGGAACATGTCCCTGGGGACACCCAGGAAGAGATGTGACACAGAGATGGGCCCTCGATCGAGGTGTAGGTCTGACAACTGAAGTTGTCACACAGGCTACCCATGGATGTGAAACATGGGCAGCAATTGAGTAAGCCAGGTGACCAAAGCCTCCCTGGGATAGAAGATGGTGGCTGGGCTATCAATCCATGAGGAGGTCTAGCAGACCGATTAAATCACACCATGGCTGCAAACCCGCCAGCAAGGCAAGTGCCACGTGCTTCCTGTGCTGGAGGAAACTAGCCAGTGGCTACAAATGTCCACTGTAGCCTATGTCACCACTCAAAACACCACCCTGGGCCCGGAAAAACAAGTGGCAAGGCAGCATCCCATCCAGCTAAGGCACGGCCACTCATTTCAGCACCCTTGATAGGTGAGACCCTGCCTGCTGGGGCACGGAGCAAGGAAAACTCCCTTCAGGGCACTGAACCTGGTGGGACACCAGCGACAGCCAAGATGCAGACCCACAGGGTAGCAGCAGAAGGGAGATTCTCTCTGAATTGCTGGAGCTGGTGGGACAGTTTCGCCACAGTCAGTGCCTTGATATTTGGGCAGTCCATCATCACCAAGGTGTTGTCATGGTGCACTGCTGGGTACTGTACTAAACTCTGCCACATGGCCCATGTGCAAGGGGCACCATCCAGATCTTTGGAGACCTTGCTGTTGTCTAGGTTGCTGTGGACTACCCTCCACCACTGCTAATTCCCTCAGATACTGGACACCTTCCTTCTTCCATCACTGGTAGTCCACTTCCACCTGTAGCCTACATCCAGTAAACAGACGAGCTGGACCAAGGGTTGGACTTGATGATCTCGGAGGTCTTTTCCAACCCAATCGATTCTATGATTCTATGACCCTTCTGACACTGAATCCAGTGACCCAAGCTCAGATCTCTGTGTGACCTCCAGTAACCAACCATTTGGAGATGACACACAGGAAACAGAGCAAATTCCTGGGCAGCAAGGTGTGTGGGAGAACTTGGGCAGGTGGCTAGAGCAGGTTCACCTCTGACACCATGGGGGTTTACACCTGTACAGGCAAGGAATCCTGTTGAAATGGCAGACTACTTGAAGGGAAGATTTCTTGCTTACTTTGAAGGCTGAGACTTTTGGTAGCGTTGTGTTTCAGCACATACCTACCAGGCCTGTGTCCAACACCCTGGAAGGAGCAATGGGGTTTCTGGATCTAAGGATACACAAATGGATGCTGCAGCTAAATCAGAGACACAACCCTGACCCCAACAGCCACTCCTGCAGTCAAGGGAAACCAATGGAAGAGGAGGCTGACCCTGTTAGTAAAGGAGGACGATTCTTTCGAGGTGAGGTAGGAAGAAGATTCGGAAAAGGCAGCCTGTTCTGCAGCAGGACAGCCACAAGAACAGGAAACAGAAATGACAGAAATCATAAAAGAGACAGAAATGATCCAGTCCCTATTTCTGAGCAAGCTGCAAGATGCACAAAGGTGGCACAGCTGCCACCAGGGAAGCACAGTGCTGCCTGGCTGCTCCAGTGCTGGGATACTGGGACCAGTGATCTGGAGTAAGAGGGTACATGAGGGCTTGAGGAGATAACAGAAAAGCCAGCTCATTTTTGCTGAATTTCACACACTGCATGAAGCTAGAACAGCAACTCTGAAATATGGCAGGATGAACACATGGAAATCAGATTAATTGTACTAGGTTTAACTTTTTTAGGTATTTTCATTAAACTTTTAATTTTCGTTAATTTACATCCTCAGTGGAAATTTTTTCATGTAAAGAAAGAGACAGAAAACCAATATTCTTAGTATAACAATACACATCCATTAAGTAAAAAGTATAAGTAAAAAATTACACCTTTATATATATCAGCCTACTTAATTCAAACTCTTTTAGTAAAGATAAAACCAAGTTACATCAAATATTTCATTTGACACAATTCTGCCCACAGAGAAATACAATTTTTTTTTTAACATCTAGAACTGTATGAACTTGACAGATCATGAAAATCTGCATATAATCTTAATTTTTACAGTCAACTTTCAGGAAAATTAGGACTTCTCACTGTATAGTAAGCCCAGATAATTTAAATAGTCTATAAGGTATGTGTTCTGGAGCTCTTACGTAAAGCATAACCAACATCCTACAGTGATTGGGTGTTACAGCACCTATAAAATTTTCTCAACCCACTGTCAGTTCGGGGAAGACCCTTAAGATACAATATTGACTTTAAATAATATGCAGAACTGAAGGAGTAGTCAGATAAAACTGTTCTGTATTGTTTAAACAGTAAATAGGTTTTTAACATAGAATGAGGTGAATAAAAAGAATGGCGTTAATTCTACATGAAGCAAACTTCTGGTTACAGAAGAAAGTGTCCTTCCACAGGTGGGCAAACTGAATTTCCTACCACAGAAAGTGAATTCCATCTCCAAACTTTACCTGTTACTGGTCCTCTCTTACTCAGTTGTTAGCACTTTGTGCAAAAGCCACTCCAATAAAAAGACCCTGGAGGAAATCCAATTCTCAAACGGAGCCCATCTCTCAAATGTGCCGCATTTCACAGCAAACACCATCACACTTCCTCTGCTTCCTCTGCCCACAAAAAAATAAGATTTGCCCAGGAAATCTGCCCTTAAGATCTTTCTTTCATACCCTTGTGGATTCAGTGTAGACACAGTCTTGCTGTACATACACTGTGTTTTGCATCCTCCATATCTCTTCAGCCTGCTTTGTGAATTTTTCAGAATACAATCAGTACCCTGAGGTAGGTAAGAAATTTGTCCACTAACATATTTAGTATTGTAGGTTAGTAAGAAGACAGTGAACTCTAAAAATGCCAAATGCTTTTTATAACAAATCTAAAGTATAGGGAGTAAAATAAGCTAAACACAAACCATGAATACGGAGCTGGCAGATGCAGACAGTGATGATGGAATGTATAACCTGAGGGGCACTTTTTTCTGGACAAAAACCTAACCATTACTTCTCTTCCAGTACAATCCTCACAATGCCTAGAGTTGCTAGAAATTATTTATGAGACTTGTCCTTGATCAAGGCACAGCATTAAGTTGACTAACAAAGTCGTTCCTCAGAATCACCTTTGCATACAGACAGGCGGAAGGAGGAAAGGCTGTCACATATTATTTAATATCACTTGCATTTGTTAACCCTCCTCTTTTGTTGTATTTAAGAACTAGAAAAGAAAGTGAATAGGGTTTATTTGGAGAAGGATTAAAGTTCAATCTAAAATATCCAGAAAGTTGACATGTAAAAGGAAAGTAAAATAACTCAAGGTGTGCTAGTTACAAGCCAACAGAAAGTATTTTCCTTAGGTTGTTTACCATTGATAAGAGCAAGAAAATCCATACATACATGAAACCTCCATTTATTTGCCCTATGGATTTTTATTTGTAACCCTGTTAGTTCAGGATCATCAAATCAACATACCTAACATATCCTATTCCAAAACAAGACATCATATATTGTAATAATAGTTACATTTTCTCTAATAGAAAACATTCCTGAGGATTCAAACAGCAAATACATAGGTAAAAAACACTGAGTAGTATTCTTTGCTTTTATTGCAAGGGAGATAGAATAGGTCCTCACAAGAACTGTTTACTTTCTTTTCTGAGGCAAAAGGCAACTCCATTAAATGAGATAAGCACCAGTTTCTGTTATTAACATGCATCATTAGAAACAAAAGCAGCAAGTCCCTTACTGTCTTCATATCACTTTGTACTGTTCCGACTCATATAGCTACAGGATAAACCAAGACTTGAGAATATCATTCCTACAGGCAGAGGAAACTGTTCCACTAGTATGAAACCTGTTTAGCAACCACAGCTCCACACCACAGCTGCTAAAATTGTGACAACCTTCATTTCCCACAATGACTTTGTATGACAATGGGAACCAGCATAACTTCAGCAGCTTCAGTCTGGCAGATGAAACCCACTACTGACAGTACTTTAGGCCAGATGCACAAACTATGGAGCTCTGAGAGACACCAGTGCTTGACCCTGTCTGAAAAACAGCCTTGTGCTTACAGCATTCCTTACCATAACAGCTCTGAAGTCTCAGGCTACAGGATGTGACGGTCTCTGCTTGTCCTGCTGAGGCTGTTCCACCAAGCACCACAGAACTGAAAAAATCAATTCAGCCAAAGGGAAAGAAAGGCAGAAGGAAGTTTTGTAACACAGTGGTCAAGATGAGAACAGATAGTTTGGGATCCTGCACTAAAGGCACTCCCACTCTTAGCATGTCATTTGTTCAGAAACTCAGGCACAGGATACAGAAAAATCGCTTAAAGCACGAAGGGTGTACAACGTTCTCTATTGCCAATTGGAAGAATGAAATCTTTTTCTTCTCCCTACCTCCAACCTAACTTACAAGCCGTACACTCTTTCTGAAACCTTTTGGAGTGGCCAACACCCTTTCTGATTCACCTGTCTTCAGGCAACCTGCTCTGTCAGAGGCAGTTCAGTTTTTCCAGGGTGGGGAAGTGAGAAGCAGCCGGAACCCGGCAGCCGATAGCAGCTTCGTGCCAGAGCTGCACTCCTGGCAGCTGCTCCTTGTGCCCCTGTCTCAGGGGAGCAGTGCTGCTGCTGCTGCTCAATAATACTGTTCTACCTAATGCTTCTCGGTCCCCTTCAAACTTTTGCAGAAAGCATCCTTTGAGCAAGCCTGAGACAACTACTCGGATTTCTTAGGAGAAGGGGTCTGAACTGTAGTGACCTCAAGGCTCCACATGGTCAAACCCTTGGGACAGGTGTGGAGGGGCAGGGGACAGGGCTGAGCCAGCTTGGCCTCTGTCTCTGAAACACAGGGAGAGGATGCAAGGGGCAGCTGCTTTCTGGTCAGCTCCAGCTATGAAATAGGCCATGAAATAGGCACTGAGCACTTAAGGAGCAGCAACAGCCCTGGCAATCTGTAGAAGCACAAGATTCCTGACACATTTATGGACTTATATGTCTGGGGCCTAGATGACAGGTTTGTTAAATGAAGTGCCTAAAATTTTACTTATATTAATTGAAAAACATCCCAAAAATGAGAACAGTTTGAAATATCACCCAGGACTATTCCTTCAAAGTGCAGGTGCCCTTGACCATGTCAGTTCTCACCCGCACAATCCAAATGGAAGAATCCCAAGGGACACCTTGGGGTCTATGTGTAATATGGTCTCCTCAAGTCACAACACTTGGCTGTCACCACAGAATGGCATTAGATAACCACAACTGTATGTTGCTGCTAAGATCAGTTTTGACTTACAGATGCACATAAAAATGAGGAAATTCATAAAAATTCAATTTTTCTAAATAAGAACTTAGAGCAAAACTTCTAGTGCTGAAAGTGTTTTCACCAAAAATTCATCTCATTCAGGCAGGGGAGTTGATTTTCATTAAAAATTTTCACCAGAAATGCCAAAGTGGAAGTGTTTATTCCAAATAGATACATAATATCACCTTCTGGTTTTAAAACCATTTTATATTGAAAAGTCAATTCCACAGTGCATTTTTTAGTTCTGTACAAATCCTCTTCTAGACATTCTTACAGGCAACAGTGACTGGTATCTATTACTCTGCAGCAACAACTGTCCATCTGCATTCAGTGAAATGAAAATGCCTGGCACTAACACTTTTCACAGGACTTGTTCACAAAAAAACCTGAGAAGTTCAAATAGCAAAATTTCAAAATGGTGCTGTTCTAAAGTCTAGCCTATGGAAACAGGCACCAAAAATATGACATTTGATTCTTATATTCACAGTAAATCCATATTTTCTATTAAGAGATTGGGTCTCTCTAACATTTGATAAACCTTCAATGAATAAATGTTCTGCCAAAATGAATGATCCAGTCACCCAAGGTATTACTAAGAGGAGCACACAAAAATCCTTCCCAGCTAAAAGTTGTTAATTAGTTAGCTGTAGATTGTAGACAATGACCTGTCTTGACTTTCTGTGTAAGTTTGAGTTTGAGGAACATTATACATAAATTTCTAGAATAAAACTTATATACCATTTTTATTTATGTTTTTATGCCCCTCATGACATCTCATATCTGCTCTGACTCCCTGGTGTGGCACCATGGAAGAAAGGAGGAATTATCACTGCCCAGTGGACAGAAACAAATGTAAGAAAACAATGACAGGGCTTGTTCACATCAGGGTTTGTCATCAGGGCCAGTTTTACTTATCCTTAATAGAAAATCTAGGCACAACTATTTTTAACTCAGCTTTGATGTTACACGGCTTTTAAGAAATCAGGTTCTAAATACAGTTTTTATCTGTTTGTAGAAAGCTGTACATTGGGTACTAAGTTGGATCAAATCTCCTATTCTCTGGCAAGCTGATTTCCAAAAAGCCACTTCCTTTGATATCACAGAAGAGGGAGGGAACGAGAGCAAAAACAGGGCAGGTCAAGTATGCATTCTGTTAATAGGTACAAGGCAGAGTGGTATGTGACTCATCAAAAAGGTACTCCAGAGTTAGGTATTTTTTCCCCATCACATTTACTTCCTTCAAGAGCTTCTAGAGGTTTCTGTGGTATTTTGTCCTTACAGTTTTAGAAAGAAAATTGTATTGGGGCAAATAATTTACTTTTTCATCTTCTGCTTTCCTGATGCAGTCATGAAAAAATACATATTTATAATATATATTAAATATAATGATACAGCCCAAAGTTTGGTAACCAACAGAATGGGATGCAGCCTGGATGAGTGGCAGCTTCATTTCCACTTTCTGCCTGAGGACATAAAGCCTTGGCACTCCAGCCTCCATTGCAGAAAAGGTGATCCTGTCATCAGATGGGCACACAGCTTGGAAAATCTTTAAAAGGAATTATATGAGCCTAAAACATACCTCCTACTGCCCACACCTGCAAACTAGAACAACAGCCCAAACCAAAGTGTTCCTCTTTCTTGAGAATGCAAAGGCCAAATAGTCACACAGGGCACTGGTCACCTCTCATTTCTCCATCAGCATCAAATTGTTTTGTTTCCAGCCTGGAAACCTCCAGCAACACCACCAGCACTCTCCGCAATATTGAGAGTGAAACGTATACATGAAAAATAGGGGGCAACATCTTAAACTTGAAGGCTGGACAGGACAGTTTAGAAAAATCCAAAATGCCACAATATATTAATGGAATTTTAATTATTAAAAAAAACCAAAACAGGCGACGAAAAGCAACAGGCACTGGGCTCCTCCTAAACATTAGAGCACTGATACCATGAATGAGATGACAGTGCTTTACTGTCAGTGACACTATTTACAGTTATGCCAAAAATCATCTGTTTTATTTATTCATTGAAATTTGGTAAAGATATCCCATAATCTCTGTGCTCCTTGCATAAATGCACAGTTAACAGTTTGGATATTTATATCTGGATTAAGAAAGTTACTGTTTAATGTGTAACTGAAATGATTAATGTTTAAACGGTACATTTCTTCCCGCTGTGAAGTTATTATTAAAGGCAACTTGCAAATATCCCACGCAAAAATGACAACTGAAGAGCTGGTGCTCACAGACAACTAAAATTTCTTTTCAAGGGTTTAGCATTTTAAACTCACTTATTTTCTTGTGGGTTTATTCTCTTAAACCACCCCAAACTTTAGATTACTTAATAGACTGTTTTGTTTGGTTATACAGAGACAATAGTGATATCATTCATATTGTCCGCATCAGAGTTGGTAGCTAGAGAGGAATCATTCATCAAGGAACAAGATACAGAAACTCTCCAAATTTAGAATTTGGACTAGTAAGCACATCATCTTTCAGTTACCCATTTTTAAATAGCAGGAGATGATAGGTAAAGTGAGATACACTCAACCTGCTCCACTCTTTTCTCCATATCACAGCTGTTATGGCACTTCTCATTCCCAGCAAGAGAAGAATTATCAAAGGAACCTGAGGAATGTAAGAGGAAGGCCAGTGACGCACGACATACGTGTCCTCCTTCCCTCTTTGGCCCTACCTGCACTACTTACACCTGCTCAGCTACACCAAGCAGAGGAGAACCAGAAGACACTGTGACCAGAAGAAGCAAGAGTTTCATCTTTAACTCAGATCTAAAAGCTTACTACTTGGACTAAGTACCATTAGTCCAAGAAACGTGATCAGCCCTCATCACAAACTGGGAAGCAGTCAGATATGTCCTTTCTTCCAAATCTTCAGATGCATAAGATATGTAGCTACTGCAAAGGTAATCCCATCCACTTCTGGGGAATAAACTACTTTGTTAAAGTTGAGCATGCCTTTAAGTGCTATGTATGTGTGTAAATCTTGCCAGAATCAGGATTTTGGTCCCTATTAGACCTCACACATTTAAGAAAAAATTAAAACTCATTTTTGGTAATCTGAAAAATTAAGATAAAATAAATTATAAAGCCTAGAGAAAAATGATCAGAAGAATCAACAAAAAGAAAGCCAGGAAAAGGAGGTAAGGAAACATAAGGTAACAATGTAATGTTAAATGGGTCAATTAGCCAAGGGCTTACACTGGCCCAAGATTTTGAGTGGTTAGGCAAAGGAGAAATCACAGATATTACAGTAGCCTTTGACTGACAGTTTACAAATAATTGTTCTAGGTAAGCACGAAATGCCAACCAGGTCACAAAAAAAATTCTGAAATTTGTCCTCCAGCACAATTATGACTGTAATGAACCACTTCCTCTTCACCTTTTGTGCCTACACAGGAGGCACAGCCCTTTCCCAAGCTTTTCCTGTGACAGTTATATTCTTCGTAGATGCAAAATCAGACCTTTCTGTAGAGTTCTGTTTTAACAAAAAACAGAGAAGCCTCTCAAATCTGGTAAGTTTTACATAGATTCAGAGGAACTTACTGAAAGAACTCAGATTGTAAGACTTGTAGCATTATCAGTTAGAATTGCCTGACACTGACTATCAGATATTCCTACTCTAAGTGCTTTGTTATCTACTGAACTGGTATTTGCTAAATACGTGCTTTTCACAGGATGACTTGGGGAGGGACAAGCAGATAAAATGCATCTTTCACTGATGTAAATTGTAAAAAAAAAAATCCAGAGAAAATCTCTTTGAAAAGCTGTTCAGCTCCCAAGTTATCCAGAGATTCCATAAGCCATTAAATCATGAGTTCTAACATCATTAATCAATTTGGGCTGCAGTTGGATGTTGCCTAACCAAGTTGCTCAGTGATGCTCAAGGATGCTCTACATTCAGAGCAGAAAGTGCTGGAACTGAAAACAAGGAGATTGTCCTTTCCGTACATCAATGAAAGAGAATCAGATGCTCCACTCCACACCACCCAGACATACCTCTCTCAGACTTTCTTTGTAGAAAACTTTTGCCTGGTAGCCAGAATGTTCCCCCTTTCAGTCTTAGGACTGTGTTCCTTCAAACAGAGTCACACATGCATAAAATAAAGACATTCTTTCTTCAGCTCCTTTCCCAAATCACATAACCCAACAAAGATGTCTTCCCAACTACAGCGTCAGGGCCAGCAGAGGCTTTTCATTCATTACAAACCAGTGTTAGCAGCATTCTCCACAAGTCCTGCTTTGTTGGACAGGTTTCTTTCTCTTCCAGCAAAACAAATCTGGTCACCTCATTTTAATGCCCTTCTAAACCACTTTGAATCTACCCAGTCAGGCAGTGGTTACAACATTACATAGATCAAAGATATTTTTGAAACTGCACAAAATAGATAGGCACAGTTTTTAAGGATAAAGGTGATGAAGACAAAGACCAGTGCCACAGTTTAACTGAATCATTGATGCTATAGAAAAATTTTAGGAAACAGTAACTGAGCCAGTCACCTTAAAATCTCTTGGGGATAATATTGTTTCCTATGATTGATAAATTGGATTGCACTGAGTCTTGATTCAAGTTTGTCTTCCTTGCTAACAGATAGGCTAGCAAAAGCTAAAAATGGGCTTATTCTCTTGCTAGAACTCAATTTCTCCAAAAATAACATCTTGGTTTGGTTTGATTTAAAGCTTTTTACAGTTCTTTTTCAGGAGACTGATAAAGCAGAAGAAATCGGAGCCTCCAGTAACTTCTACAGATGTAGACCTTACCAGCTGAAGATGGTGTAACGTGCCAGTGAAGCACCAAAAATGTTACACTCATTCCCCAGCAAATGTGCACAAAGAGGACCAGCAATGCTTTCCTTTGTATTTATTCCCTGAACAGAAGGTGTGTAAATTAATTAGATGACATTGACACATGGTCAAGTACTCCAAGGAGATTTTTGGTTGCGTTCATCATGCTCTCACATTACACGCACAGTAGATAAGAGACAAAAGTTGAAACAATTTGGAAGTTTCTAAAGAATTGCTGCTATGCTTCTTCATTTGGATAAAAGGTAGTAAAAGCTGCAGGTCTTCACATGTTCTTATTAGGAATTATAAGAAATTATTAATAGACTGAGACTCTGTAAAATCTTGACATGTTAGACACATTCGGATCAACTTTTGACTAAATTGCTATTTCAAAAACAATGCAATGGTACTTACCACAGGGCAAAGAGTTATCCTCTTCCACAGTCATGGTATAGGTCCAATCCTCCTTTCTCCAGCCTATAACACCACTGTCCTGGCAGTCCTCAGATTGTGTCATATTTGCTTTGTCCCACATTCTGAACATGTACAGTTCCCCAGTCATACCCTGGTTAGGAGATGCAGCTGCACCCTGCAGCTTTGAACAGCCAAGTAAGAACTGGCCTTTTCCAGGCAAATTCACTTTCCCCCTTAGTTTCTTCCTTAATTTTTTTGTTCCATTTATGAATACAGTCATCTCCTCATCGTCACTTTTCCACTGGATACATATTTGGTTCCAAGTGTTTTCATGAAGTCTTGCTGTTTTATTTATTTCATTTCCAAACAACCATATCTTCAATTTACCATGATCTCCCATAAGTCCAAGATCATATTTATTTGTAGAGAGATTGGTGTGAGTTTCTTGAGTGTACACATAAGCTGTCCATGCGCTGTGCGATGAATACAGCTTGAGGCGCACACACACAAGGAATTCTTTCAAGGGATGCAGAGAAATTCTTGATGACATAATCCAAGGATCTTCACATGCAGTCTTAAAGACAGCTTTGTATCGCCCCAGGAAATCCTCCTGATCTAAATAAAGAAAAGGTGATTTGCGAAATTATTTTCTTTCTAAAGAATAATAATACGGATGTTATTCTTCCACATAGTACTGTTCCTAGGCATTTATCTAGGGAATTTTTAAAATAACACATTAAGAAATAACCTTGTAATCTACTCCTTTGGTGTTTTGGGTTTTTTTGTTTTTGTTTTTTGGGTTTTTCGTTTGGGGTTTTTTTTGGGGGGGGGGGGGGGGGGGGCCCAAATT
>JAOXXN010000001.1:14827263-14883081 GCA_026770055.1 Myrmophylax atrothorax | reverse complement strand
GGACTTAAACGGTGGGGCCAGTTCTGCGCACGCTGTGCCTCACCTAAAAAATCCTCTGCACAGGCTGGAAGGGCACACCCACGTGGGGAGAGCCCTGCCCAAACCTTCGTTCGTGAAGGCTGGCCATACAATAGGTCTTGTGCAAATCTTCTGAACATAAATGAAATTAATTCTTTGTGTTTGTCTTTTGGGTGTCAAATTCAACCTAATTCTGTCTTTTGGAAAGGGAATTATCTTCCTTTCCCCTTCTTTTCTGTGTGATAAATTGTTTTCCCTAAATTATCTCATTCTTTGGTGGCTGTATTGATTACAGGTTAATTTTTGCAAAGATGCAAAATACCTGGCACCGATATTGATGGAACTTTGTTCTGCCTTTCACTAAAGGCCCAACAATGGTCCCTTGTACCTTCAGCAAATACTGAGCAGAGACTTCTTTATGCCACTTTGTATTGATCTCTGGTTTGCCAAAGCATCACTAAGGTCTTCAGAGGAATTTTATTCGTTCCTCTTTATTCAGAAAGGTCCATTCAAATGGAAATGGGCCTGGAAGTGCAGCTGATTGTGCCAGGTTCCACAAAAGCAAATAAATAAATAAAAGGGGTAAGAGACAACTGTGTTACATGTCTGAACAGAATATACTATTGCCAAACAAAATTACTGACCTGCTTAGATCATCATGTCAGCTGACACCTGGAACTCGCTTCAGTAAGGTACAGTTTTGCTGAGCTTGTCATAAGGAGAGTTGCTTCAAGCAGACCAGGATGGATGGTGTTCAGTTCTCCAAAGATACTGTGGAATGAAAGGATAGAATAATGAAAAAATAAGCAAGAATCTGGATGTCTGTACTCATACGGTAGAATCTATTTTTTTTTTCCTTAGTAGTTGTATTTGGCCTTAGATTCCCAATTATTCTTAAATCCATTCCACGCTGAGACTCATATATGATCTTTGGGGACCACAAAGGACATTTCATGAGGTCTGGTTCTGGCAGTTTTCCACCAGTTATACAAGGGCTAACCTTATACCTTCCAGTAACTTCAGGAAAATTGTATTTGCAAAGTCTTACGGCAATACAGCCTTGGGCACCTTGCATCATTTTATCTACTAAGTTCTTACCTAGCCACCTATTAGCTGTGGTTTCTTTGTTGGCTGTTAAGTGCATTTTTCATTTTATTCAATTGTTTAGTACATTAAAATATTAAGCCACAGAAGTTTTTTATTTCAAAATAGTCATATTAAATTAATGATTGACTTTTTAAAATATTAACTCAGTTTTCTGATGTCTTCAAAGAGTTGTCTTTGAGGTTTATATTTCATGGTATTAAAATATTTTAAGTTGAATAAATTGATTTCAAATGTATGACATCCATGAGGTAATTTCTGAGGTCTCTTGGCTCCAGAGATTGTAGCAGGCATAGTAAGTATGAATGATTAAAGATTAAGAATGAACAAAGTCACTAAGGACAAGATAAGCCAGAAATCATAAGAGCATCTGGCATGTGTTTCTCTCTGCCATATCACACAGTTCTCAAGTTCCATATTTTGCAGCACTATGGAATCAGAACACAGGCTGAGCTGAATTAAAACCACTGATGAAGTGGCAGTATATTGTAAAAGAAAACAGATTTTGTTGCTTATAAAATGGAACAGAGACTATTACAGAGCATGTGGTGTGTTGACCTTCTCCAGCTGCCAGGCATCCACCCAGCTTCTCTCTTACTCCCCCTCCTCAGCAGGACAGGAGGAGAAAATACCATGAGAAAGCTCATGGTCGAGATAAAGGCAAAGACATCAGTTACCAATTACTGTCACAGGCTAAACAGACTCAACTCAAGTAGGGAAAATTCAGTTTATTGCCAAGTAACATAGAGTTGGATGATGAGAAACAAAGGAAAAAACTGAAATACCTTCCTTCCACCCCCTGTTTTTCCCAGGCTCAGATTTACTTCTTCATTCCCAGCTCCTCTTATTTGCTCCCCAAAAGGTGCTGGGGCATGAGGGTTGAGGTCTGTGGTCAGATCAGGACAGTTTTTCTTTGCTAATAAGTTCTCCTCACATTTTTCCCTGCACCAACATGGGTCCTCTTCTTGGAATACAGTCTGCCAGGGTAAAGCTGGTCCATGGGTCCACCGCAGGATGCAGTTCCTGTCAGGAGAACCCACTCCAGTGCGGGCTTTCCATAGGCTGCCCTGCCTGCAGGAGATGTCTGTCTCCACAGGCAGCAGTGTGGGTATCTGCCCTGCCATGAGTGTCCCAGGGGGCTGCAGAGGCACAGCCCACACCACTATGACCTTCACCACAGTCTGCAGAGGAGTCTCAGCTGCAGCCCCTGGAGCACCTCCTCTGTCCCTTCTTCAGTGGTTGATCTGAGTTAATTTTCTGGGCTCAGTGGAGTCAGTTGTGTCAGTTTGACAACAGCTCTGAGTGAGATGAGGATGGACCCTCTTTAGTGAGAGACTGACACTGTGGAGCACAGACTGTTGCTCTAATTCCACAAGATTTTGCTGAGAGAGCAGATTTATTATGGTTCATGTGGCAGTTGCACACTTCAATGGCAATGAAGTTCTACCATAGACCAATGAGATATTTTCACAAATTACCTGAGTTAAAAAGCATGATTTGCACATCCTAACTTGATTGTTTTGCCAAAAAAACATTTCAAAGTCCAGTAATTACTTTTTGCATGAAAGAAAATTACCCTTTATTTCACATGAAGCCAATAAAAAATGGCCATTTTGCTGCAGAGCTAATTAAAATGTATTTCTCTTAATTTAGTTGACTATGTTAATTCAATTTACTTTAAATTTGCTGACTCTTCAGTTTTCTTTTACCTGTACTGATTCTCCAATGTTCCATTAAAAATATAACCATGGTTTAAAAGATGTAGCTATTGAAATATAAAGATGTAGGAATACAAATATGTAGATCCTTTAGGCCCTGGTAGCTCTTCTAATTCTGATGGCAGATGTTTCAGCTCTGTCTTCAAGCTATTGTGATGTGACTAGGGGGACAAAGGAGACTTCAAGCATTCCTGTATGACTGGAATTTATTTTCACTGTTAATAGCTTAAAACAAAAATCTCTTGAAAGTGCTTATCTTAAGATACAATAAACCTAGCAACAGAGAAGTAATTCGCTGGGAATAATGGAACTTACTACCTGGATTCTTCTTCTGACTTGCTTGCAGCATTGTAGGTCTTGGTTTGTAAACATCTCTCCACATGAAATGCATAATTTATGTAATATATAGTATATAATATGTAATATGTAATTAATATACCATAATATGATAATATAATAATATGTCTCTATCAGTGTGCACTATACCCTCTTAATGCCTGATTCTTATCTAAGGGGTTTTTTTGTAAAAATGTAAATTTATCCTGAGTTGCAACCTGAAATTTGTATCATCTCTTATGATATCTATGTACTTTATTTAATATCTGTGTAAATTTATGCTTATCTTTCAGCCATGTGTATATGCAAATAATAAATCATAATCATCAATGTGATTTTAAAAGATCTGTTTTGGCTTTAATTATTTAGCAGCATAAACCCAGAAATTCATCAGCTTTTCTGAAATGTAAAAACAAAGTGATCTTGATTGCCTATATAGCAACCACCCATATTCACCCAGCTTACACTGAGAAGTGCCCTTGAGTGACTGTTCTCTGCAAGTAGTTCATCTGAAAACACTTTCATCTGAAAAGTACTTTTTAATTTGCTTTTGAGCTATTTCCAATTCCTAAGTCACTACAATTCACAAGAAGTCAGAGAGTGTCTGATTGTTGAGTGATGGTCCTCAGTTTGTTTGGACAAATCCATTGCCCTTGCAGCAAATCTTACTGCTGCTGAAAGAAGGGAGAGAGTTCCTCTGCGTGTTACCATTGCATGGGCTAAATAACCAAGTCTTTGCTGGCTTTGAGCCATTGAACTCATGTATCTCCACTGACTTCATTGTCTGTGTACAATGGTTTATCTTTCCAAATACCGACATGTATTGATAGTTTCAGGTACACTATTTACAGATAGATTAAGGGCCAGAGCAGGGAGTTGAAAATGAAAGCTTGTCTTAGGGATCTCAGAAAAATATTTAACTGTTCATGGTTCATTTTGTTAGCAGGAAAGACAGGCATATGATGCTCAGCCCTTTGGTGAGCAAACCAGGGCCTGATTCTTTTCAAAGATTGAAGCAAATCTGCCATAACACTTGGCTAGATGAAATGCTCACCCCTCGTCGTCATCGTCCGCTGAAAAACTAGCTAAAGGTTTGGAATTTCCTATCAGACATGACTGAGTGAAAGCTCTTTCATATATGTTGGTTTCTTGCAGGATCTAGATGTTCTCCAACAGTGTTTTCCTGAAGTAAAAGGCAATGGCTATTCTAGGTTGTCCATAACACAGATTATATCAAAGGTAGAGTAAGTGATTTTATCGACATTATCAGGAACTAGCCTGTTCAAACAATTTTCATCTGAAAGATGCTCATGTTTCCCTATAACTTACAACCTCAGGGTATTTTACTCCATTGCCTGAAGCATGAAAGTATTCCTCTGCTGCTGGCACACACATGAATAACAAGTGCTATTTGAGTTTAATCTGCTCTGCACTTTAGTCAGGACCCACGTTTTTGACTGACTGCAGTTTGGAGAAGAGGAGGGAGCATTTCCTGAGGTGCATAAATATCTCTGACGCACGTTTGTTGGAGATTGAATTACAGCAGTGTGTTTGCAAGCAAATGGGTGGAGCTGGGGTAGGAATAAAGATGACCTGGTTTCTTTCTAGACTTGCTAAGGGTAGTTGAATGTGTCTTGGCATCATTCAAGGAGCAGGAGAGGAAATCTCTTTATGGTTCTGGCAGGCTCAGACAAGATCTTATAACAGAGAGCAGAAGAGAGCAAAAAGCTGAATGAGAAGCTACCCAAGCTACTCACTGACCATGCACTGAAGAGATGTGGGCAACACAATATCCACAGGTCTTGCTGCTGTGAGCCTGTTTCAGTTTGGGAGGAGAAAAGGAAGTAAAATACATCCCCATGTCAAATCATCAGAGCAAACAGGGAAAGGGTGATTGTCACTGCAGACAAAGAGCTACAAGGAAGCATGATTTACAGAAAATGTGTCAGAGAAACTAAGGGATCATTTGTCCTTCTTGTCTCCCAGCCCTGCGCTTGGACACAAGAGAATTCTTATCTGCTTATAATGTGTATTTCTGAGTGAACAAATTGTTTTATTAAAAAAAAAAGTACGTAAGTACTTATTTGCTCTTTGTTGATTAAAAATCTGCTGCAATCCTGTGCCAAAATTTGTCAGATACTGAGTCAGAAGCTTGGCAGGTCTCTGTGATATGTCACTCTGAATATTCTCCCCATTGTCAAATTATTTGAGCAGTAATGAAATAGAGAGCTGGGAGCTAATTCTGCTGTTTTCAACTATTGCTTTGATTGAGAATGAGAGATAATGACATTTTTACAAATGAATGAATATTGAGGATTAATAGAGACATAACTGTGGGGATTAAATAATCTAGAATCTCAATCAAATGTAGAAAACTCTCATAAAATGGGCTAGAAAAATGTAACAAGCATTTAAAATAATGATTGTCAAAAATAATGCATGTTTTTAACTACAAACCCTGGAAATTCATCCGAGTTTATCTTAGTAATGTATTTGATACTCAGCTTCAGAAATATTAAATATTAACATGAATTATTCCATATTACCCAAGTTCAACTGCAGTCTCCCACAGGAACAGTTGATAAGCATAAAGGGTGAGGAAGACCTCACAAAGTTTTCTACAGGGAAAAATAAGCAATAAAAAGCCATTACCATTAAGATCTGTATAGGAAGTCTCAGAGTTCATTAGAAAGGGCAAGTGTAAACTCCCAGACATAGCCACTCTGTATTCATGGTTTTCAGGCTGATCATACTTGCTGCAGAGTCCTTTGTGTTTGGTGCTGACCAAAAACTACAGGATTTTCAGATGTGAAATTTCATTTTGAATTGTAGCCATGTTATTACTCCATAATAAATAACCATGAAATTGCCAAATATACCGGAGCTTCCTCAGCACTAAATAGAAATATCTGATTACAAAGAAGGCAATTATAAAGCAATTCAGTCCCTGTGCATGTGTGAAGCAGAAGTCAATGTTGGCTGCTGTGGTTTCATGTGATGTCTCAGACAGGCTAAAGCCAGTGCACCACATCCTCCTCTTTTCTCCAGCTGCCCACCTCCATGGTTCCTCCTCCCTTTTCACATCATGTCCTGCTCTGTACCAGCACAGCTGCTCGTGTGCCCACCCAGGGAACTGGGGTGGTGCCAGGGTGGCTTTTGCCTGCCTCAGCCCAGGGGATGAGGGATCCCATGGGATGCTCCTGCGTGGAGAGGGGAGGATGGCTCTGGGGCAGGAGCAGGGAGCAGCCGGGTTGGAGGGGAGGCAGGGCCACTCCTTTTAGTGACAGTCTTGACTTGAAGTGCTCACAAAACTGCTTTGTCAGTTAATGCAGTCATTTCCTGTTCTGAATTTGGTGAAAGCAGAGATGCCAGATGTCACTGTATGGTAACTGCTAGCAAATTCCTCCCTTTGAAATAATGAACACCAAATGTGCAGTTAAATGTTTGTTGTTCTATGTTCAAATCATGTTGAGGGCTCAGTCGTAGAAGCAGACATGTTCTTAACAAGCCAATGTCATTTATTTTAATTTCATTTTTGGTGATGAAACTGTGTTACGTCTTTCTCAGGACCTAGTGCTTATGTCCAAATATTTAGAACACAGACTTTCTGTATAGAGATTCAGTTTAGAAGGCATAAGATACCCTGTCACAAAAGGCATACAAACAATGATTTTTTAAAAATGAGTTATTGTATGCATGAGTGATTGAAAGCTGACAAAATTCCCAGTCTCACCTGTATGCCATGTTTACATATCCCAAAGAAACAGTGCCCCAGTTGCAAACCCTGGACAACACTGCTGGATGCTGAGAAACTTTTGGGAAGTCAGGCAGGACCTGATGCCTGAGAAGAACAAGTTTAATAGTATCTGGACATCCAATAAACTAGGAAAAAGTGGGTTTTTTTGGTAAGGCACTGTGGGCTAGGTCACAGGTGGCAGCAAAAAATGTGCTTGCAATATCATAGTTTTTACCACATCTCTTTCTGTTCAACATTTTTTTTTCTGTGAAAGGATGCCATTTGAGATGGTTTTCATTCATTTGACTTCACTAAAACAAAAGTGGAAGTAGAAAAATGCACTTTATTCAGGTTTCCTGTCTGAAGACATCTGAGTCTTTATTTGGTTGCTTAAGTCAGTGGTTCACAAAGTGAGGTTAAAAATTGGTGAAGACTTACCATGCCATAATAAGAGTCTAGAAAAATAAGTATTGCTAGGCTAATAGGTAGAATAGATAAATTTTTAAATTAAAATATTTGTGATAAAAGCACAGGAAGATTAACGAGAGTCTGAGCCTCTCTTTCATTTAGTGGACACAGGCATAAGAAAAATGTTCATGGGAGATGAGAGAAAGCTATTGAAAATGTTTTGATTAACTCACAGTAAAATCACTTCACTGTGTATAGACATACATGTCAGGGGCTTCTCTCTTCTTAAAGCATCATAATACATTTCTCATCCTTTAGCAGACAGAGATTGTTTCCAGGAGCTCACTGTGTGTGGTGATGACCTGAATCCTGGTAATTCTGGGCTGTACCCATAGAACTCTACCCCACTCTTTGGGGAGATTGTAATTCTGTGTGGGTCTGCTTCTTGCTCAAGTAAGACGTGATTCGTTGGGAAACTTCCGTGAAGCCTATTTTTATGTATCTGAATCATCACATGTTCCTGGGAAGATAAAGAGCAACGTTAGTAACGTATTTTCTCATGCACAGCCCTGCCCATGCAGTATGTACACAAGAAATCAAAAGCAGAAAGGATTAAAGACAAAGAGCCACTGGGATAAGAAAAACAGGTTAGGTAAAATCAGAGGCAAGGAGGCTACCTGAGATAAGGAGGTTCTGGAAGAAACTTCCCCTTTACTCCCATGTTTGTAGTCCACAAAGTACTGAATGTTGCGAGGGGAGAGAAGGTACTGCAACCTACTGTTCTTTCCAGAGGCATTTATTGGTGGTTTAAGCAGAAACATAGCACTGGGAAGCCAGTCGGTCCCCTGTGAGAAGAGGTGTGTTTCCCAGAGGAGGCTGTCAGCTTATGGATTGATGCCAAATTCCAGAAGCAGCAATATCCTGCTTGTGCTCCCAAAGTTTAAGACCACAGTCCAGGATGTCAGGCCTGAACACAGGAGTCCAACGAGTACCCAGTGAGGGAAGCTTTACTGTGGGACTGGAACAGATGCCAAAGTTTCACCAAACTCCTGTCAAACTTCAGCACGAGGCTGTGTAAATACCTCAAATTCCTGCACAGAAGATCTACAGTCAGTATAAACTGGACTTCTGTTTTCTTAAATAACAGGATCAGTATGTTTTGGTGACTTCCTTGTCTTTTATATTAGAGTTTTTAGGAAGTGAAATTCACAAGCTTTTTTCTCAATAACTGATGAGCATTCCAAGAGGTATTATGAAACTAACCTGGGATCTGCACAAAATACAAGTCAGTTTATTTCCAGTGTATTCCAATTATGACATCTTCTTGGCTTAGAGATATCTAATGGTGTCAAGATAACTGCTAACATTTTTTGAATAACTGGATGATTTCACAGAAATATATAAAGTCATCTGATTTTTCTCGGACAATGACCCAAGAGTTTTCAAGTGACAGAATAATGACCTAACTGCAGATGTAATGTATGTTGCCTGCTTAGAGATTGTATTCAAAACCTGACTAAACCCCACCATCTTGAATTAGTTATGGAGGTTTTAGGGGACTGGGGAAATTGTGCTACATAGAGGATAATTTTCTCTCCCTCCCTTAGTAGAAATCATTTCTCCAGCAACAATGAGTCCCAGCAATGGGTTTCTGTGATCACTTGTGCATATCAGTGAAGGAAAAGGACCATCAACCTGATCCAAAGATGGAGCAGAAATAGTTTTCAGAGTAAGAGCTGCAAGAATGTTAAATGAGTCAAGTTCTTTTGGCATTTTCACCTGTAGACACTCTATAGTCTAAAATAAAATGTGCAATGTAAGCACCATGGGATTTTTTTCAGGGTCAAATAACACACCCTGCTGAACACTGGCCTGGCTTTTCAACTCTGTGTGCCTGATATTAGGCATCTAAACAAAGGTGGATCTTTGAAATGGCAAATGCTCATTCTTGCCATTGCCCACCTTCTGTGTAAAAAAAAAAAAAAAGAGTTTTTTTGACGTAGGCATCTAAATCCAGATGTGAACACCTAAGTCTATTGTTAAAGGAACATGACTTTGAAAATCCTATAAATTAATTTTTTTTTTAATCTTAGGATTTTCAGGATTTTAGGACCAGAGATGTTATACGATTCAGCCCATAGAAGGACATTTCAGTTCCACCAGCTCATCAGCTACACATAAAAGGGAGATAACAAACCATGTGAGTTAGCTGGATATTAAAGCCAGCAATAAACAATGGTGAAACCATTAGATATTTTTAAAGACCTCTATTTAATGTGGGCATTGCAATCAAAGCTTTAGGAAAAAACAAAATCAATAAAAAAGAGTGGTAAAATTGGGCCTATAGTTCCTGTACGATTTGGTGTTCTGAAGTAAGTGTTAACTACACATAAACATTGTTTAATAAACCAATCATCTTAAAATTCAAATAATATTTTTTTATAATCTTACCTTTAATTTGGTTCACTATTCAAAAAAAATTATGCAATGATCATAATATTTGAAAGTCTTTTTAGGCATGCTAATTGTGTTTCAATTTTTATCTAGATGCACCTTGACATAATTCAACATTAATGAAAATAGCAGAAGAAACAGTTCATAGAAGATTCATGGTAGTTTCTCTTCTGAGAGCCAACAGCAGTTCCAGCTGCAGAGGGAGCTGCTAAGGATGGGAATGGTTCAGAACAGGGGGATATTTTGCAGAGCTTAAATTATAACTTGGCTTTCTCTAAATTAGGGATAATAATCATCATTTTCTGAAATGGACATTTTGGTAAAATAAGCAGATTGTGTAATTCCTTTTAGAAATATTACATGCACAGCTTCTTTCTTGATCTCTGCAAAAGTGCACAAGAACATATAAGGAGAAAAGGGTTTCATGGATTATTATGAACATATTGGTGAAGTATTACGAAAAGTGATTGACTGATTTGGAAATTCAAAATTCTGTGTAATTTAACTTAGAGCTCCACATGCCAGAATGCTGCAATTCTGAGAGCTGCAGCTTTCTACTAAATAAAATAGTAGTTGCTAAAATGCTATTTATTTCCTAACAAGTTGCCAGCAGCATCCATTATGTACTGTAAAAAGCTTATAAAAAGAACTTTCCATTTCTAAAACTAAACAAATTTGGTTTGCAATCTGATTAGGTTAAAGTAAGGCATCCCATAATTACCAAAGGAAAATATTTTCGGAGACTTTGTAGTGTTTTCTGGTTACATCAGAAAATGTAAATAAAAGCTGTGAGCCAACATAAAAATATTGATACAAAAATGTTGCAATATGAAGGAAAAACTGTTACATGAGATCACAGACACTGTAATTATCAAATCGTATTTACAACTTGAATGTGACAACTTCAGTTCTTGTTTCTCTAAAGCTATTAAAATTTTTACGTCACAAGCACAGCTGCAAAACTCCCGCCCTTCATGGACTTCAGGAGAGACTTCAGCTGGTCCATTAAACATGATATTTTACTGCAGAACTTTGGAAATTAAATATATAGCCAATATTCAGCTTCAATAATCTTGAGTTCACTTCATTTGGAAAGAGAAGTAGTATAAGAGCAGAGCCCCTGCAATTTTTGATGTTAGTGTGTCAGTCTTTCCATTCTAAATCCTTACTTTGAGGTGTTTTCTATTATACTGTAACATTTGGCAGAGAAGCTTTTAGAGCTGGGGAGATTTTTGAAAAATAAATATAAAACTATTGTGACTGTTCTTGTTATAGGACAGAGTAAAAGAAGTCTGTGGTTTCTCTCTCCCAGGCTGATTGCCTGAAAAAGAGAGCAGCTCTTAATACGTTATAAATCTGTCCAGCCTGTCATATGGGCTGAGATATTTAAGAGCTGTAGACACCGAAAAAGGATAAGTGACAAACTAGAAGTGAATTGTGTTTTTAATGAGCAGTGATTTCCTGTATTTTTATGGAATAAATGAATTAATTTATTCAACATGTACTCATGATTCGAAGTGAATCAACATTTGATAAGGGCCCAGAGTCAGTGTATCACATCTGAGTTAGGAACGTGTTTTTCAAAGCCCTGGGAGCTGCAGCAGCCTCTGGGATGCATTAGGGAGTGGCAGGGCAGAGCTTTGCTGGCCCCAGCAGCTGCATCTTACCCCATTTCCCTTGGACCGCGCAGCTGCTGCCTTTGCAAAAGCGAACCCGAGGGTGTGGTGTCCCAGACCTTCGGAAGCGTGGCCAGGCCATGCACTCCCCCAGACAAACGAGGCCTTTTCAACACCTACTTAGCAACAGCCAGAGCCTTCCCTGGTGGCCCCACGGCATCCCACGTACCCATCGCTGCGCTGGGCTTGGTGTCTGCTCGGAAATGGTTCGCAAGGACGCACCAGCTGGAGTCCAGACCCAGGGCGAGATGGACCAGCTCATGAACAGAGCTGCAAATGAGCCCATAAAACACTATATAGCTGTCAGAGGGGTGGCTTGATGCCAGTCCACCGTGTGCCGCGGGATTGCGACTGCCAGCAGTGGTGTTGCTGTGGGAAACCACAGCCAGGGCAGGGAGAAGGCAGGAACCGTCCCCATCGCCCACAGCACGGCACAGGGCAGCTGGCTGAATGGGGAAACAACCTGGAGGCTTCCCACCAGAGCTTTCCTGGCCTTAGGCTCAGCAATAAAACTCAGCGTATTTCTGTCTGCATTAACTGCAAAAAAATTTCACTGAAATGAGCATATGAAGAGCATCAACAGTATTTGTCTGGTTGGAGAAATCCAAGGACTAGATTTTTCGCATCTAAACCTTTCAAATTGTTATGCCGAGTTGTTATGTGACACAGCATGGTTAGCAGCTTGGCATAAACATATAAACAATGAGATATCCTGTAGCTAAATAGACAGCAACAATAGATTAGTGTAATAAAAAAATCATCTGCAATTAAAAATTACTTATAGTAAAAACTTTCTATGGTTCAAGGAGTTTCAAATGCATTATGGATCAGAAACTCATTATTGAGAAAACTGTTAAAAAGTCAACAGTTTGTACCAAGACAGCTGAGGGACAGTCCTTTCTACAGATTTTTTCTCTTTACCGCATCAGCCAAAAATGGAACAGGATGGCCCTCAAAAATAATGTATAAACAAGTTATTCCAGTGTTTCTTCAAGAGTATACATAAATGTGACAGTTCAGGAAGAAATACTGTAGGAAATCCATTACTCCAGCCTAAAAATACCCCAAGTCTACAACCGTTTTATTCCATTAAAATGTGCATTTAGCTAACAATATGAAAGAAAAGAATCATCTCTGTATTTTCAGGCCAGCACAGGGAAACCAAAAGATAATACACTGTAATGGAGTTGGGAATATGTGGAATTAAATCCCAGTCTGGTTGCAAGAGAACCTAAACACCATTCAAGCTTATGAATTCTTCAGTACTGGCAGATTTACTTAAAAATCTCTCTGGAAAGGGGGTGGAAAATCTTTTCATCTTTGGCAGGCCATCCAATCACTGGCTTTGTGCTATCACTGGTCTTATCATAAGACCTTAACTTGTATCTTTTTGGTCTTTCTTTGCCAGTTTGGCTTACTTTTCATGCTTTCTTGAGTTGAGCTGCAGCTCATGTGTTCCCCTGGAACAGTTCTCATTCACCAGACAGTATCTCTAACTCTTGTTAAGTACTACTTAAACTGAAGGTACATGATCATTAGTTGATACTTGAGCTGATGCCTGAGCTGGGAGGAGGCTTAGTCCAGCAGATTTTAGGGAGGTCAGATCACGAGGCAGCTCCCTCCCCAGCTGGGATGGCTCACACTCACCTGGAACTAATTCAAGTGAATTGAGATAACTGCTGAACACCCAGAATGTTGCTGCTACTGTTGAGTCCACCAAGGAGGTTCTTGTTCTTAAGAGACTCATGAGGGTTTCTCACAAAAAGATCTTCTTCCTGCCTGTGAACAGTTCACACAGGTAGGAACGTACCTGTGAGTAATTCACAGGTCCACCGTGATCACTGGAAACCTATTTTGCTGTCCTTAAGCTTGTGCCAAAGAGCTTAGGAAATAAATTTCAGGGTTTTTTTCAAAGAGTGTCTCATTCAAATATTGTCTCTTCACTATTACTGGTGATTAATGATTAGTCACCTATGTCTAACAACATTTTCCACTTGGCTGCCCAGATGCCTGAGAGCTTTAAAACAGAAGTAAATAGGAAGAATAATTATTAAATACTGAACAATCAACAAAAGTGCATGCTCAAGTCTCTTGTTGCTGTATGAGTATATTAGAGCAGGTACTCTGTAAACAGGACACTGTGAATCAGAATACATTTAAAGTTACATTCTACTATAAAATAAGTTTAAGGTACAGCTTAAATTACTTAATTTACTTAAATGAATATTTTCAGCTATTTTACTCTACATAAAAGTTGGACTGGGTATGTTTTATAACACACCAACACCCATGCTCCTTGTCTTTCCATCTGAGCGTGCACAGCCTATTTGGGTGTTCCCAATTTCGACTCAATGGTTTGCTCATGTTGATTATATAATGACACATATTTCCAAAGCTGTGGTTGGCTGCAGGTGCTAAGGTCAGCTTCTTGGTGTTTTGATTCTCAGGAGGACCTTCAGAAAATAAGGCATCTGTGGTTACATTTATAATTATAAATCATGCAATGAGATCATTGTAAATCTCTTTGTTTTCACAATAACAGCATGTAACATTTTAAAGCACACAGACTGTACACTGGAAAAGCATTTGACAGGAAACATGCCAAGGTAAAGTACCCTGAAAATTTTTGAAGCACTTATTTTTATATACTTGGGGGTAGTTTTAAAGTCCTCACCTCTTTTTTAAGGCAAGTCCTTCACAGATTTTTTCCAACACTTTTCAAAGTATACAAACTATACTGCAAACAAAGGCAATACCTAAACTATGCACTACTAGAAGAGTCTTTATATAACAAATGAAGCTAAAGCATGATAAATATGTAACCTCTCTATTATTCTTTAATAAAATCATCTTTTATTGGCATTACTACCTTTTTTGCTTGGTAAGGAAGTGGCAATTTGTACACAGTATTGTTTGCTTAACATGATACAAATGGAAATAATAAGCTACTGGCTAAATATTTACTTATTACATTCTTCTCCTATATGCTATTCACCAAGTCATGTGACTTGCAGTTTTACATAGGCAGATGATCAATGATTAACCACAGGTTTGCAACAAACTCCGTGGACAATCCCACAGAGATTTCTACAAAAAGGC
Organism: Myrmophylax atrothorax; assembly: GCA_026770055.1. Taxonomy (NCBI): domain Eukaryota; kingdom Metazoa; phylum Chordata; class Aves; order Passeriformes; family Thamnophilidae; genus Myrmophylax; species Myrmophylax atrothorax. The sequence continues at coordinate 14,868,532 of JAOXXN010000001.1, read as the reverse complement.
TACTGTGGGTATACACGCAGAGGTGGGTACACACACAAAGATTATGTCCTCTTCTTTAGGTGAATTCATTCTATGTCCAACATACTGGGGTTTTTCCAGATTTTTTTGTTCTGCAATATTTGGTAGATACTGGAACAGAAAATTGGTAGTCCATGTATCAGAATGTCAAAAACATGCACAAAACCTTTTAAAAATTAGAAATACTTTATGATTAACCCTGAATATTTTCAGTCAATAAGTTGTTTAGACTTTCAGTCTGAAAAATTTCTTATTTTCTTGAGGTTGGCAAAGGTTTCCCACGAAATATTTTGCTCATCTATACTATTTTCTATGAAAACCAACAAGAAACCGCATAGATTTGATTCATATTTCATGCCCTGGAGGGTAAGAACAGCTGATAAAGGAAAGGTGTGCCTCTGCAGCCTGACTCACCTTGCAGGGACTGCAGTGCCAGGCAGTGGCCACCTGGATTGAATTCCTGTGTGCAAGGATTGTTCAGCCACAAACTGTGCTGCATGGCAGTGGGGAGGGCAAATGGAAAATGACAGAAACATGTCTTAGAATGGCTTGGAGAGAAATGGGAGTCCGGCACAAGCAGATGAGTGTTGTGCAGAACAGAGACAGAATTTAGTCCTCTGCATTGGATGCCAGCTGGTATCACTGTGCCACTCATTTTGGGAAGAACACTGAATGTGCTCTGCATCATCAGACAGGGAAAAGGCCTCTGCTGAGTCAGAAGGGAATAGAATAGAATCATAGAACATCCTGAGCTGGAGGTTCCTCAAGGTTCCTCAAGTCCAACTCCTGGCGCAGCACAAGACACCAGAAATCACACCATTTATCTGATAATATACAGATTTAGTCTCACCAAAAACTGTCAGTCATGCAGCCCTTCTCAAGAAGCTTGGCACATCCTTCCCTGTGTGCACATCCTCTCAGGGACTTCATTTGCCTTCAAGGTTGTGCAGGACCAAAAGTTGTCACTGTGGATCCCCCAGCTACCCAAGCACACCCCACTGCATCATTCGTGGACCACTTTCCCTTGGTGAATCCAGGAGTAAATCCTCCTCATCTTCATAATTTCCATGGAATGATCTGCAGGAAAGCTACAACTTACATTTGCTTCATCTGCTGGTGTGTGTGCAGGCTTCACTCACAGATGCCTGAACATCTCTTTATGCTGCTGTACTGGACCATGAGTGCCACAGAACAATTCTTCTGGAACACAACTAACCCCTTATTTTCTCCATTTTGGCCTCGCTTAAAAGTCAAAGCAAAATGTACCATGGCAGGGGAATATTTGCAGGCTTTTAGCATATGAAAATAAAACACCTTTCATCTACTTATGTACAGGCATACACATTTTAATATACCACACTAAGCCACCTCCAATCTGCCCCACACCTGCTTTCATCACAGCAGTCTCTGTGCCACAACTGCAAATCAATTAGAAATGGCAAAGGGGAATCTCAAGTGAGTATTTTGCTTTCTCAGTGATTACTTCAATATATACCTGTCATACCACTCCCAGGAGAGAAAGTATGCTAAAAATACCTGGAATTAAAAAATAATTGGTTTAGAGACTACAGGAACTCACAGGCTGTTATGTAGAGTCCTAGATATTTATCTGAGAGATTCACTGAGTCACAGAGTTAATGGATTTACAAGGCAGCTAATCAATTCTGCATCACTGTCAGTGTGAAATTATTTCTTTTATGACTTTCTCCAGTGTTTAAATCCACTCCTATGTTAGTATTTTTCTATTTAAACTTATTTTTCTTAAGAACATTACATTGACTTTTCACTCCAGCACACCACAATGATCCCTATCATCATTTGAGTGTAAACTAAGGATGCAAAAAAATCCTCATAGTCCCAAGTTTAGAAGTTCCACAAAAAAACCACAAAATGCCACTCAGAATTTTAGTCACTTATCTGAGAGATTCACTGAGTTGCAGTTACTGATGCATTAAGGCACCTGTAACTTTATGTGTACGAATATTCCCTCTGGATATAATGAGAAAGCTCATCTAGGTTCTAGAAAGTGTTGGTGTTTAAAACACTGCTTTATTTTCTTTGATTCTGAAATCACACAAAACATCCCCCCTTCTGGCAATCAAACCTATGGCCTCCTGTGAAATACCTACATTGTCATATTATGAAACTGCTTCTACGAATTTACTAGTAAGCTCCAACTCAAAAGACTAAATTTCTCTTATCAGTAGCATTTTTCCATGGTGTTTCTAGTTTAATTCCCAAGAATAATAAGGATATGCACTCTGTGTGTTGTTTCTAATGCTTTCATTGGATAATTCCTGAAAGAGTTTACAAATTACTTAGCACCAACTTAAATGTTAAGCTCTAAAGATGACTCAGTTTGTAACCACATTTCATTAGTAAGATTCCAAGGAGAGGAACTGTAAAAAGAAAATACATGTGTGTTCAGCCAAATTTTCCCACTTAGAACATCTTGAATTTTAGCAGTGTTTTGCAGAATGGCTCCTAAAATGATCCTAAAGGTCCTTGTTGACAAATCCAGCCCTCACTGAGGATTGTTATATGTTCATTGTGCTATTCTAATTAGAAACCACCACAGTTTGTAAAGACTAAATTTTTCATTTTAATTCATATTAAATCTGTATCTCTTTTTTTTTTTTCTTTTACTAAAAACATCAGGTTCATAACCTCGCAATGACTACATGGACCTCTGAGCTGATTTCCTCCAACACTTAACTTAGTATAATTAGGCAACTTATTTGAAGCTGCTGAAATTTAGCCAAAGAGAAACAGGATTGGCACTTAGCCGGAGTTTAGTTCAGCTGTAGCTTCCACTGGTATTTTAGCTTCCTTAAGCATAAAATTAGATTAATTATGTCCTTAATTATTCCACATCTGTGCAAAGAATTAAACCCCACAGAAGTCACTGAAGTAATTAATTCCATCATGTAATGGACAAGAGGTTCAGTGTATCAGAAAGGTGACTTTCACTTCGTCATTGGTTTTGTAACCACCAGGGGAAGAGGCACGAGGCTGAAGGACAAACTGGCAGTGTGCTTATCTGGGGAATAACTGATCCTTTGAACTGCCTCCTCTCTATGGAAAACTTCAGAAGATCATGCCATCTTCTCATGATGTACAAGTGTCCCTGGCATGTGCATCTGTTGTATGAGCTGGCAGTAAAGTTCTGCATGTCTGCTGAAAACATCTTAGTCTGGAATGTAGAGGAGAAAGACCAGCCAAGAGGTAAGCTCAGGGTCTGCTCCTCTTTACTTATTCCCTGTTTCTGCAGCCCAAGCCCCTGTGAACAATGAAAGGAATATCTCACTGTCCTGGAAGGACTTCCCACCTCCTGTGACTTTTCTTCCTGGAGAATCTCCAGTGTTTGCCAAAGGTATATATGCTTACAGCTCACAGATCCACATCCTTGCAGCCGAGGATATATTGGTGTATTCCTGCCTCTTCTTGAGAACTGGAATATAAAAAAGATGTCCCTAGAATTATGTATGTTATTTTCTCCCTTTTTTACATATTCCTAAACAAAGGAACATAAATTACTGTGTGCAATGATTTGTGAGCATGTTGGTATATCCATTATCATATTTTATTCAGTGTTTAAAATCTAGATTTAAAAAAAAAAAGAAAAGGAAAAAAAAAGTCAAACCAAACAGAATAAGCAACATTTACAGGACAATTGGGAAAGTGATAAATACTGATGGTTTGGGGGATACATGGTCAGAAATGTACAGGCTACCATTTGGTCAAGAGCTACTGCTACTTAGTTTCAGCAGTAGCACACTTAAATCAATAGTTTCTTTTTAATATTTGATGTCCTTGGACCATTAGCCCGTTTTTGTGTCCATTTTTTATTGCTAATCAAAGCTATTGGCGATGACCTTGACATTCTTCTAGGTTTTTAGTGGCTCAGGTTTCACTTAAATTAGCAAGCACAGGAACAGCTTTTGTTGATTTACAATTCACCCACATTTTAAGAACTTCAGCTGCATGTTTTTATTTCACTAGCAAGCAATTCTGAAATTTTTGTATGAAATACAAGGCTTAGATTAAAATGCTTTGGACTTTTCTGTTTCACTGTATATAGCAGCCCAAGTAAATCAAAATAACTTCTTATATATATCTAATTAGGTGTTATGCCTGCAGGATACCAAAAAACAATTTCAATCTTCCACTCTAATAATTCAGAGGAGCCATTGTTACTTTGGGTTCCGAGTTTGGGGTTGCAGTTTGTTTGAAAGGTTATTTGGAAAATTTTCTTACTTCATGGTTATTATATAGCTGTGATGGAAGATACACAAATTCAATGGTGAACTTTTATGTGTTTCATTAAATGTGGAACATAAAAATTAAGTATTAAAGCTAAAAATTTCTTACTTTTTGTAATAAAGTTACTGCATAGTTAACTGCTTCTCAAGCATTTCCTTGTATATTGAGAACAGCACATGATAATGTTCTCGGTGACACAGAAGAGTACACATAATCTCATTATTTAAATTAGGCAGGTAAGGTTAAGAAACAAGGGTCTAGAAGTGAAATCACACAGCAATTAAATAAGCATTAATCCAACACTGCTTTTTCACAGAGATTACTTTCCTGTAAAGGGTATTTTAGCAATTATCTTATCAGTTGCTACTGGCTCAGTAGTGATTAACATAATTCTGCCTGGGTAGTTAGACTGGTGTTGGATTATATCCTTTGAAATGAATGTAGCAGTTGTATTAAATAGCTCATTTGCTTTTCAATGAGTCACTGAAAATGTTCATACCAGTTTACCTTGTACTAGCTACAGCTTAGTACTGAAAGTTACCCAAAAAAGTAGGATCTGATCCAAAGCTTGTTGAAGCTGTGTAAGTATTTTCACTAATTGCAATCAGTGCACATATTTAAAAACCATTGTTGGGCTTTCCTTCTGTAATTTCTCCTGTCTGCAGTAACTCCTGCAGTTTTCCAGTGTGTGTCTCCCCTGAAAGCAATCAGATTCCCACACACAGCTCAGGTAGGTGTGTTGTTAATCTTCCTCTGTGCTCAGGGCTGCACCTGTGCAAATGAGGTCCAGAGAGGTCTTTCAAAGAAGGCTTGGCTGGAGCAAACCTGGCAGGTTTCCTGGTGTTACGCAGCACTTTAGCAAGACCCTGAACAATCAGAGGGAAATGCAGGTGCTGTTTGCTTAGAGCAGATTTGCACATATTCTGTTGGAAGGCATCCAACAAGCATGGAATTTGAATGCCAAGGTCATGGCTTTGCCTTGCAAGCCTGCATTTATATCAGCCAGCCTTGTATATGTGACTGCACTGAGGTGTATTCATTGCCCAAAGACAGACAGAAGCATCATTAGCAACTCCTCTTACAGACCAAAGCCAAAGGCAAAACCACCCACAAAACTTACTGAAATTTTTGACAAGGAAGCAATTGTGCAACAAATGCCATCATATATACTGGAATAAAAAATTTATATGCATCTGAACAATCCCTTTCACACAGAGATCTCAAGATCTGTTCCCATACCTGAATATTTTCTTTATCTGTGGGCAGGTGTGAAAATTAATTACAAAATAGTGATGTCCTACAAGTGTCAGTGAGAGTGAGTGGTAGACCTAAACCAAATGATGTTGAACTACCTTTTAAGGTATCCTTACTGCAGACTGAAAATGCCTTTTATTTCTGTTACGTCTTCTATTTTTGCTTCTTTTTCAGGAATACACATACCCCATTTTCACACTGATCGACACTAACAAGCAGAGCTTCACTGAAGTTACTTATGCAAGAAATACCAGCCAAAGGCTTGTATAAAACTGTTCTGTAGCAAAAAGTTTTTTTCTGCACCCTCAAGAGTCTACATTTTTATCTCCTCCTGCAAAAGGAAACTTCTTTCATTATGAAGCCTTTGCTATAAATGAATTTCTGAAAAACTTGCCCATTTCAGAGGTACATTTTACAATCAGTGACACCCTATAAATGCTGTCTAAAAGAATCCTGTGAGTTAACCTTAAACAGATAAAATAGTCAATACTTTTGAAGCATGGATCATGCTCAGTACCATCACAATCTGGTAGAGAACATCACTACTATTATATTAAAAGTGCTAAGAAATGTCAGGGGGTGATTATATGACTCAAATTCCCAATACAGAAAAAGGAAGGGCCTGATTATTGTGTGCTCAGCATTCCTTGGCCAACAGGTTTTGTTTGGATATCTCACTCTCAAAATAAAGTCTTAAAATTATAACTCAGCCTTGAAAATATTGTCTGATCTTTGGCTCAGTTAAGTGTAAAGAGTTTTAAGGTTAAATTTATTTACTGTTGAAATGTGCAAAATGGATGCTGAAGGCTCAGTTTCTGCACACTAATGACGAATAAAGGAGCAAATGTATTTGTAAGGCTTTTTGCTGGTGTTGCAATTCCTTATCAATTCTCAAAAAAGCTGTATGTAGAGACAATGACGACACTGGGCCAGGTGTGAAAAATTGGAGCCATTCTTAGATAATACATTCATCTATATACTTAGAATGATATACGTTATTCTCTCCTGGAATAAGGTATTCACTTTTTAGGTGTGATTTTCATCTATAGGACTTCCATGTTCAGATAATCAGACATTTTGGTTTTATTTTATACTAACATCCATTTTATAACGAAGTCAGAATAGGTAAGAGATTTAGCAGTCATATGTTTTAGCTTGTTACAAGCACCACACTGGAGGATATACAAACCAGAGTGTTATATACTGACAATAAACAACACGATTATTTGTAGAACACTTAACAATTTATTGTTATAAATCTCTATTTTTTTGGCCATTTTAGATACACAAACTGTAGTTTTAGATACACAAACTTCTACAAAGACTGGCACTAGATTCACACTGAAGGAATGCCAGTAGCACACCAAATGTTCTGAATGTTCTTCTCATGCCTCAGCAGCTGTCACAAGATACCAACATCAGGCAGTTTTAGGAGTGCAGAGGCACAGCTATTCCCTTGTATCCCACACCGTGTGTGCACAAGGGATTGGGATAGGGCAGAGCACTCAGTCAGACAGCAGTGCCAGCCATCCCTGTAGCAAGGGCACAGCAGAAAAAGCAATTCCTGTGAGTCCAACTAAGAACCACAGCAAAGCCCAGGCCAGCAGACCCAATCCCAGCTGCCCTGTGTGCTGCCGCAGAGCGAAGGTCGGTGGGTTCATCTTCTCGGAACGCAGCTCAGTTTCCCAGAAACGGCCCAGCGAGAAGCAGAAAGGACGTGTTATTTCTATTACGGAATCGCCTCGTGCTCCTGGGACGCCTCGTTCCAAGTATGGGGCAGTCCTAAGAAAGAGGCCAAGGAAGAAATGTTAAGGCTCTTAATTACGACATGGCAGTGAAATTGACTGTATACCTTTAGCTGTCCTTAACTTCAACCCCAGCACGCACCCTCTGATGGTGCCAATGGAGTTCTGTTTGGGCTCTCAAAGTTGTCTTTCATTCCAAATTTGCAGGGGAAGAGAAGCATGGTATTTCTGACAATTCTTATTTAGAAACCCTCCATCTGAGCTACCTCAGATTTCAGCTACATTTGGACCCAGATCAGAATCATGTAACTTGGATTAATCTCTGTTATTAATAAAGTCCTCAGAGGATACTGAAAAAGCAAGTATTAAGGTTGCACTGAGTACAACAGGTTATGAAAGTCTGTACAGCCTTTGCCCAATATTTAACCAGATGCTCTCAGCTTTCTAAAATTAGGCCTCCACATGTAAAATTTTATAGCATTTCTCCCTATGAGTGCCTCACAAACATTAATTTGTTTTTAAAGTGTCGCTTTGTGGTAAATAGGTGCTACTGTAGTCACTTTGGGCTTTTGTAGATGAGTACTCAAAATCAGTTCATCTATACCCTCAGGAGTAATTGAAGTTGAGCTGGCCTGGTACTTCATAGCATGGCAGTTTGGAATGCCTGATGCTTCCTGGTATAATAACTGACAAGTATTGGAATGCAATGTGTTCATCCCCCAGACATATCAGAAAAGTGATGGCACACACTTTTTTAGGTATCAAAATGACATCATAGGCCAACTGCTGTATGCAGGCATGTAATATCCCCATATACATTATGTCCATTTTAGAATTAGAAGGGGTTGAGTCACTTTCTCTGTCAGTACCACACAGGAACTCCACGCAGTTGGATGAAGTTTATGCAGATTCACAAGGGACAGACAAAGTATCTGGAAGGGAGATCCTGAGAGTTACTAAATAAGCCACAGGGGAACCATTTCATTTGAAATTACTTCAAGGCTCAGGAAATCACTTGATATGCAAATGAAAGCTAGGAGAGCACCGCTGTAGGAGAGAAAAGGGAGTTTGCTTTGACTCAGTTCTTCAAAGGGATCTACTTCTGGCTCTTGTGAGAAAACTTAGGCACATGGTCCATGGACTGAGCCAATATTCCCTCTGTTGTGGCAGCTACCTTCAGCATAAAACATATCTTCTCCTTCTGCAATTCCCTGCCACAAAGCATATTGTCCATGTCGGTGCTCATCTGTTTCCCTTCTACTGGAACACGGATAGAAGTCTCTAGGTAGTGCCTGACCAGCTGCAGCCACTGCAACCCAAGAGATGCAAGGGTTACAAGGGTTACTGAGCAAGAGAAGTGCCTGGACACTAAGTGGGGAGAACCAGTTTTCTCCAAGGACAGCAGCATCATGCAGAAGCAATTGTTCTCTTGCCTGTGGTTTGCTGTGTGCCAGACTGAGAACATCCTGAAGAAAAAGATGATGGAGAAGCCTTCCAGGTCTTTGGCAGCTAGAATATAGACATGCAGAACCTGGTCTGTGCTGTAGTAATCAGACTGGTGGCAGCCCAGAAATGTTCCCACTGAGTGTGCTCAGATTGCCTACCCAATGCTCCCCCTCAGCAGGCAGAGCTCCTGGGCTGGCTCAGCCCTCCCATACCTCAAACAGATTAAGTGCATTCTTCCTCTATTTTCTTCACCTCTGTCTTTTGTAAGCCTTCTAGGCTGCATGGTCTGCTTGGTTTCAGTGAATGAATGCTTTTATTTTTGCACCTTTTGTTAACTTGACATGCATTAAGAGTGATTTCAAGATGACTGAATAACAACAAAGCATTCTCCACCCAAATACTCAGTGAAAATACAAACCGCAGCACCTCAACAGCGCTGTAATACTCACCTCCTGTGCATCAGAGAGTAACAGGGCGTTCTTCAAGGGGGGCAGGGTAGGAAGAAATGCCTAATGATCTTTGAGTGACAGGGAAGGCTCTCTGCCAGGCAGCAAGACACTGGGAGCCAAGGCTGATTCCAGAGAGCAGTCACGCAATCTCTTTCAGAGGCACTGCTGAGACAGGATTAGTGCCAGCTTTGAAATAGAGGACACTGCTGTGTATATCACTACATGTTTTATTGATATCTCCAATAAAAGTTACAGAGTTATAAAGACACTTTTTTTCATGGAGGGCAGGGGGTTAAGAGTGGGTTCAGGTTTGTTGGTTGTTTTTTATAATTTGTGTATTACAAATTAGGGAATGAGAGACAGGACATTTCAAACAAGACTGTTTTTGAAGACTGGGCCATAATTCCATACTGATTGGGAAAATGATGTAGAAACCACTGACGGTAGGGGGAAATAAAGGCCTTTCTCTGGTGAGGGGCTTTTGGCCTGTTCCTTTTTCCATTTGAAGTTCAGCGTATGCTTAGGTGTTTGGATTTTCCAGGGACAGCTTCAAGAAATGCAAAAGTATGTTCAGTCAGCATTTTGAGCATCCCACAGGTAGAGCAAGAGATTATTCCCATAAGGTCATCTCTGTTCTAGGAAAATCAGGCACACCCTTGAAGCCTAAGTACAACCACTCTTTGACAGGACAATTGGGGAAAATGCAGAAGAAGAAGGGAGCTAGAAGAAAAAAAATCAGCCTGATGGGCTGCAAAGAACTGATGGAAGAAGGACTTAATGCCCACGAAATGAGAATTTTGTGACCCAGAAACCCAGAGGGTCATTTGATTGCAAAAGATTCTGCCTCTAGACTTTTTATAAGGACAATTTATGTTAGAGCATATCTTGCAGTCTTTGAAAGTTTATTGAAAAGCATAAAGTAGCAGAAGAGCACTAAATGTCTGCCTTACTATCAAGCTGGAGAATGATGTTCTACTTCCTCCATGCTCACCAAGAAAGAGCTTCAGATTACAGTCAGCCTAACACAGTTTTATTAAAAAAAAAAAAGGCTTGCAAGGAAAGGAAGACTGATTTATTCATGGATATGGTTGAACTGCTGGAAAAACTGCATTAGATTAACCACAGACACTAAAAAACCTACTCCAACTGATTCCCTTTTGTTTGCATCAAATATTTGGCTGTAAACAGGTTTTGTGAAGCTGTATTTGTAAGGATTGCAGATATAAGCTCTGCCTTCAGTATGCCTGGATGGTTTAAATCACTTGATTTACCTCACAGCCACAGACCAGCAGTAAGAGATTTCTCAGTGCTATATCCCACTGTTCTCTTTTCTGTGAAAAACAACAGAATAACACTTAGCTGTTCAGTGTGAATGCTGAGTTGGTTAAGTTGAGCAGTCTGAGACCCTTGAAAGAAGAATGTCACAAAAGCTCTGCTGTATTGGTAATATTTTTGTTGATGTTGAAATTTTGCTTGGATACTACAGCAGTGGGCTCTACAGGAGACACTCCAGAAAAAGGAAGAAACTAAATATTTGAGCATGCTGGAAAGAAAGTGAGTCAGCAATTGAGTGGGAACATTAATCAAACTTAACAATGAGCACCATTGTAATGAGTCTTGCTTTAAGCACGGGATTCACCAGAACTTTCTTGTAAAATTAAATTTTAAGGAGTGGGCTTAGCTGGAAGCTATTTTGCATAAAAGAATTTAGAAAAAGAGGTGGTGTAAAATTGTTAGTATTTTAAACTGCAAGGGTATTCAAAGGGCTAGAACTGAACCTCCTCATTCACACTCAAGAGGTAATTTGGCTGCAGGTAGGGTATGGAGAGTGGTTAATTATCTAAAAAGACTCTTGGGCCATGTTATAATTCCTGCCTGGAAAACTTTTGCTTCCATACTAAAGGAAAGAAGGAAATAAATGGAATCAGAGAGGGACAAGTCAGGAGAAACAATTTTTAAACCATTCCCAGAGTTCAGAGTGATCAAACAACTGCGTTTTCACATTTGTTATTATTATTATTGTTATTTCAATTTGATTATTCGGATAGTCATTTGGTACCCTGCAATGTTGCACATGCAAACTAGAAAAATTAATACATCCTGTTCATAAAATAAAGCCATCAGTCACACAGCTGTGTCTCTGAAAAACAGATAAACACCATTGTCCAAAAATTAGCTGGTGTCAGAAATTACGCAGCCTTCTGTATCAATAGCACTCTGGAAGAAGCCCAGACCTGTCAACACAGAAACATGTAATATGATTTAATAAGTACAGCAAAAAAGTTTGGGTCCAACCCATCCTTAATGAAGATGGAAAACTGTTGGTGTTCCCTCTCAGAGTATAACATGTTTAGTTTGCATGTGATTTTATCCTGAAAACATGAATTGTTATTGTGAAATCCATTTGCAAATGTTTGCTAAAGAGGGAGAACATTGTTAAAGTTTTTACTGTTTATTCACTGAAAATTTCTGGACTATGGTTCTGCCTGAGTGAGCTGATCTCCTATTACAAGGGGACTTGCTTTGTGGAGAGGGGAGAGGCTGTGAACATTGTCTACCTGGATTTTAGAAAAGCCTTTGACACCATCTCCCAAAGCATTCTCCTGGAGAAATTGGCTGCTCATGACTTGGATGGTTGTGCTCTTTACTTGGTGAAAAACTGGCTGGGTGGCTGGGCCCAGAGCGTGAAGGGGATGAGTTACCTCCAGCTGGTGGCCAGTCACAAGTGATGTTCCCCAGGGCTCAGCACTGGGGCTAGTCCTGTTTATTGTCTTTATCAATGATCTGGATGAAGGCATCAAGAGCACCATCAGTCAGTTTGCAGACAACACCAAGCTGGGCATGTGTGTTGATCTGCAAGAAGGTAGAAAGACTGCAGAGGAATCTGGACAGACTGGATCGATGGGCTGAGGTCACTTGTATGAGGTTCAACAAGGCCAAGGGCCAGGTCCTACATTTGGGTCACAACAACTCCTAGCAGCACTACAGGCTTGGGCTGGAGTGGCTGGAGAGCTGCCCAGCAGAAAAGACCCGAGGGTGTTGATGAACAGCAGCTGAACATGAGAGAGAACTGTGGCCAGGTGGCCAAGAACGTCAATGTCACCCTGGCCTGCATCAGAAATAGTGTGGCCAGCAGGACCAGGGCAGTGATTGTCCCCCTGTACTCAGCACTGGTGAGGCCACACCTTGAATCCTTGTACAGTGGTTTTGTCTTTCAAGAAAGACATTGGGATGCTGGAGAGAAGGGCAACAGAACTGGTGAAAGTCTGATGAGTGAGTTCGAAGATGACTGAAAAGACTGAAAGTCTGAAGACAGGCAAAAGTCTGATCAGGAGAAGCTGAGGGAGCTGGGATTGTTCACCCTGGAGAGAAGGAGGCTGAGGGGAGACCTATCACTCTCTAAAACTGCCTGAAAGGACTAGTGAGGTGGCTGTCAGTCTCTTTTCCCGGGTAACATGCAGTAGGACAGGAGGAAATGGTGTCAAGTTGTACCACTGGAGTTTTATATTGGATATTACAAAAAATTTCTTCATGGAAAGGGTTGCCAAGAATTGGACCAGGCTGCACAGGGAAGTGGTTGAGTCACCATCCCTGGAGGTATTTAAAAGATGTGCAGATGTGGCACTTAGGGACATGGTTTAGTGGTGGACATGGCAGTGCTGAGTGCTCAATAACCTTAGAGGTCTTTTCCAACCTAAATGATTGTATGATTCCATGATTTCAAAATAGATATGTCAATAGGTATGCCAGATATTTTGATGCTGCTGTTTTGAGAGGTTTTAGTTTTATTCAGTGAACACACAGACACACAAAACCAACTCACATTTTGAGACCTCACCATGAAACATGATTGTCTTCCTCCAGGTAGCACCAATGATTATTTTAGCACAAAGCACTTGCTCATTTTAAGTTTCGTATGAAATCCTCACCACAGCAATTAGAGAGTGGTCTCCCATTAAGCAATTTTTCTGAAGAGCAAGGTGATGTCTGGTAGCATCAGGAATACTTGACTGAAATGTTCAAGTTGGTTTAACAATATTTTAAACGTGGGAGTATAAATGTAGGGGAGGGAAAGAGGAAAACAATATGAAGAATTGGAAGTTTTATTATCATATGGAGCCATGCAGGCCACCAAACTCCATCACTGATAAGGTTCACACCTTCTGATGTACAGCAGAGACCTCTATTTCCAGAACACAAATGAGTTGGCAACAGTAAAACACTATTGTATGACTGGAAAGAGATGGGAGACCACTGTATCTGTCAGCAGGTTGCAGAGCAGAGGGCTGTGGAAGGTTAGACTTGACATGTCTTCAGCCCCATGCTGTTTATTTCACTTATTTCTGTGCAATCCTCTCATATCTTTTACTTCCACACTTTCACTTCTCCAGCCAAGAGATCACTTGAGATTATTTTTGCCCTTTTAATCTGCAAATGTGTTACCACAGTAGCCCTTACTGATACAGAAGGACTCTTCGGTCAAACTATATTTATCATGCTTGGAAGAGGTTCTTTCTGTAGGTTAAAAATTCATGCTCTAATTTTGAGTAAAATAAGTTTTCTGCTGTAGAGCAGGCAATTGTTTTTGCAGCCTGTGGATGAACATTGCACTGTTCACAAAATCAAGCCTGAAATGGGCCCACAGACACCACAATAAGGTACCACAGCAGCCAGTGCTGCAGCACTGAGTTGGGCCTAGAAATATTAGCATTAGTTTATCTGGAACAATCTCCATATTTCAGTTAATTAATTAATTAATTAAATCATTTAAACCTGAGTAAAATGTTTTATCTGAATTAAGATATTGTATCTGATCAAATGTCAGAGCTGGAGCCTTCTGGTTAACAAGAAATAAATGGACTTGTATTCCAAAATTAAATGTGATGAAACATTTTCTATATAGGAAATAAAAAGTTGGTAAGAATTCTTATTTCCAATATTCATGCAGCATCTTTGGTAAGCTGCAGGTATGTGGTAACAATGTAAAGTGAAGATAGATCCATCCAATACTCCTGACAAGCTTTATCACTGTATAACATTTGGAGAAATACTTTATTATATTCAGGGGATTTTTGGTGCCTGTCTTTCACACACATCTCTAAATACAAGGCAGACATATAGTTTTATGACTGAAGAGAATAATTTATAAGTTTCCAAAGGAATATTACCTGTACTTGTCATACCTTTTTAGGAAATGGCATTATGCAGCATTTCTTACACAGCAAGAAGTCTGGGGCTGAATTGTAATTGGAGCACAGAGTTAGGCTCATGTATAAATGCTCCCTGCACAGAGGTCCAGGTCTGTGGCCAGACTTTGTGTGAGGCAGAAGGGATGGGAAGTAGGTACCTTGTAGGCATATTAAAGAAAGGATAGTACAGAGAAAATTAGCCTAACTGGAAGGGAAGGCAGGGTTAAAATAATTAATATAATACTGGATTTATAATATTTCAAAGTTCTGCGATCCCAATTTTTACAAATAAAATCATTGGATTTTTTTGCACTTCATCTCACTGTGTTACTGAATATATTTGCATTTGTCTGTGCCCAGTATGTGGCAACACTTTGCACTGAGACAGCTGAAAGTTCAATGAAAAGGTGTCCTTGACTTGCTGATGAAAACAGAAATGTTTTCAGGCAACTTTTGGAGGGAGAAGTTATATTTTCTGTGAGACTAAGAGAGATACATGGAGAGAGAAAATCCATGCTTTTGTCAATACCAGCTTTTCTTCCATCCTGAAAGAGCAAGTACCTCCAAGGTTTTGTACAAGCTTAACTTGTTTAAGAAGTTGGCTGGTACCTCTGGAGCTGGAGTGAAAAGTTAGCCAAAAAAAAAAAATGGAATTATCTGCTCCTTAGCAACAACATTACACCTGAATCACTCAAATTATCCATCCTGGAGAATACACAGCACAATTGCTCACCTCTAATGTACACACTGGAATTTCTCTGTGTGGACATCAAGGTGCCTCAGGAGTGAAG
Source organism: Myrmophylax atrothorax (assembly GCA_026770055.1). NCBI lineage: Eukaryota > Metazoa > Chordata > Aves > Passeriformes > Thamnophilidae > Myrmophylax > Myrmophylax atrothorax. The sequence goes on along the minus strand of JAOXXN010000001.1, from coordinate 14,853,377 downwards.
CCCAGGTGTAGTGCCAGAGCTCACAGCAGCACAGAGCTTTCATGTGGGTCTGGGAAACCTTGAGAACAAACCACTGTGAAATATCCCTGAGCCAGCACACAGAGGGGGTCATTGCCACATCTGGAGGCAAGTACTTCATGCATGTCACATAAAGGAAGTTTAACTGAAATAGAACTGAGCAAAATTATAGTTATAAAGCAACTATGTCTCCTGAGTTGAAAACCTCTACTGTCAGGCAAAGGTTTGAATTTAAATTCTTAGGTCTGAAATCTTAAGGTACTTTTTAAATCTCCCTTTCTCTGTCAATCCTTTGTTCTTGTTTTATCTCTTTAGTGTTCACCTCTTCTCCCTTCAGATTTCAGAGAGGTCTGGGGACTGGTCTGTCTCTTGAGTTTTTTGCTTTCTAAAGAGTTTAGTTGTTGCTTCCAATTAGACAATTACTAACTGCTTCAGCAAAAGACCAATAATTGCAATAGCATCTCCACAAGTTTCTTCCAGAGCACACCATGTGTGATAATGAGGGGTGTGGTTACCTTGGCCTCTGCTGGAAACTGTAGCACATGCTCCACAGCAAGCCTGGAAATAATTTTTCAACCTCTCATAAGCTGTACTTCATATATTACTGAAATGTGTTTCACCCTGAAGTCAAGTGATGCACACCCTTTTCAGTCAGTGGCACGTTTCTGCCAATTTTAAGAATCATCCAGATTCTGCCTTATCTCTGTTCTGATCTGATTTATTTGTTTGGAAGAATGGATTAGGTTTTTTGTTGTGGTTTGGTTTGGTTTGGATTTAAGAAGCTACATGTGGGTGTTCCTTACTTTCACCAAAACCAGAGCAGCCGAAGAGACCTGTTCAAAATGTAAATGAAAAAGTATGGCACACACGAATGTAGGTCCCTCCTATTACTTTTGGTCTAGAAGAGGACATCAGAGGCAAGTGACAGTATAAATCAGATGTCAGCAACCTGCTGCAAGCAGCTCAAGACCACAGATTAGGTGTGCATCACCTTACTGTGTTAGCACTGAGTTACCTAAATCCCCACCCCCAGGAGAAATCCATATGACGGTGGCTGGGGGGGAGGTTTCCTGCCCCGTGGCACGCTGCCCTCAGCACTGCCCATACTGCCCCTGCTGCTCCCAGGAGCCACAGGCAACTTCTGCTTGTGACTCACCATCAAAGTCTCCTTTGCCCTTGAGCTTCTGTGGTACACAGAGTTCTCCTCATGTGAGGATTTCTGACACTCAGCTAAGAAGGGTCAGTTGCTTCTGATGAATTTCACCTCATCCATCACCTATTTTTTTCTGCATGACCAGAGGAGCACTCTGGTCATCTCTGGAGATGAAAGTAAAAAGCAAAAAAATGATAAAACAAACCAGAATGGTGGGTGTGAACATGTGACTTGAGAAAACCCCAGTTAAATTTGCTGCTTTGAACCCCATGGGACTGGAACATCAAATGCCAAATAATTTTATGAAGTGCACCTTTAAGGAGAAGTTAGTATTGCAATTGCTTTAGTGAGTACAGGGGGGAAATAAGAGATCTGGAAAACAAGAGTGACATTTTTCCAAGTTGTTTGTGCCACTTTTTTGGGTTTGGTTTTGGGTTTTCTGCCCAAGGAACTCTCCAAACATCTCAGCCTTGGTTGGTAAAATCAGCTGTTGAAAAAATACCAGCAGAACTGTGAGGCACAGTGAACCAGAGCCTGCTGGCACAGTGGAGAATAGATGGTGTTCTGGGAGGTGCTTTCTGCTTTGCTTTATGGGTTCATCCCTATGGTAGTTACGTTTGTTAGTCTTGGTAAAGGGTGGCAGGTCTGGTGAGGGAAGAGCTTATATTCAGTTACTTATTCTGTGACTTCCAGTGAGAGAACACAGAACTAAAAGGAGAGGAATAAAACAAGGGAAGACATAAATCCCATGTGAGGAAAAAAAATACCCACAAATTTTTCAGTGCATAAAGAAGGAGTTAAAAGAGCCCATATTCTCACCCCAACAGATAACTCCTTATGTTGATTATTATCAAAATGGGATATAAACTTTAAAAAGAAACTGCAAACGGCTTTTAGTGATGGCAAAGTCAGATATATCATCAGCTATATCTCCTGTAGATAAAGCTTGTATTTTGCTTCTCCATCATAGGTGGCATTACCTTTTCATTTGGATCTTCGAAAAATATGGATGAATGAGATAGAGATCCACAACATATCTGGTACTGATTGTTTTCAGCATGTTTCAGGGATTTGCAACTGTGAAACTCTGGTAGTCTAGAGCTGTATTGAAGCTCTATGGAGCAGAAATAACCAAAAAGCTGAGGACTTTTCTCCATGGTAACCCAGGTATTATAACAGTACAGATTGTTTGTACGTGGAATGTGCCCTCTGCCAAAGGCCAATATGTATTAGCATGGTCAAAAAACTCTGACAAAAACTTTTGCTGGTGTTGTAAAGAAGAAAGCTTGTGAAATATTGTGACTGTGTTTTGAACAGACACAGAACTGACAAGGTAACACCACCTCCTCCTTCGTGGCATCTTCCTCCCTCTGCTACTCACAGCCCTGTCTGTAGCTCCTCCATGGAAATCAAATTACACAGCCCAGGAGCACCTGGATCCTCAGGTTAGGACTACCACAGACTTCTCAGTACCTCTGTAAATGCACCTTTCAGGTACTCATCAGTGCTCTGGATTACAATGCCAAACATGACAACTCTAAAATTTCTGTAATGCTTCCAAAATGCCAATTTCTGTTTTTTGTAGTAGCATGAAAAACGTAAAAATGAGGTAACATTATAAATAATGCATGCAAGTCTTTTCCACACCAAGCTCATCAGCCCTGTTGTCATTATCCTCCCAGGATTTTTCTTTCCACACATGCCTTCTCCTTTGATTCATAAATTCATAAACAGCAGGGATGAAAGGATCATGAAGAAATCAGCACAAAGTAATATCAAATAGACCTAAATCATTCTAAATAGGTATTTTTCTGACATCTGTTGAAGTTTTCCATACTATCCAAGCAAAATACTCCAGTGCTTTAGAACACAGAGCTCTGCAATACTGCACTGTGTTAAAGAAAATTGAGCTTTACTTTAGTGGTACAAACCCATTTTCAGTGCTTTTGAAGACACTTTACAAAAAACTTTGCTGTAACCTGTGATGATGGAAAAAACATGATAGTGATATGTGACATGTATGGTGCTTCTATAGGGTGATCTATGGAGGTGATGGATGTCTTTGCCATTCTTCTTACATATGCAGCCCTAAAACAGAGACACTCACACAACATTTCATGCCTACACACTGCTCTGCATCTCCAGTGTCTTTCTGGTAACTGGGGGTAATTAATAAGGTACAATGACATGGACATACACTGTCCTGCTGCTAGCAGATGTAAGAAAATAAACTAAGCATTGTTAACATTGAGTCATCTACAGTAACAAATCATAAAATAATACAGGCTAGAGAGGGAAAAGGCTGATTAAGTCATTCACTCTGTCTCCTGCCAAGGCAGACTTCTTTTCTGCCATTTATTATTAAGTGCTTTGTTCAGTCAAGTTTTAAATTATTCAAGCAATTTGATTTCCACTATTTCCTTTGGGAGACTACTCTACAATTCAATGCAGAGGTGTGTTTATTTATTCCTTGCTCTAATGTTCTTTGCCTACCTTCACTACTTCAAAAACTTCTTTAACTTCTTTTCTCCTTTTTTTTTAACTTTATTTTATTACTATTAGAGCTGGAATGTAAAATGGTGGATGGAGAGGACTGTGGATGAAACAAAGTTACAAAGTTCTCCTGGAAAAGTAAATAAAGGGAATGTCTTCCTTTGGTTTTGGTGGGTTTGCTGTTGGCTTTGTTGCTGTTTCTTTTTTTTTCTTTTTATTTTTAATCTCACATCATATCTTTTTACACCTCACAAGCCAGAGCCAAATAAAATAGCAGCCTCTACACACCATTGAGTAACTTGTCACCCTGCCAGTAACCATCCTGTGACAGTAAGCATCCCAAGCAGCAGAAGGGGGGATACTTTGTGGGCCATGCCCTGCAGAGACAAGGAGTCAGGCAAGGATGATGCTCAGCACCCTGACAGGTGGGCACACTGCCCATGGACCGCCCTCAGCAGTGGCAGCTTCCTGCAGAGCTCCCCCTGTGGTATGGTTTTGACTCAAGCCTGTCAGGGGGTTCTAAACTTTTGTTCTGCCCAGAAATGTGAGATCAGCTCAGGAAAGCCCTTCACAGCCTTGTCAGGTCCTGCACATGCTGGGAGAGGTGCTGCAAAGGGAAGGACCAAGCACTGAATGTGCAGGACAGCAGAAAGCACAGGTAAATGATTACAAGGAATGATTAAGAGGCATGTGCGTGGCATAAAAAGATAAGCAGTAAAGAAAGAAATTCTTAATCCCAGTTGTTCCTCTGTGCCTTGCCAAGTGTTTCAGCAAGCTCGTCCCCGGCCTTATGCTCCAGTACACTTCACAAGAAGTTTTCAGGTAATGGGAGTTTAAAAATTAACTGGTGCACCCTGTGCTGCATGCTCATGAGCCAGGGCCCTTTGAAGTGGGCAGAAAAATCCTCACCAATATCACAGGGCTCTGAAGAGGGCCCTGAGCACACAGAGACAGTAGTTAATTTTACACTGGGATGCAAAGGCAACCTGCAGGGGAGCGGTGTGGTGGCTGGGACAGTGAAGGGTGACACTCCTGCCACCCCACGGGTGGGACCACTGCCAGAGATGGGGACATGGCACAAGGTGCAGGTGACAGGCATCCAGCCAGCATGGCATCCATCCTGCAGCCGTGCCCCTGGCAGGCACCTACCTCTTGTGAGCGAGGTTGAGGCAATGCAGAAGGACACAGGAAAAGTAATCTGCCCTTCCTCTAAGCAGGTACAAATGTTGACTTTTGGGATAAGCAGCAACTCCAAAGTAATTCCCTGGGAAGCCACATCCACTTGGCAATGGGAATGCAGAGGAAGGCAACTTTAGCATAAAATAGCTGAAAACACTGAGTACTCAGAAACACATTAAAGGGTAAACTAGGCAATGTCTTGGAGCAAGGAGGACACAATGTCACAGCAAACTGCTGCTCTCCCTGCAACCACTAAAGAAAATGAAGGTCACCTTTGAGCAATCAGACAGAAAACTATGAGGTTTAGTGGCAGCCAACAGCAGCAGCAGCTCCTCTATCCAGGTCTCCTTTTCCAATCCTCTGAAGAGAAGAAGGGTTCATCTCCCCATGCCTGGTGGAGCAGTACAATATCTTGCTCCTGAGTACGCAGAGGGAACTGCAGAGAGAGAAGGCAGTTTCCCAGCCAGTGCTGAGGCACAGACCCAGTGAGGGACCACCTAACATGACTGTCAGCCTGCTCTGTCCTCCTGCCAGGCCAGGTCCTGCCTTGCTCAGCAGCTCCTGCTGGGGACAAGCTGGGACAGTCCCAGCTGCAGAGACACCCAGCCTTCCCCCCCATGCCTCCTGGGGAGCAGGACAACGAGCGCTTCTTCCACACTGCCCTCATATTGCTGTATCATGTCTCCAGCCCTGTGTCCTTGGGGCGGCCTCACCCCAACTTGGTGGCACTGCTGAGATGCCCAACACCAGCTCCAAGGCACTGGTAAGGGACTAACCAAGGCCAGGAAGTAAGACCTCAGCATCACCATACGGATATAATACTTGGACTCCACCTTCAGAAAGAATTCCTTGTCCCCTTGCACAACAGTTATGGCTGCCTCAGAGTCTGAGCACACCCACCTTGAAACTTAAGCCTTTTTCTAAGCTATTTTTCTTCATTTTGAATCACTTTCAGTGTTTCACGAAGATCATTTGAATTGTGTTGTGCTGTTGCTAGTGTCTGATTGTACTCCTTAGAATAGTTTTAGAAGTGAAAAAAAAAATTAAAAAAAATCTATTAGTAATTAATTAACTAAAAATTAACTCATAGCATATCATATAAAGATACATTAAGTATTTTGCCACATATCTTCAAAATATTGGTATGTGTTACAAGTTTCCAGTTTGTAAGAAACCGCATATATTTCCAAGGGAGTCATTAATTTTTTCCAATTTTGTCCTTGAGCACACTAATCACAATGGTTGGTTTTATTAAAACAGTAACAACTTCTTTTTCCAACCAGAAGAGCTCCATTTAGCATTATCCATCTGGATCTACACAATTCACTGTTGAGATTCTACAAGGACAGTCACTGTTTCTGGCATTCCACAGAACAGCTGCATTTAAACAGTACAGTTGGGGATTCAGGCAAGTAAAATTCTCCTGAACAAGGCGTTGCCCACTTCAGCACCTGAGTTGAATATTAATAAGCACTTCAGGCTGTTTTAACTATAGTCACTTCTTGCTTCCTTGGCAACTGTTTTAACTCCATTTATGTGAAAACCACATGGAATAGTAGGAACCGATAGAAAAAATTGTTTGGTAAACTAATAGGAAGCTCACAGGTGACATGGAAAAATTTCCATTATTAACAAATATATTCAAAGTAGTCCCTTAGAAATAGTTTAGAATAGCTGACCCTGTCCTGGGAGAGATGGATGGACCACAGTGGTGTCTTCTTGGCACCTTGGTCTCTCAGCCTGACAGCAGAACAAGGTTGAAGTGAGGGAGACTTCAGTAGTTGATGGGCCTTAGTAAAAGCAGTAGAATACTTCATAAACTATGTTTAATTCAACTTGATCATTAAGCTTCACTACTCAAATGTGGTTTGCTCTATTCAAATATGTTTACCCATTTCATTAAAAGAATTACATGAAATATATCTCTGGTTTGGTTAGTGACTTTTTATTGCTGACAGATGATCCATAAGCTGGTTTGTCTTTTAAATACATAAAGTAGGCACTCCTTTGACAATATAAAAGCCACGTTCAGCTACCAGCTGAAAAAGAGCCCAGATTTGTGGTACTATAATTTAAAAGAAGAAAAATTTTAGTTCCCAAATAGTCATGGTGTTCATTTCTGTGTCATTTATAGTCATAAAAATACTTGGAGTTGTAATTAAAGACTTACCTCACATTGTCATCCTTATGACTCTCTGAGACACCTTTACAGCAGCTTCAGTCACCTCCTACGTGGGAAGCAGTCACTGATTTTTGATGGTGGTCCGTACTTAAACTAGGCTACCAGTTGAAGAAAAATATCTTAATTGTTGTCATTTATTACATTAATGAAAACTGAAAATACAATTTGGAAGACACTTGCACTTTCCTTGATGTCTTTGATGGAAACAAAAAGAGAGGAAAACAACTATACTCTTGAATAGAGTCTGTCACTATGCTGAGTTACACCTTGCTCCTGACAGAGACAGTTCTTTTTTGTGGAGCTACATTTCATGTAATCATTACAAAATCCAGCTCTGAGACTGAGGGAGGTGAAGGTGTACAAATGACTTGGCCTATGGTGTGACTGAGCATCGCTACACACTCTTTGGGACTGAAGGGGGATGTCCATGCTGTGCCACCAGTATGGAGGAAACCCCTCCAAACTAGCTCCCAGCATTGCTAATGAAGGGGTGTGGCCTTATACGCTCCATGAAGCTCTGTACCTTGCAACACTACTCCCGAGCTAAATTAACCCACTTGTTAGCACAGCTGACTAACCTGAGCTGGGCCCACACTGACACAATACTGTCCTGTGTCCTAAAGCCAGCTGGGTTGCCACCGGCCTGAGGATGTCCAACAGCCGTGCTGCATTACATAGTTTATATGGACCTGTGTGTGGATGTTTCCAGATGCTGAGAATATTTAAACGCAGTGCCGGTGTGATTCAGCCAGTGGGCTGGGGGATGGTGTGGGAGGCTCCCACCAGGCCAGGGCAGCTGTAGGCTGGGATACCACATGAAGGCATATATTTGCAATGCTATGTCAAGTCACAAAAGTCACTACTTCTTTTTTTTCTGCAAGTTGATTTATTTTCACCTGGCCAAATACCTTTATGGAAAGTAAAACAACTCACATATGTTGGCCAATCACTCTGTGCAACCCAGCATTGCACTGATGTCAGGGGATTCCTCTCAGGGCTGTGGGACAGTGGAAGTGCTGTCTGAGAGGACAGTCCAGCCACCAGCTGGGGACTGAGCATCACCTTCGCTTTAACACATTTCTTTTCCTTCCATCGGTCCTCCACTCTGGGGCAGCTGTTCCAGAGTATCCAGGAGAAGACAAACTCAGAGCAGTGGTTTCCTTGAGTACTCCAAGGCCAACCTCACCTGCTAAGTTACACCTGTGTAAGAACACAGTTAAAAAAAATATACATACTTTGAACCTGGAAGAGAGATGTGAATATTTTCAAATGGAATGAGCTGGTAGATTCCACTAAAAAAAGAGGATTTTCAGTAACAGGAAACTTTCCAATTAAATATAATTCCACCCTCTTTTATTTATTAAACAGCATGATTTTGCAGGGATGATTTATGTTCTAAAACATCTTGCTCTTCTTTAGCCTCCATTGTAGTCAAATTTGAGACATCATATTTTGCTATAGCAACAGTTTGCTTTCAGAAAAACAAAATTTGTCAGGGATATTTCACTTCCCTACAGAATTAAGGATTTGGTAGAGATTAAAACAGAAACCTCTGAAATCACAGGTTGGGCAATACAGAAGCATGATGTATTGCAAACTTCTTATTCCACAGTGTTGCCAACTGTCACAATTATTTAATATCTGAAATCCCCAGCACTTGGTATCCTTCTATTTGAACTTTTTAAAATTATTCATTAAAAATAAAATCAGAAAACAGTTTGGGGAGAAGAAAATTAGATGATCTTTTGTAATGGAATTTTCTGTTTACAGGGAAATATTTACCTAGCTAAACTACCTGAACAAGCAGCTTGGAAGTACCAGTGTGCAATGACTACTAAATAAAGGATATATATAACATAAGTGTGTTTGAGAAACTGAGGGCCTCTCTGAAGTTGATAGATGATATGGGAAAAACTGTAATAATGAATTTCAGTGGTTTATACAAGAACAAACCACTTGAAACATGATTCATGAATATAAAATGCTTTATATATTACTTAGGGACAGCTAGTGAATGTCATGCACATAAAATGCATGCCACAGAGTTGAACACCTCAACCTTATGTACCTTTCTCACTCAATAAATAAACAGTCTCTGTATCCCATAGTGACAGATTATTTTTTTTCAATTAGAAATGTCTGTAAACTGAGTACAGTATTGGCTGTAGAAAACTGGAGTTTATAGACCTTTCAGACACTGATACACCGAACGAAACACATTTTGGAGCTTGACTACATGAGACCTGGAAATCACTTCTGAGAAGTCAGCAATGAAAAGTAAACCTTGCCTGGTAAAATGTAGGCTGTGAGTGCCAGAGCTCCTGCTGAGGATGAGACAGGGTAGGAAGTAAGGCAGCACCCTGGCAGAACAAGAAGCTGGCACAGTGCCCTCACAGACCCCCATCAGATGGAGAAGGAACAGTCAATGCTAGCTGGAATCCCAGGTAAAAGCACTGATGCAAATCAAGAGTAAATAAATGTAAACTGACTATCACAATTCAAAATTTTGCTTAAATAAACATAGATAATTCATTTTATTATTCTTGGCTTGGAATGGGAAGAAGTGGCTAAAGAAGTTTTCTTAGGAGGCAACTGTTGTGTGAAATAGTGCTGGCAACAGTGGTCATCAGGTCCTGCTCAGATCTGAGTGAAGAAAAGCCTCTGCCAGGTAGAGTTATGTGCAAACAACAGGTTGGAGAGGGTCTTTGCATTCAGATTTCCAGGGAAGCAGAGACAGAATGCCACCTATCCCCGCCTCTACCGAGAAACTGAATCAGTCAGTGAAAAACAGTGGTTTTTAAAAACTTGAAGTTTCAGGTATTAGAGTGCTTTGTGCAGAATCTAAACAGAAGTATTTATTTCAATTCTACACACACTTCTGATTTCCCAGAATATCCCTGGAAATTGATATCAAGCTTGTTTCTTGTGAAGTTCTAGTAAACTAGACTGTTGGAAGAATCATCTCTTGGATACCTGTAGTATTGTAGCAGGGAGTTGCCTTGGAAACTTCAGTTTAAAAGTAGAGATTCTTAAGTGTTACTTAAGGCCTGTAGGAAACATTAGAGGAGTTTCAGCTGACTTCACTACATATTTAACACTAACTTACTTATTCCTTAACTGCATTGGAGCAGCCCAGAAAAATCACAGAATTCACTTTAGCTACGAAAGCCAAGAAGAAAAACAATCTGTGAAGCAGAAGTTTGTTAACAGGCAAGCCTGAAATGTTCAGTTGCTAGGGAAGGTTGGATGGATTTCCCCAGAGAGCAGGGCAAACGACAGCTATGCACAGCTGCCTCTGGCCAGTCTTTGTCTGAAGATTATCCTGGCTATCTTCAGTTTTCAGGTTTACTCCTTTTTTCATTTGGTCACCATCCAAGAATGATGCAAAGGCCATACTACTTTTCCAGAGCACTCACAAGAGCAAAATACTGAATAAGAACACAGTGAACTTGTTCCAGTTATGAGTGTTTTAAGGTATTATAGACATGTATTTTTTTCTGAATATAACCTTTCCATACAGTGGAGGGAGGGACCTACTACCTCATCAGTCAAGAATAAAAATACTTACTCAAAATTGGTTCTAGGAATCAAAATTTTTCTTTCTAGTCCCCCAAAGGCTCTTTGCTTTCACAGCTGATATTATGCAAAAGGGGCTCCATGGAGGTAGCTGATTTTGTAAGGACCCACTCAGACACTGTTGTTACAAAGACAGACGAAGCTGCTGTTTGTCATCATGAACATAATAGCTCCAATCAGCTAGATTAAATTTTGCCTTCTGGAGTTTGTAGACATCTTGAAACAATTCCTCTGAAAAAATGTGCCTGTACAAATATGATGACCACAAGAGAAACAGTTAGTGGAAGCTTTTATCTGTGATACTATCTCAGGCTCACACCATTTCCATTACATCAGTTTACAACATTGGTACAAGAATCAGGCAGAAAATGTAATAATTAAATTTAAATTATTTGGCCACAAAACCTCTCAGGGACCTCTATTTACTTTTGTAAGCTTTTCCTTTTTCAACGCATTTAAAAATGTGTGTTTAACAATTATAAATCAACATGTGCATATGCTTTGAGAATTTGTATTGAAATCCTGGAGAGTTTAGTGTCTTTGATAGACTCTGGACACAGTTTACCCCAGTATGCACAGGCATTGTGAAAAATCCTGTATCCAGTTGCATTAGTAAACTGGTTAGTAGCTTTGTTTTGGATTGCACGTGCTCTGCAGTTTGCTGACTGACAGTGTATTCTCCAACTTCAGAATCAACTCCAGAACAAATAAATCATTTTGAGCCACATGCTCCAGGCTGTCCAACAGCCTCCAAACCACTATGGACTCTCCTTTCTAGTAAGGCCAGGGAAAAGTCTTCCCATAATCTGGGTCATGGCAGAGGTTTATGATTTTGGCAAAAGTATTCCTAGCTTCCAGAACAAAATGCATCTTTAACCTTTTTAAGAATACAACATATATAATCCATATATCTTTCTCCAAGTTCTCCACTTGTTTCATTCTTTTCTTCTGTGTTTCTTTTCATTAGTTATCACTCCTTTAATTTATGCTTTAATTTCTGTTACAAAAAGATCTGGGCAAGAAAACTTTGGTATTTAGTCTTCTAAATTCCTCCTCTTTCTAGTTTTGTGTACATTTTTTCCTCTGCTGGAAAAGATAAAGATGAGCAGATCTCCAAAGCCAAGCAACATTTATTTTTCCTTCATTATCCTCACATTTTAAAATACATAATCAATCATGGAGGAAGGTGTAGCAGTTGGAACAGCAGGCAAGGCCCATGTGGTAGCAGAGGCAGCCATGGAGTGGAAACAACAGATGATGCCATAAAACCTGTCAGAAGGCAGGCACAGAGCCAGGCTGTGACACTGCAGAGATTGGAGCCTCCCACAATGCCATGTGGGATCTTCCAAGCTGGGATGGGCAGTGAAAGGAAAGAGATGAGGCAGGTGGCTTTACTCCAGAAAGAAGGGAAGGGATGGGAATAGCAGGGAACAGATCTTGCTGGAAATTTGTGGGGCTTTTCTTGGGTTTTGTATTTAGTTTTAATCAAGCTGTTTCACCAAAACACCTCCTGCACTGTCCCAGAGAGGACAGACTAGTTAGTCTGAACCAACTGAGAATATTTTGACGAAGTTATTTGTTGGTGACTCAGAGCAGTTCCACTCAGCTCAATCTCCATAACTAGGGAAAATTTTCAAAACCTCTTTCTCTACTGACATATCCCTTTTCCATCTCTTCTGAAGACTTCTTCACTCTGTCATATCCTTTAATCTTCCATTCCTCTTTTCTCCTGACTTTTTCCCATGATGATCTGACTTATCCAGCCTTCATTCTAAATCGAAGATCTTCTTCATAGAATACACCTTAATGTAAATAACTTGGAAGACATTAAGGAAGAAAAATCAAGATACAAATTTGAAAAGAGAGCTGTTGGCACTCCTCCCATCAATTCTCTTATTGCAGCAATTATAATTGGAGGATGCAGCAGGATGTTTTGTCTGGTGGTTTGGTAGGAACTCAAAAAAGATTTTTACTATAATGATCCTCTCTGAGCAAGAATCCGTGCATCCCTGGATCTTCCCTGGGTTACGTTACCCACACAGCTATACCCCAAGTTTTTGCTTTGTCCTTCTTCTGTCTGCTGCCATTCAAAGAGTGGGTTTGCTTCTCTTCTTTTCAAAACAGTGCAGGATTTCCATAGTATCAGTCTAACTGATGTGATTTCTTTTTTTTTCATTTGCTATAACAGTCCTAGAGACTTGACATTCCTAGTTTAATTTCAAACCCACAACTTTACATTGGCTTTGATGTTGGTCAGGGAGAGTCTGCCCAGCCAACTCTAAATACAAGTGAAATGCTTACAGTTATTCCATTACAGCACACATTTGTTATTACATTAAACCGTTAATAAAGTTACATTAAAAGGCTTGGAAGGGTGAGACAGAAACTTCCCACAGGAGGGAAATATTGAGTAAGTATTTCTGCTGTGTTTTTAATTCCTTTTGTCTAGACATCACAACAGCACTTAGGCCTATCCTGCCAATGTTAATATAGTCTCTTGAGGATACATGGTAAATTAAAAAATTTAGCAATAAAAGTAATGAGCTGAGAATTACCTATCTATAGCAATAATGCAGCATATATTAATGAAATACACAGACACACAAATGCATACAAATATATGTCCTTCCAGGCACATATATGTAGATGTATTACTTCTGAGCCAAATTGTCCAACTTGTATCATAAACAGCAAGCCTGATTTTTCCATGTTGATTTTTACATGCACAGTTTTTCATGGCAGGTGGATCTGGCCATTAAAATGTCTGTGTATGAGAATAACAACATGGATGTGGAGTGTCAGATCTATGCACACCCAAAAAAGTGCCTGCCACAGTCATGCTCCTGTGAGGTGAGTGATCCCAGGCACCCTCTGACTCCCAGTGGGTGCCTGTGTGGCGGTACCTCATGGTCATGTTTTTGCATGTTGTCCAACCTCTGTCAGAGCTCAGGTGGCTCACTCATCTCAGAGTCTGTCCCTGCAGATGCTGAGCCCACACAGGAAGAGATGTCTCTTACATCTCTGCAGGGCTGTCAATGACAGGGGAGGACATTCTGATGACAGGGTGCTGGCAGCTCTGGGGGGTTACCCAGAGCCCCCTCCACAGGTGCTCCTGCAAGCAGGCAGCAATCAAAGAGTCTCCCTGAATCCCTCCATGCTGGGTGGATGCAATGAGGGAATTGCACCACTGTAGACCGAACTTTTCCCTGTTAGAAAGGAGGGGACAGAGGCTCTTACTTCACAGAGAGCTTCATGGAGAAGATGGGGGTGGAGAGATGGGTTGGGACACCCAAGTTGTTCCAGCAGAAGTTCCATCTTCAATTAAGAAATTTTTTACAGTGAGAACAATCAATCACTGGAACAGCTTCCCAGGGATGTGGTGAAGTACCCATCAATGGATGTTTATAGCATGCAATTGGACAGGGTGCTAGATAATCTCATCTTGGCTGCTTCTCCCATGAGAGACTGGGCCAGATGATCTTTCAAGATCCTTTCCAGCCTGGTCTGTGCTGTGGTTCTGTAATTTTTGGGGAAATCTACTGGAATTCTCCTGACACTTTCAGAAAGTCTGGGAATTCCAGAGCCAGAAAGAGGTTTTTATCAACAACTTTAACTATGACACTCTTCTAAAACAAAAATGCCTTAAGAGAAGAAGAGAAACTCAGTTCTCCCACAGCTGTGATCATAGATTTTAGCAGTCACTGCAATTGGTGGAAGGACTGAACAAAAAGGCCTGTAGTGAGATCTTTCCTTTTTTCTTTATTGATCAAAGTGAACAAAACAATTTGAGGGAAGAGAACACAAAAACCACCTCCTGATGCAAAAATCTTCTTTTCTATGGGAACCCTGATTACCTTTTGCCAGCAAGATCCATCTCCTTTGACACAAAGCAGATAACAGCCTCAGCATCCTTGCAGTAACCTGAACCACACTTCACACTCATCACATTGTCACTGGATTGCATCTGCAGACTCTGACATTACTAAACTGAATAATGGACTTGTAAAACATTTTTCCTCTTTAAAATGAGAAACCTCTACTTTTCATAGACTGCATCCCACAATATGCCTTTCTTGAAATTGTTAATAAGGTCAAATATTAAAGCAATAATGAAGATAGTTATGACTTTTGTTTTTTGTGAGTTTTCAGGGAGTTTGTACCTCTTTCTTAAAATAATGCAATTTTATATATACCCTACCTTGTTTTTCAAAGTCTCCCATTGAACATTATAGAAGGTTTCAGGTTGTAAAGGTATGGCACAGATTTCGGCACTGGGGGAACTTCATCCACACCAACAAGCTCAGATTCTGTTCTCAAGTACCTCTCCAAAAGACAGTGGGGTCTCACCAATATTTAACTGTGGTTCAGTTTGTTATTAGGGAGATGAGCTCCAGATTTGCTTGAAATAATGGCTATAAATTACAGTCTCTGTGATTCAAAGATTTACAAGATATGTGAAATATCTCAGGAGGAGATATAAATGGCCTTAGGGATGATATTACACCTTGAGTCTCCTTCTAAAAGAGAGCAAAACAACAAAGCCCTACAGTTTTAAGTGTGGATACTGTCATTAAACTGCTCTAACCAGTTCTGAAAGAGTTCATAATTTTTCTGTTTGTTGGGTGCTGTCACCACAGCAACTAACTAGTTCTACATGGAGGTACAGTGCAAGCCAGCAAGGCTGTAATGGAATACATTCCTTAGCATGAGTCAAAGCCTGCACAGAAGAGAAGGCACACTGTTTTGGAAAGAGCCTCTAAAATGGTGTGTTCTGGTCAGACTGGAAATAAGAAATTGTCTGAAATCAGATTTCTCCCTCTTCCATGCATTTTTAATTGAAAGGACTTTATTTATGCTTTGTGGTGGATTGGGAATCCTGTTCTTCCAGTGTGACCACAGCAATGAAGCTGAGGTTGCTTTGTGCCCTGCAGATGACAGAGAGCTCCCCATCAGTCACAGGGTAGGCTGGCAAACACTGCCTTTGGTGCCTCATTTTCACACCCACAGACCCTGGGGATTTGCTGACTGCTTCTGAAAGGTCTTCAAAGTGGGACTGTAAAAGCCAAGACTACTGGCATTAAAATTTAAATTCACTATCCTGGTATCCGTATTTCCCTTGGAAAATTATGAAAGGTCAACACCTCATAAAAAGTTGAAATTCATGGATATGCATAAAGGAATAATACCTATTGTGTAAAGTGAGTTTCATTCTGCCTTTATAAAATCAGCATCAGTCTGGAGATATTCTGACTGCACTGGGAATTACACTGGTGCAGATGTGGAAGACCAAAGCTTTTCACTGCACAAACTGCCTCAGTTCATGTTGTATGAAAAACATTAGACATTGATTAGTAAGAATCAAATACATTTTGTCATGTGATTTTCAGGGGGCATCTATGACTAAGATTTAATAATTATTTAAATAGACAGATTTGATGAAAAGTGAAATCAAATTATATCCCAAGCAGCAAATCACAATAATGATTGAAATGAAGCAAATTATTAACACAGTGCATTTAATAAGATGCATTTGAGGTTATCAGTCTGTGAAAGGAGTTGCATGAATTTTAGATTTCTATTTTAAAGCAACATTGCATTGTCTAGGTTCATGAATCAGCAACCACAGGGAACCTTAGATTATTTTTGCACCAGTGTACTCTCTGTGCAATCAAAGACATTTTTTCTTTCTGAGGAAAGAATGAGAGCTCCCTTTGCATTGTAGGTATTGTGTCATCCTCTTTAAAATAGTGTATCTACAACTCCAGCCCCAGGCTGGAAACCTCAACTATAACCTGTCACATTTGTCTTAAAAAGCACAACGCCTTAATAATCAGAATTTTAATACATTTTTTTCTGTCTTGGAATTCCTGTTTGCAATATTATTTCATGTTACTTTCACTAAATGTTTCCTTAAAGACATTTTTATAAATGTCTAAAAATTGAGCCATAACTTCCTTAAAATAAATCCAGATGACAAAATACATTTGCTCTTTTAACAGTCAGACTTCTTAAAGGCTTATGTGAGATATCAGAGTTAGAAATAAATTGGTCAGGAAATATATTATTTTTGGTCTCAGTTTAAAGTAACTGCTTGATCTCATTTTCTGATCCCCTCCAAATTATGTTTTCACACATGACTATAAATCTTAACAGCTGTGAAGCTTATTTTTAGCCTACCACTAATGGCACAGTTGCTACCACAGTAATTAATATTTTCTAGCAGACTTGTAGGGGGCACCTTAACAAACTGTGATTCACTAACACTCTCAGGTAGAACACTTGCTGAGAAAATGAAATGCAGTAATGACTTTGCCTTCTCCCTTACAGCAGACAACACTGTATTTATAAAGAGTAGAAAATAATTCATAATTTATTTTTGTCACTTTGATAAAGGTTAATAGCAGTTTTGAAATCTGAAAGAAAGTCCACGGGAATAGCAGAGTTTGGCCAATAACATCTTGTACATCCACAGATTAGTAAAATTATTACACCACCAGAGTAGTTTCCTGCATAGTGAGGAATGGCAGCCAGTGGCTCATGTATTGAGTCTAACAACTTGTGCTCAGCTCTGAAAATCCTTTCAGACAATTTCAGTTTGAAGATGGAGAGCTCCACACTTCCCTTGGCAATTTATTTGGGTGTCATTACCACCACCATTAAACACTGGTGATTTTTTGCCAGTAGCTCAAACTTTCTGGCCATTGGTTCTTGTTATGTTTTTCTCTACGAGTTTGCCTGTGGTGAAAGTATCAAGGCAGATACTTTATGTATGAAAAGCTTATTTGGTGTATATGAACAGGATGTACTCTTTAAATTCATTACTTGAAGCATTAAAACCATTTTGAGATACTTGTTTTTCACTTTCCTCTTTCTACAAAAGGGTTTCAGAACAGTACACAGTATTCCAGTATCAACAATACAAACAAAGATAAAATCATTTTCCTGATTCTTCACACTACTTCCCACTTTATACAAGCATGGATTATTGTAAGTATTTCTTCTTACTGTATTGCCACAGTAATGAATCAAATCTTTCTCAAGTCTTCAAGGTCACTGTCCCAAAGTATAAAATTTGCAAGAGTAACAAATTTTTCACACTACATTAACAATAATTCTGAAGCTTGACATCAGTTTTACACATTTCTTCGCTTGTAGGAAGCGCTTACAAAATCTGGACACAAACTTTTTGATGAACTATGAAATACTGGTTATTCCCATAGTTCTGCTCAAAGTAACCCAAGATGATGCCCAAGTCCATTCCATACCAATTTCTTCATTTTCCCTTACAAAAGGCAGGATGTTCCATGTTCAAAATGACAGATGGCCCTTCTGTATATCAGCTGTGTCCTGAAAGAGAACAGTAAATCATAACTAGATGTGAGCTCTCCAGTTGCACATCACTTTTTTTTCAGATAATAACATCAAATGTCAGGAGTTCCTTATATAAGGTTATCTTGTGCCAATTCACATATGTAGAGGAAATAAGACTTCTTGCAGGTGTTGATGAAATTCATCCTGTTGCAAATTAGACCATATAACACATGCAAAGCTCCCTCCAAGCAAATTTATAAATTACACAGTGAAGAGGATTGAAGCAATCTAGGATTTCCTTTCATCCTGCCTCTCACCTTCCCCAGAACTGTGCAATCACTAGACATATGCTTGGCTTTTCTGTGCCTTTGCTCTGACTTTATGCTCTGTGTGGATGGCACCCTGTTCTTGCCTCCTTTTTCTGTTTTTGTCTGCATTGGATTCTTATTTGAGCAACCTGGCCTACAGAAGGTGGAAAGCCCTCATTATTTAATTAATAACATAATGACACCTTCAAACTTCATTTCTCACAGGGAGATCTACCCTGTTTGTACGTCACTTCATGCTTGCACACACACACACACGAATAAAGCACAGCTGCTGTGCAAAAATGCTCGAGCTGGCTCAAACTGGCAAGTTAGGGAACCATTTCATCACACCTGAATTACTTCTAGCACAGATCACTTGATATAACTCCAGCTCAGTATCTCTCTACATGATGCTGCCTTTCCATGACAGAAGATCTTTGAAAAAAATCTATTCAAAATACGGATTTTTCTACATTATTCTTAATGTATCTCCATTTGAGGGAAAAGTATAAATCAAGACATGCCAGCATTGTCTGAATACAATTTCATAAGACCTTTGCCCACCAGCAAAAGTCCAAAAGCATTTTTCTGACATGAGTAATATTTGACAGATGTGAAACTGCTAAGAGAAAGAACACCAAAACCGGAGGAGATAATCTCAAAATCAATTTTGATTAAGATCTGAGTTTCCCCCTACTCTCTGAAATACACAGATTCGGGTGAGCTGCTTTCACTCACACAGGTGTTCATTTCTTCCAGGACTAGTCCAATTAGTAACAGTATGACCTTAATTGAAATGGGGCTGTTTTGCACCCAGATTACAATGCAATTATGGTTTCTGAAACATGCTTGGCCACTTTTACATTTCTTTTAATGATGTCAAATTTCAGTCTGACATCAAATGTTCAAATTCATTAAGAATCTAATCAACTGGCAGCCTAGAGATTATTCAAGAAGCCTTCTGGGCAGGCAGACATCCACAGCTTTTCTTGCATATAAACATCCCACTGCAGCTTTGTAGGGCAGAAAAGAGGATGCAAGCTTTGTTTTCAGAATTAATGTCTTAACAATGGCTTGAAAATAAGTATTGACAGACTCTCATTCTGATGTCCTTGAGACTCATTATATTCTAAGACTGGTGATCTGGTATTACAAAGAGTTACAATTAACTGCAACTTCCCTAAAGCTGAATGATAGTCCCGTTAACAGAAATCTCTACTCATCTCCTCAGTTACAAAGTTTTCCAGCTATGGAAGGAATAACAGCCTTGCAAAAACGAGGTCTGGTAAGAAATAATAGCAGAGAGTAACAGTCCAGATCAGAGAAAGCAGCTGGCAGCTTGTGGGGTGATTTTACTCAGCCTCTGACAGTTCAGGCTTCTATTCTGGTTGCAAATGCCTCAGCCTTTTCTTTTATAAGCAATAATTATGTCTAAGTGAGTTCAGAAAGCAGGACAAATGGACAGCAGATGTGCCCAAAACTGGCATCTGTCCTGCTAAACTAAGCAGCAATGAGTCTCAGAGGGTGATAGTGTCCTACTCTGCCTTTCATGGGGTTGATATTTTTTTGAAAAATAAAACCAGGTCTTTGATATAAAATGCTACAGTGATAGCTCAAGTGCTCATTTCAGTGCTGTTGTGGGATTTACATGAATTCTAATATATTAATAAGAAAATTAATTATACTTATGAGGGCAGGATGGCACCTTTAGTGTCAAACATTTCATCTGATCCAAGCCATACTGTTCCCTGCAACACGTTTTGGTCTACCTAATGATATGTCTTTTGCTGCCATGGGCAACCTGCAACAGAGGCACGGCTGAATCAAAACTACATGTGCTGGGAGAAATGAAGAAGTTATTCCTATTTACTGTCCAGGAAAAGTCAATCCAGAAGCAATTTGTTAAGTATTTTATTCCATTCCCTTCCTGGAATAATTTATGCCCTTGAACATTCTTTAACATATAGCTAACAAGAAGCTCCAGCCTTTATAAATATTTCAGTCATGGGTAGGCCAAGTACAGAATATAACCAGTAAAATCAGCACCATATTAAGGCAAACCAGAAAAAAATTAGTTGAATGCAGCACCCTGAAGCACCACCATTTCATATTTCAAACTCTGGCCTTTCTTCTGCTGTACAAGTGGAAAGAAGTATGCAGGACCAATGAGGGAGCTCCTTAGCTGCCTGGATGGACGCATTCAAAAAGTTTGGAAAAATAACCGGAAAACTCCCACTGGCTCAGATTTCCTTTGCTTCTGTTTTCTGATGAGCTTTCAGCTAAACTTCTCCTAGAAGAGCTATAAAAAAAATCCACATTGGAAATCCACGACATTCATACCGCCTTGGGTCAGCCAGCTGGGTCACTCGCCTCAAACACTTTTCCAGCCGGTGAGAAATGTGCTCTCACTTCTGTTTGTCCATGTTTCCTTACCAGATTTTTAAGTGGTTGGTTGTCATGCCATCACAGCCTCATACACCAAATTTGTTCAGTAGTCTTGTCTTCTCCTGTCCAAGTGAAATAAAAAGGTAAAAATAATGTTCTAATACTGTGCATCTCTTGGTTTCATTGCTGCCAATCCCTGACAGACAGATGTGACTACCATCACTGAGTTCTCCTTGTTGGAACTCTCTCTGGACAAACATTAATACTGGAAATTGATGTGTAGTCATAATGGTTCTGAAAAGGGCTTACCCAATTCTTTTTGCCGATACAGATCTTCAGATTCTTTTAAGCATTGATCAATCTGAACATATAAATAGCTGACTATATGTTGCAATTGGAATGGCTTAAAATCTTTTCAGAAGCTAAATTCTGAAGGAAAAAATCCCTTATAAAGTGTATTTAAAAACAAGCAAGATGTATCCATCCAGCCACCCTGTAATCTTTAAAAACATCTCTTCCAGTCTTTGTGGAAACCGGATAGTCAGTCTACTTGTCTACTCTCGCTGAAAAATTGATGAAAAATTAATACCAAAAAAAGAGAACTAACTTCACATGAGACTAAAACAAATTGCCATGAATCTTGCTGAAAATTACTGTTGGGCTGCTGTATAAAAATATAACATACGGATTTTCTTTGTCTGTACCAACTCCAACTCACACAGTTCCCTTCCTCACCAAATTGTACTTGCTTTAGGTAACTGGGCTAGCAGAATTTGACAAGTTTGTTTCATTTGGCTCATATGTAATTCAAAATACTTCACTTACTTGAAATATCAGTTTGGTTTGTGGAAAAAAAATAGCCACCTGCAAAAAAAAAAAAAAGGGAAATGTTCCAACAAATGTAATCTAAAACAAATGACTGATTATTGAAGCTTCTAACAGCAAAGACAATTTGCTGTCAGCTCCACTACGTGGCCTCAGCAAAAGAATGCTGGAGTCAGGCTGGTGAAGGATCTGGGAGAAGACCACTTGTCATAGAAATAGGAGACAGATGCTTAAAGAAAAAGTAGAGGAAAGGGATGCAGGACCATAGAGCAAAAGATCCAAGGCATAATTGTTGTATGAAGTTTATGTGATTTAAAAGCAGTTGAAGTTAGTCAGACAAAAATAAACACATTGTGCCTTATTTGGCAGGGACTGTAAAACAAACACTTCCAACTTTAGTTTCAAACATGAACTCTTACTCATGTTTGCACGTTGTTTAAGTGAAGCTGAAGTCAATCATGCGCTTCCAAGCTCTGAACAGAGGACACACAATCTGCAAATCTTTTAATGATTTGTCTGTTTTCTTTCAAAGTATAGTAGGCTTATATGTTTCACAGCAAATATACACGTATTGATGTATTTGAAAGCTCATACACAGTGGAGTTGACTTAAAACATACAGAAATCAATAGGAAGCCTCTCACAGATTTTCACTGAGTCTGGAGAAGACCCACAGTCTAAAAACCAGTATGATAAATCTTGTTCTTATCAAGATGGTAGACACACAGACAACCCTTCCTAGCCCTGACCAGCTGCCTTCTGAAGAGACAGTCCCCTCTTCCTCCCTTTCCTGTGGCTTTACAGTGAATCACTCTTTAGCAGATACTTTTGCAAGCAAGTCTATGTTTGCAGCTCATTGGCCCTTCAGGCAAAGACACTTAGGTTTTGCAGGCAAGGTAAACATATCAAGGAGATGCAGAGCTGGAATAAAAAGTCATCTCTGTGCAGGGGCAACTAGAACCAGGGACAAAGCTGGGATTTGCCTAGAGCAGCTGACTGACAGAGGCAAGAAAATTATGATGGCATAACTGGTTATTTGCTTGTGCCAGGGCCCTGGAAACTCATGCTGGTTGCTGCTGCTGGCAGAGAAGTCCATGGAGCAGCACAGTGTGTGTGTTCCCCACCTCCACCGAGCCCTCAGGAGTCACAAACCCAGCTCCACACATCTCTCCTTACAGTTTTATAGCTTTCCCCACTCCTTCCTGCTCCTGGACCAGGACACAGCTCAAAATTTTGCTTAGCCAGCTCAGCGTCCCCAACACTGCTGAGCAGCCTTGGGCTTGCTGTCTTTGGCTACTTGTTCAGGACTTGCCTGACTGATAGCAAAGCAAGAAAAATCTAATATCCAAACGTAAAGCAATAATATGGTCAAAGTACTCTGAGTTTTTAAGACAAAATTGTATGAAAGGTCCTATTTAATGTTACCAAGAAAATAACATTTAGAAAAAACTGTAGCCATTGCCTTGTAACGCTCAGGAGCAGGTGACACTGAATGGAGCTCCTACAAAGCTTTACTTAATCTTAAAACCCAGGAACAAAGTAATAATACAGGGTTCTTTCTACTCATGCAGGAAGTCACATGCAGATTACCAGAAGAGATGCTGCAGTTTGGTGAAAGTTAGCCAGGTTCTTGTAACAAGTTCTTGCATTTAAATGTCTTTCAATCATCTTCAAGTAAAGAAAAAACCTGAATGGAAGGCTATCAGGCTGAGGGGACTACTCTTAACCCCTCTGAAGTCTGTTTTCTTTCTTAATTCACTCCTCATTCCCCACTCTATTTGAATGCATTTAAAGCAGTCTTAGTGGCATAATTGAAAACAGTTTTTAATGCCCTTAATCATGGTGGAAGAAAGGAATTTCTGAAAATGTGAGATTAGAGAGACGAGTTTTATTCCAGAGTCCTCCATAAAGG
This sequence comes from Myrmophylax atrothorax, assembly GCA_026770055.1. Taxonomy (NCBI): domain Eukaryota; kingdom Metazoa; phylum Chordata; class Aves; order Passeriformes; family Thamnophilidae; genus Myrmophylax; species Myrmophylax atrothorax. The sequence goes on along the minus strand of JAOXXN010000001.1, from coordinate 14,830,036 downwards.
CATAAGATTGTATTTTAGTATCAAACCTCAGGAAGACAAATTAAAGAACATCCTTAATTCTGTAATTTGATTGATCTGCTTTCTTAAGTGTTATCTCCCGTAATTATTTGCAGGATTTCTGCACATGGATCCAGATGCACACATGCTAAAGTAAGCAGCATCATAAAATCCCAAACCAGAGTAAGGAAGGGATGAATCAGAGTCTGCTAAGGGTTGTCAGACACAACGTGGTTTAGTGCAAAATGGCTTCATATCAGAAGAGTTTGGTATTGAAAGGTCACAACACATCGCTCAGGGTTGCTTTTTGTGATACATGACCCTTTCTGTACACCATAGGACTGGCTTGGATTTTGCAGAGGTTCAAAAACCTTTGCAACCAGTGCAATTGTGTTTCTTTGGTGGAGGGAAGAGGCTGTATAAATTCAACTCCACTCACATGTATGAGCTTCATTCAAACCAGATAAACATCAAACTTATTGAAGGACAAATCCAGACTAGGCACTCCTTACCCTGAGGGAGCTGGGGTGGACTGGGGGCAACGGCAACAGATTGGGTACTGAAACATCCCCTTCTTCTCAGAAAAAGGAAATAAACATTACAGGCACAACTGGGGAAGCAATACCAAGTGGTCACACCCTTTCTAGTGTAACCAGTTTATTTTCAGTTTGTTCCCTTAATGTTATCCTAACATGACTTTCACAAGTAACTAGGCAACCTCCAGTGTCGCACTGCCGAAACAGTTCACTACAGCCTGCAAGGGAAAGTGCAGAGGCGCTTCCATCCCAGGAGAAAGTGTGGCTGTGCTTCCATGGCTGGCCTACACTGCCGCCTCCCGGCACTTCTGCCACACAGCTCTCGTTTCTTCCATCTAAAACTCCAAACAGTCCATAAGCAAAGCATAGTTATTATCTGTGACTCTGGTGGTAACACAATTGTCACGTAGTCATTCCTTATGCCTGTACTATTCAATTGCGTTATTGGTAGGGATAAGGAAGAACAGAATCTCCCATTCAGCTCTGGAGAGACATAAACCAGAGAGGGGCAAAGGATCAGAACTCAGAGTTATCTGCAAAAATGGAAGAGTGGTCTTAAAGTCAGAATGTACATTAGTGGTTCACAACTGAGTGTAGTTCAAAAATATTTTGCCACTCTGAAAAACACAGATGTTACACAGAGCTTTATCACTAGGAATGTTATCTGTAAGGGGCTGAGAAACAGAACAGCAGAAGAAGGATGCCTCTGTAAAAATCATAAAGTACATATTGTTTCTTTACAAAGCATTCCATGAATTCAGGTTTCATAAAATGTTTGTTTAAAGCATTTGCCCAAGCTTTGCAGACACAAAGTCTAATATGTTGATTTTGAATAAAACTGTATCTTTGTATATCCCTGAAAGACATAAATGATATATCAAAATGTAGAAGGACTTAACTGAGCCCCATCCATAACTTTTGAGTGAGATCCAGCAACAACAGAAAATACATCTGTTTTCTTTTCCTCACAGTTTTCAAGGTGATCAGTGTCACATTCAAGCAACTCTACCATAGTTGGGGTTACCCAGAAGAGTAAAGAAACATCTCTTTTCCCATGGGACTTTACTGTGTAAATGGATAGTACCTTTTCTATAGTAGTGCTTCTCTGTATGTTGAAATATTAATTGCCCCTGGGACTGAAAAAAAAAAAAAAAAAGTAAGTTAACATAATGGGAAGCAGAGAAACATAAAAGGATAAATAATTCAAGCATGAAAAATGACATTATAACTTTATTGGCATCTTGCTCCTTCAAGATGTTGGTGTTTTCCAAATAATAACACAGAAAAGCAATCAGAATGATGAACAAAAATTATACTTTCTTAATCTGTTTTCCTATCACTACTAGAAGCAAAACATCTGGAAGATCCTAGAAAACTGCTTCTTTTCCAAACTCCAGTGACTCCAAAGGAAACAAATCATCCAAAGGATTTTGACATTATAATTAATTGTCCTAATTCTCCCATCTATGTTGCTGTCTAAAGCAGAAACTACTAGAAAACAGAACAAAATGGGAATTAGTCAGAAGGGATGGGAGACAAAAGAGCAAAACAGAGATATTTTCTGTGAGAAAGGCAGAAGAGCAATGTGGACCTGAAAAAAGGAAGAGAGCAATACTGATAAATGAAATATTCAGGCAAGAAAATAAAATGAGAGTGGGGAGGACAGGAAGAAAAATAGGAGGAGATAAAACAAATGGAAACTCAAAAGAATGAGTAATGAGAGAAAAAAGATTGATCTGGCTGAGCAGTTTAAAACAGAGTGTAGTAGATTTAGAATCGGGAGATGCATCTGGAGTGAAGCTGGTGATACAGATTTTAAACATGGAAAAGGAATTAAGACTACATTTGTTCTATTTGATAACTTAAATCTTCAGTTCAGCCCCAGGACCTGGTTCCCTCTCACTTGCATCTGAGTATGTTCTTCCACTTGTGTGGTCTCACTCAGAGTTAACTGACCACTTCCCACCAGGAAGAAGCCAGGGCAGGGTCCTGGAGGCTGCGGTGTGACCAGCATAGGTAAGGCTATAGAATCATAGAATCAATTGGGTTGGAAAAGACCTCTAAGATCATCAAGTCCAACCCTTGGTCCAACTCCAGTCCCTTTACCAGATCATGACACTCAGTGCCACGGCCAAGCTCAGTTTAAAACCCTCCAGGGATGGTGAATCCACCCCCTCTCTGGGCAGCCCATTCCAAGGCCTGAGCACTCTCTCTGCAAAGAAGTTTTTTCTCATCTCCAA
>JAOXXN010000001.1:14809616-14821129 GCA_026770055.1 Myrmophylax atrothorax | reverse complement strand
GGCCCGGAGGGACAGCGGTAACGGGCCCGAAGGGACACCGGGAACGGGCCGGGGGAGGCAGCGGGAACGGGCCCGAAGGGACACCAGGAACGGGCCGGGGGAGGCAGCGGGAACGGGCCCGAAGGGACACCGGGAACGGGCCGGGAAGTTGATGCCGGCGGGGCAAAAAGAAAAACAGTGGAAAACCCCCAAAAGTTAGGTTGTTGTTTTCTTTTGGTTTGGTTTTGTTTGTTTTTTTCCCCCACTCTGCGTGAAGACCCGCAGTGACAGTGGAGTGGTCGCGGCTCGCCCTGCAAAGGCCTGGTGGCTTTGGTTGTGTTGTCCACGTGTATTTTGACAGCACAGACCGCGTCCCTCACAGGGGTCATAAACACGCGCTGCTCGCCCCCCTTGGGGCTCAGCGTGTCACTGACTGAGCTTCACCACTTCCTCCGCTCAGCCATCAGCCCCTTTCAGTCGCTGCATGAGTTTTCTTTCAGAGCTTGTTATTTTTGTGTCATCTGTTGTGTTTTACCTTTTTCGTGTGAAAAAAATCATGCTTTTACCTCTTTGTTCTCCTTATTCCACTGCAATGACTGTGGCCATGGGGACAGATTTCCCCTGCTGAGGAAGAGTTGTTGGCAAGGTCAGAGTGAAGAGGTGCTTTTTTGGCAACTGTAAGTCAGCTGCCATGGAGAGCAGATCTGCTGCTGCCCTGTGTTCTGAGGCGGCTCTCTCACCCAAATCTTCACTGCTTGTGGATGACTGGATTTGGGAGAATCACACTAGGCAGCACTTTTACTGAAAGATCTTTATATATATGTGTTCAGGCCTCAAAGCTAAAAGTATTTTCTAATTCACAAGTGAAATATCTGGGATTTTGCAAATTAAATTAAATTTTGCAAATATGGGTACCTGAAATTAGTCCCTTATGACAAGTTCTTGGCCTGCTCCTGAGATACTGCATTTTCCTGGGATGCCAAACTAGATCTGGTTTGGATATCTTAATATAATTGATTTTTGGATCCCAGGGCTTGCCAGTTATGTCAGTGTTTGTCTTGAATTGTTCCTGTGCATCTGTAGTGAAGGCATAAATTACAAAATAAATAGAAGTAAACTTAATGCATAAAGCAGTGTTTATATATACCTTGAGCATTTTCCAGACTATACAGTTGTATTTCCACGTAAGGAAACTATCACTTGCAGTGTTCTGTTGTAGTTGACTAATAATTTGCTGACTTCTCCTCCCCTAATTGTTTGATACAGCTACTTATTCCTTTTTTCTTCCTTTTTTCCCCTTCCAAATGCTGCTAACCTAGGGAGCCATTAGTGAGGTAAGATCTCAGTCTTGTCAGGATTTGTCTTTGACACATGTACTGGCCACATATCAGAACTTTTGTACAGACTCTTAAGTGTTGCTTTTATGCCCCATGTTCAGGGTGGGGGTTTAACCAGGTGGCCTAAAGGCCTCCCTCCCGACTGGCCATTCTGTCATTCTGCCAGTCCCAAACTGTTGATTTACTTCCAGCTCTAGAAGTAAAACAGCTTTTCTTCACCACCAATACTAATGCATTGTGGTAAACAATGTAGAAACTTGGTTTAAATTGAAACTTTCAAATATTTGATCTGATAGTAGGGAAAGGGGGGAATTGTTACTGCAAAATCAAATATGTAACAGAGCAGGTATCTAAGATGGCTTGAGAAATTTCTCCTGACTTTTTTCCCAGTTCATACCTGTCAATTAGACCTTTGTTTAGAATCAATGACCTGGACATTGTCAACATTTTGAAATCATTAACCTTCAGCTAAATGTATGTGAATTTCCTGGCTGAGTGAAGTTTTTGTGTCACTTAGCTGAGCAGTGACTCTGCCACTGCAGATGGGGGTGTGTCTTGTGCTGTGGCCACAGTTGGTGCATGGACACAGGCCCAGCTGTCAGAGGCTGCAGTGAAACACCAGAGTTCATTGGTCAGCGCCCTGTGTTCCTTCTTTAGGACATCCTCATCTCTCCCCTGCCACGCCACCCTTTCTGTTCTGTGTTTCACATATCCTCAGGTACCTTCTGTGTTTCCATACATGTTGAAGTAGTGGCCATGCTGTTACTCACTGAAAGGATATTCTCCTTCATTGTTACTGCATTGAATCTCCCCAACTTCTCTTCCTATTGAAAAGAAAGAGTGCAAGTAGTTCCTATGCAGAAACCTGCTGGGTTCTTTTTGTTTGTTTGGGGGTTTGTGGGGATTTTTGTTGTTTTGTTTTCTTTTTTGTTTGTTTGTTTGGTTTGGGGTTTTTGTTCCTGTTTTGTTTTATTCCATGAAGGCAAAATCCCAGTTAGCACAGAGAGCCATCAAAATCTGCGTTGGCTCTCTCCTTGTACCTGGCATGTGGAGGGAAAAACAATTATTTTATCTGTTTTCAATGCTCTTCACAATCTTTTGAAACTTACTGGGTTTATTTTAGATAACCAAGGGCATTAAATATTTAAATCCTTTTTTTTCTAATCTTAATTTTAAATAGTGGGTTTTAAAGGCCTTGAACACGTGCATACAGAGCAGAAGTTCTGTAGCCTTACAGGAACGTGCCACTGGCGAGTTTAATTCATAAATCATTTCCGTTTGGGAGTACTCTGAGAAATTAATTGAAAATTCACCTACTTGATAATTCTATGTAAATATTGCTCATGTTTTGGTTTTGTATTTTCCCTAAGGCCTCTCGAGTGGTGGTGGCATCACGTAACTATGCAGACTTTGCAAGTGAAGCTTCATTTGAGATTAAGGTAAAGAACACTTAACTGGCATTCTGGGTAAGCATTTGTTGCGCATCTCGACATGATGGACTTGCCCCCATATGTTTTTCAGTTTGAAAACTGCTGTTGGAATTTACAGAACCAAACCCCTCAGTATCTGAGCAGATGACACAGTGCAGCTGGAGGGCCTGTGCTTGGCAGTGTGCAGTAGCCTTACTTATTTCTTAAGAATGTGAGGTTGTGATTCTTTGCACCTGTGATACTGCAGTGTAGCTGTGAGAACAGAGTCAGGAAGAAGCTAAAGAACCTTTTTGTTCTGAGGGAAGAGTATTAATGTTTCCTTATTTGCAGCCTATCCCAAATGTGCAGCTGATTGAGGTCTGTATGGTTTTTTGAGAAAAAAAATGCAGCATCCTTTTAATGCTTCACTTTGTGTTGCTCCAAAAAAGTGTTACATTCTGTCAGCTTTCCACTGTGCCTGGGTCTTGGGAAAAAGTGATGCTTCCACTGGCAGTAGCTTTTGTGCTGGCCTTTCATTCAGGAACTGATGAAAGAAAATCTGAAAGCAATCATTTGGTTTTTCTTCCACCCTCTCGATGTTTGTCTGTGCCTGTAAAGTATTAAAATTGTTTCACAAATGGAAAGGAAGGAATATATGTTTATATGAAAACTCTTCTTTGAGTAGATACAAGTTTAATGTTTGGTCCTGTGTTGATGAAAAAACTCCAAAGTTTCTATTGTTAGGAGAACTTGGAAGCAGAGTTGTCTGAGTGTGCCCACGTGTTATACCCAGTTCGTCTGGGTGTCAGTGGATTTGCTCTGGAGAGACTTTTGTTGTGATATAAACTCTCTTTAACCTGTATGGAAGTATTTTGGCCATTTAATCTGCATGGACAGAGTAATTTGTTTGGTCTCTTCCACTGAACTTAACCGTTTATTTAATTATTATTTAATTTTAAATTTTTAATTATCTCTTTTGTGTGGGTGCCTGAAGTCAGCCCTCCCTCAGCAGAGTCCACGGTTTGGGGTGGAGATTGTACTGCACTCGTGGTGTGGTTTGACTGGCAGCATGGCTGGTGCAGCAGTGGTTTGTTACTGCTGGTGGTAGCAGAGGGGAGAGGTCCAGTCTTGGGGCCAGGTCTTAGAAACTGTTTCACAAAGGAAACTCTCAGTCTCTCTTAGCTCTCCAAAAAGCCTGTGTAGTTCTTACCAAGTATTTGGCCTGTAACAACCCTGCAGTTTTGTGTTTTTCTGTATGTTCTGAGGACTGTAGTTTGTCTCCTGCTTGTAGGTACAACAAGGCTTTATTTTGTGGGTGAAAATTTGTCTTTATTGCAAGTAAGGCTTTTATTGCCCTGAATTTTGAGACAGTGCACAAACCTTACAGCTATTTTGACCTCTGAATGTAGGTTTTGCTGGCTTTCTTTTTTAAAAGGTGTATTACACTCTGAATTTGAAAATGGCACATCATAAAAAATAATTAGGTGATACTCATAAATGGGATTAATTATTTTCAGGAAATAACTGCTTGTTCAACTTTGCAGAAATGTGACCTCCATCACCTGGAAGAAGGCCCTGGTACCACGGCAGTGATGACTCGAGAGGAGGGGCTCCAGTACTACAAGACAATGCAGACCATACGGCGCATGGAGCTCAAGTCTGACCAGCTCTACAAGCAGAAGATCATTCGTGGCTTCTGCCACTTATATGATGGTCAGGTAAGAATGGTTTTTTCAGGAGATTTTATTGTCTTACCTTACTTAACGTAAGAGCTGCAAGCTCTTCAGAAGAGACGGGCAAGGTAGAAGAGGTGGAGGGGTGGATCTGTATATTAGGGAGTCTCTTGACTCTGTAGAGGTTGAGGTTAGTGACAACATGGTTGAGAGCCTGTGGTGAGTATCAGGGGGATGCCAACAGGGCTGACATCCTGGTGGGAGTCTCTTATAGACCACCCAGCCAGGAGGAAGAGGTGGATGAATTACTCCATAAACAGCTGGCAGATGCTTCAGTATCACCAGCCCTTGTTCTTGTGGGAGACTTCAACCTTCTGGATGTCTGCTGGAAACTCAGCAGAGTGGAGCAGAGGCAGTCTAGGAGGTTCTTGGAGTGTATGAAGGATCACTTACTGTCTCAGCTGGTGAGCCAGCCTGCTGGGGTGGGGCCCTGCTAGACTTGCTGTTTACAAAGAAGGGCGTGTGGGAGATCTGGTGGTCGGAGACTGTCTGGGGTACAGTGACCATGAAATGATAAGACTTTTCAATACTTGGTGAAACAAAGGAGGGCCATCAACAAAACCTCTACCCTGGATTTCTGGAGGGCAGAATTTGGCCTATTCAGGAGGTTGATTTGAAGAGTACCTTGGGACATCCCCTAAAACCAAAGGCCCCAGAAGGATGGACATACTTCCAGAAAGAAATCCCGAAGGTGCAGGAGCAGGTGTTGTGTTCTCTGTGTGCTGAGGGGGAGCCGGTGGGGAAGACAGGTTGCCTGGCTGGACAGGGAGCTTTTGCAGGAGAACTTGGGTAAAAAAAGTGTTTACCATCTTTAGAAAAAAGGGACAGGCAGCTGAGGAGTGGTTTAAGGATGTCGTCAGGTCATGCAGAAGGAAAATTAGAAAGGCAAAAGCACAATTTGAATTTAATCTGGCCACTTCTGTAAAGGATAATAAGAAGTGTTTTTATAAATATATTAATAGTAAAAGGAGGGGCAAAGAAAACCTCCATTCTTTATTAGACACAGGTGGGATATAGTTACCAAAGATGAGGAAAAGGCTGTGGTACTTAACACCTTTTTTCCCCTCAGTTTTCAGCAATAAGACAGGTTGTCCCTAAGGCCAACTGGCCTCCTGAGCTGGTAGACAGGGAGCGAGTAGCTCGCCTGTAATCCAGGAGGAAGCAGTTAGTGACCTGCTGAGCCACTTGGATGCTCACAAGTCTGTGGTACCAGAGCAGCCAGGCAGGAGGGGCCTGGGAGTTCTGAGTGACAACAGTGTGCCCAGGTGGCCAAGAAGGCCAGTGGCATCCTGGCCAATATCAGGAACAGTGTGGCCAGCAGGGTGAGGGAAGTGATCCTTCCCCTCCACTCAGCACTGGTTAGGCTGCTGTGTCCAGTTCTGGACCCCTCAATTCAGGAAGAATGCTGAGGTGCTGGAGCATGTCCACAGATGGACAAAGATGCTGTTGAAGGGTCTGGAGCCCAAGTCCTGCGAGGAGCAACTGAGGGAGCTGTGGTTGTTTAGCCTGGACAAGAGGAGACTGAGGGGACACCTTAGCACTCTCTACAACTGCCTGACAGGAGGTTGTAGCCACATGGATATCAGTCTCTTCTCCCAGGCAACAAGCAGTAGGACAAGAGGGCACAGTCTTAAGCTGCCAGTGCAGGTTTTGTTTTGACATTGGGAAGAAGTTCTTCACAGAAAGAGTGATTGGCCATTGGAGTGGGCTGTCCAGGGAGGTGGTGGAGTCACCATCCCTGGAGGTGTTTAAGAAAAGACTGGATGGGGAAGAGTTGACATTGTAGTGTTGGGTCATAGGTTGGACTCGATGGTCTCAGAGGTCTTTTCCAACCTAGTTAATTCTGTGAATGTAGGGATATTAATAGAGCAGAGAATAAATGTAGGACTGAATATCCGTATACAATGTCTGAGGTTGTAGCTGGAACTATGATTTAGTTCATGACCTTTAACAAACAATGTCTTAGCACACAAGTGAATCCCTGCAGTCTTGGGACAGCAATAGGGAGGGAGAGAGAGAAGGCACAGTGCAGCTGAAGATCAAATAAATGTGAGAAATGAGTAACTGCAGAATATTAAATTCAACACGTTTGAAGGCCTGCATCTTTCTCCTCAAGCTTCATTGATGCTTTTTGTTTCCATGTCTCATGGGACATGTGCCCACTAAAAAGCAACAGCCAGCAGAAGGAACTTTGTGAACTTACTGAAATTTTGCTGTCTGTCTGTTATCCCCTGACATTTTGGAATTGGCAGTCATTGAGACACTTCATTTGGAAGAAAAAGCCCTCAGATTTTTGCAGCTTCTCTTTCCCTTCCCATATGCCTTTGCTAGTCACAGGTTGGAATTCAGAGCCTCAGGCTGTTGTAGCTCCAGGCCTGCCACCGACCCTTGGGATTTAATCCAGTCTCCTGTGTCTGTGCTCTTCCTGTTACCTGCTGATACTTGCTGTGTGTGGGATCAGAGCCAGCCCTTGCCACACCCCTGACTGTGGGAGCTCTTTGTTTTCCTTCATTGCTCAGCTTATTTTCCCTCTGTAACAGGAGGCCTGCTGTGTGGGGATTGAAGCTGCCATAAAGCCAACAGACCATGTGATAACAGCGTACCGAGCTCACGGCTTCACCTACACCCGAGGAGTGTCTGTCCGAGAAATCCTCGCTGAACTTACAGGTTTGTGCTCAGTGAAATGAGGAGTGACATGCTGCTGTACTTACCAGAATTTTTTATACTTTTATTCTTTTTATTATTTTTTTTTAATTCTTCTTACTATAAAAAGCAATGAATAAGTAATGCTTAAGTGCTGGTACTTCTAAAGCACAAATTCCTAAGATTTTTCTTGATACCACATGGTGTATTTGTGCTGCAGCTCAGTTTGGAATTTGCTGGTGATAGGCATTTGTTCCCAGTAGGACAGGGCATTACTCTCCCTAGGACACAGACTTGGATTTTCAGAATTATGCTGCTGAAGTCTTAGGAAGCCTGGCTGACACTCCCTCTAATGATAGACTGAATGGCTTGGGAAACGTTGACTGTAACAAGAATATTAAATGATAATCTAGCCTGAGTAGCTCAGTTGGTTAAAACATGGTTGTAATAATGCCAAGGTCATGGGTGCAGTCCCCTGTGTGGGGCATTGACTCAAGAGTTGGACTCGATGATCCTTGTGGGTCCCTTCCAACTCAGAACAGTCTGTGAAATCGGTGAAATCAGATTTTGTAGGAGAGATGGCTATTCACATTAGGATTGAGGATGTAGCAGGGAAGAGAGGAGAGGATCAGCCTGCTGAACTCTTACGAGATCTGTGAACAGAGGCCAGAAGTGAAAAATTAACAAGGACTTTGAAGGCCTTTATCAATACTGGCATAATAGACTTGATCTGAGAATCTGCATCCTTGAAACACTAATGCAGGAAAACGTGTTTTGGGGGTAGAGGCATGAATTTGTGTCCTAGGAGTGCATGTGTGTGCTGAGAATGCTTATTAATAAATAATGTGCACAAAAGCCCAGAATCTGGTGGATGATCAGTTTGCCAGGTGTCACTGGACACTGATAAGACAGGAAGTAAGTGAGGAGATTGTCGTGACCGAAGCCTCCCGTTGGCCCTGAAACTACAAACATGAGTGATAATGTGGTGGGGTTTTTTCCCTGTATTTCATTTCATGACACACATCGTTTTCTGTTGCATTATGCTTGAGTTCAGTGGGACTCTTGTAATTGGGAGAGAGCAGCTGCAGTACAGAGACTGTTGTTCCCAGAAATTACTTGGAGAAAGTTCCTAGAAAGGATTGCTGCTGGAGCCCTTTCCTGCAAACAAAGCCAAATGCCAAACTGAAAGACAACTTGAGTTCCAAGGACCAAGAAGTGACAGGATTAAAGTTTTTGAAGGAGAAGGAAGCAGAGTAACTGAAAATAAGACTGGTAGATAAGACCTAATAGGAAACAAGTTACAGAAAAGGACTTTTTAGGAGAATTGACAATTAGATGAGAAATGGCTCTGTGTTCTAAGAAAAGTAGGAAATGTAGCAAAAAGTGACAATGGTCAGTGAGGAATTCTTAATACATTCTAAAATACAAGAGAGGATTGCACAAAGTTAAATTGCACTTAATCAGAAAACTATTTTTCTTAAAATTAGTGTTTTCTTTCCTTTGGCCCTTGCTGTCAGAATCCAAAACAGTTCACAGAAAACATACGAAAGATATGAGACCAATAATAAAAATTATCCACTATTAAGTAAGAAAGAGAAGTATAAATTCCAGAAAGGGATACACTTCTAAAATAAACACCAAGGCTAATGGAAAAAAAGAAAAAAACACCCCCACCCCTCCAAAAAAAAACCCCAATCAAGCTGTGCTTATTAGACATAAAATACAACCTTCTGCAGCTAGTAACAGGACAGATGAGAATAAGAAATTGAATGGACTGATGAGAAATTCTGTCTCCTTAGATTGGCTCATTTAAATAGAGTTTGTTCTAATGCCTCATGGAGCACTAGTTATTTTCAAGTTACAGCTTTAATAAAGCTGGACTGGGTGACTTCTGATGTTAATACTGGGGTGGAATGGGGAGCTGTTAGTTGTTGGAGTTTTTTTCAATGTCCTATTTGTAATTTTTACTTGTAGTTACTCTCAAAAGGGAAGACAAATCTGAATTATTGCAACTAATTGGGAACAGTATTCATATCTTTCTTGCAGAAGCCAAAAAGTAATAAGGACTGTATATTTCTTGCAGATTATGTATATGAGAAATACAGACCTTATTGTCTATTAAGAAACACCTCATATTTATCAGGCAGTGCTTTTGTATAGTAGGACACTGAAACTTCTTGGTTGGTTTTAAAATTTCTTCTTAATCTCATTCTGTATTTTCAGAATTATGTTTTCATTATTGTTCTTTTCTCCCCCCTTATTTGTTTTGTGAGATATTTAACCATGAACTCTTGAAAGAGAGAGGCCATCCTGTCTTAACTCCACACAGCTCTTATGACACTGACATGGTCTTAGTGTTACCACCTTTAGGAATGGCATTAGATGTTCCCATTTGCATGGGATTTTTCCTCTGGAAACTGAATCACTTGTTCCTCATGTTTCAGGTCGCAGAGGAGGATGTGCCAAGGGAAAAGGAGGATCAATGCATATGTATACCAAAAACTTCTATGGTGGCAATGGTATTGTTGGTGCTCAGGTATAGACATGATTTCTGTTTCAAAGTACAAGTTGAATTTGGCTCATGTCCTGGTGCCAGTGTTTCCTCTGGGTTTTTGTGGTGTGATGAGCTTGTATGCAGACACCATTGCTCTATGGCTCTCTCTTACCCTGGTTTGCTCACCATTTTGTAAACTGTAGCCAAAATGAATCAAATTGAGAATACTGTTCATGTTTGTGTTTTGGCTTTAATACCAGCTGGAACAAATGGAAGCAGGTGGGTGCAACTTGTTTATTGGGCAGGTCTGTAACAGCATAAATGTCTCCTTACAGTTCACAACCTGCCTGTCTTCAGCTCCTTTAAATGTTGTTCTAAGGTTGTGGTTGCTTCTGCCCTCTGTGACAGGTTCCCCTCGGAGCCGGGATCGCGCTGGCCTGCAAATACTTCGGCAAGAACGAAATCTGTCTGGCGTTGTATGGGGATGGTGCTGCCAATCAGGTAAAGCAGTGCTGTGTGGTGTGGCTCTGTGAGGAGTGTGCCTGGGGAATACATTTTCCTTCTGGGAACTGTGAGCTCTGCCTTTCCTCTGAGAGGTGGGAGAGCACCTTCTGCCCTGCCTGCGTCATACCTGCAACCCAGAAAGTGTCTGTCTCGGAACTTGGGCCAGGATTGTTGTGTGGGCTTTCTGCTGCAAGAGCACTTTACATTAGAGTCCACTGACACTGAAAAGGCAGATCCTGGAGAGAGAGTCGACAGTGTACACCCTCAGTCCTACCGTTCACTGCAGTTTTTCTGAGGGCTTTTGTTGTGAAGTGCTGTTCACTGAGATGAACTTCATGTAGATGGTTGGGCAACTTGCAATTTTGGCACTGTCACCTCTTATTTGTCTTGGGAATTCATGTAGGGATGTGTTTCAACAACTGTTCAGTCCTCAGAGGGGTGGTTCAGGTGAACAGTTGAGTTTATTGCTAGGTGCTCTTTACATATCAGGAATGTAGCATGTGCTTGCTGTTTTTTATCTTATTTTGGACCTGTGTAAACACCTGTCCTTCCCCACCCCCAATATGAACTTGGTCTTTGTCACTGGAGTGGAGGGAATGCTGTAGATACTCAGGGGATGAGTGATGCCAATGGTTCATTACATGGACATGTCACAAGTCATGGTAAGAGGGTTTGCAGTTACTCTTTTAACCCTCTGTCCCGTTGTGCAGGGCTGCCCTGAGTGTGACCCCCTGAAGGGCCAGTGCTGTAAGGAGAGCTCTCAGTGATGGCAGTGAAGATGCCAGTGCTGCTGAATAGGAGAAACACATAAATTAGGTTTCTGAAGACAGAGAAGAGGACAGAGCATTCTCACAGAGCCACTTAGTTGACATTCCAGCCTGTCTCTTCATGTGATCAGCTGAGACATTAAGCCAGATTAGTTTGTGGTTTAGAGTGTGCCATTGATACGGTTTCCCACTTCCAAAGCACAGGTGGAGATGTCAGTTCTTGGTTTTCCCTGTCTTTGACTTGGAGTAGTAAGGCTGATGCAGTCACTGTGATCAGACTTGACTTTGCTGCAGCAGCATCCTGCCAGGTTAATCTGTTGTCAAGTTTTTTATGACTGTTGCTGAAATACCTCAGTTAAAGTGGAAGGTTTTGTGCTACCCTAACACAGGTACTGAGGTAAGTTTAAAAATTAGTTCTATAAACTACTAGTTGAGAGGAAAGTTATCTTGTATAGTGTAGCTTCTCTTTTATTCCTTCTGAGCTGCAGCAAGTGGCTGGTTTCAGATCACTTTTACTATTAGTTTCTCCTAGCCAGACCTCTGCAACTGAACGAACAACAGGGCATGGGTTTAAGCTCTGCCAGGGGAGGTTTAGGTTGGATATCAGGAAGAAGTTCTTTACAGAGAGTGGTCAGGCATTGGAATGG
>JAOXXN010000001.1:14797228-14809516 GCA_026770055.1 Myrmophylax atrothorax | reverse complement strand
ATCTTGGAGGTCTGTTCCAACCCAACTGATTCTGTAATTTTCAGGTGAGCCCAATGCCTGAAGGCTGAGCTCCCTCACTACATGTGACTTACTCTTTCAGGGCCAGATATTTGAAACGTACAATATGGCTGCCTTATGGAAGTTGCCTTGTATTTTTATCTGTGAGAACAACCGGTATGGAATGGGAACATCAGTTGAAAGAGCTGCAGCCAGTACTGACTACTACAAAAGAGGATACTTCATTCCAGGGCTCAGGGTGAGTACAGTCACGGCTCTTTTCTGAGGGGGGATGTGGGATGTGTGTGCACACACCTGCACAATACATACGTATGTGTTTATTTTATTTCTACATACATTTGTTTGATGCTGAATTCCAGTTGCACTTGTGGAAGTACTGACACTGGAAGTTTGGAGGCTGGAGGTTTTTTTCCTTAACGTGTAGTTTCTCTGTATCAGGTGGATGGCATGGATGTTCTCTGTGTTCGAGAAGCAGCAAAATTTGCAGCTGAGTACTGTAGATCTGGAAAAGTAAGTCTGTAATTGTCATTCCTTCTCCATAGGTGAAACTCTTAGCCAAGTTATTGCTGCCTAAAGAAGTTCCTAGTTTCTCTAGCTGATGTTAAACTTTATTTGACCTTTATTTCCTTTTTTCTCCACAGTACTGAACCCATACCAATTGAGTGGTTCTCTGATTTTTGTCAGAATTTATTAACATGCAGTTGGTATTAACTAGGCACTTAATATATTCTATGTATTACTTATACTGTCACCTTTTTCCCCATTTCAACCTCAGTTAAATTCTGTTGTGAAAGGTGGTGTGACTGTCAGGCAGTTGTGTTCTTTGTGATCAGTTAGGGGAAACATCAAGGAAAGTAGTGTAGATGTTTTAAGGGTCAGTGTTAATGTCTGTCACCCAAATATGGTAACTCTGGTTCTGAAGATTTTTAATACTTGGTGAAGTAATGAAGGTTCTGTGAGTTCTAAGCTTACAGTGAAACAACAGGTAACTTGAAATATTCTGAATAATTGTGGAGTGACGTTGGAAGGGAGGAAATTTAATAGTGTTCAATAAGAACTTGAGAATAATGCTTATGATATCAATATGTGCTTTCATTTGAAAAGAATTAGATTTCATTTTACTGAATGAATCTCTGTGTTAGTGTTACATAAATGAGAAAAAACCATTGCATTAAAATAATTGATCACTGATGCAATTCACCTATAGCAAATACTTGCTGCTGTAACACGTTGGTTACTCATGGTGGTATCACTGTGTTTTCATTTTAAGGGTCCTCTTGTGATGGAGTTACAGACATATCGTTACCATGGCCACAGCATGAGTGACCCTGGAATAAGGTACTGTCACATTCTTTCTTGGCACTCACTGAAAGCAAGTAGGTATTGGTGGTCACATTCTTAGAGATGAAACTCCTAAATTCAGTGTTAAATTGGCTGTCAGATGCATTTAGATGTTAGGAAGTTGCCATGACCAGACTGATCACTCATTGCTCTGTTGGTATCTGTGGCCATGTAACATACTTGTTTTATTTGCAGAATTAAGAGATTTGGTTTTAGAACAAGCAGAGAGTCAGATAAACTTTTGTGCTTTCTATTCATGCATTATGGTGTGTCCCAATTAAGCTTTGACTGAAAAGCAGCACGCTATTCTGGGGTTTTGAGAGTATTTAAAATCCTGTAAGGTACAATTACAGGAACAGTTTGGACTGTCCAGTCAGGTAGAACACTTCTTAAATATACAAACATACATTGGCATTGCTCCAACTGACAAATCAGAATTTGTCTGCATGAAATGGAGCCATATCCCAGCATTTCACTGGAAACTTGCAGTGAATTGGAATCGCGCTGCAAATGATCCAGCCCCGTCCTTAGGGGTGGTGGGAAGGAGGAAGTTTGGCCCCTCATTGTAACTGTCGGGCTGGGATTGCTCCCCTTTGCCTTGAGTCTGCAGCCACTGCAGCTCAGTTGGCAGTTACAGATCCGTGGGCAGTTCCAGATGTTGGCTGTGCCATTCTTTGAGTGATGAATGTTCTGCATTTTCATTTTATTTCTGACAACTCTTTGGACACACCTTTTTCTGAAAGTGAGCTGCCCTCTGCTTGAGGGGTACCCCTGCAGAAGTTCATGCCTTTGTCTGTCTTGCTCCCAGCTATCGTACCAGAGAAGAAATCCAGGAAGTGAGAAGCAAAAGTGATCCCATTACTTTGCTGAAGGACAGAATGATCAACAACAACCTTGCTAGTGTTGAAGAACTAAAGGTATGGCTTTTACTTGCTGTATAAAAGCTCTCAGGCAGTTACATACTCATGATCTCTGAAAAGCACATCATGGGCAGTGTCCATCACTCATTCTCTGAAGTTCTTATTTTGTTTTAACATTACTTTTGTAAATGAGGGTAAAGTTTTGTCGCAGACCAGTTAATGAAGAAGTTTTGTTCTGCTGGAAAGGCCTTTTGCTCTTGGGTGCTGAGGAAGGCTGTGAGTGTCATGTACTAACAGACAGAAATCAAAATTACCCAGGCTTTCTTGACCCCTAGGAAAGGGGGTAGGTCTTGGAAAAGGAAATTATCAATAGTGAAGAATGTAATTTAAGGAGTCAGGAACCCTCTGGGCAACTGTTGCAACTACTTTAGTCCACACATTGTGTCAGAATCAGAATAGAAAATGTAGAGACTCGGTGGAGTCACGTTCCTTTGGCAGTAAGTTGCCAGTGCTACCCAAAATAGAACAAGTTTAGTAGGTAGGGAGTTTTTATAGGGTTTTATGGTTCTAGACAGTGTTAACTAATTCTGGCCAATACTTAATCATAGCATTTAAATTCAAAATTAGGATACTTTTTTTTCTGAGCTGTCTTCTAATAAGCACCCACTTTTGGTTTAGGAGATTGATGTGGCAGTAAGGAAGGAGATCGAGGAAGCTGCTCAGTTTGCCACCACTGACCCAGAGCCTCCACTGGAAGAGCTGGGGCACCACATCTACTTCAATGAGCCACCCTTCGAGGTGCGTGGCCCAAACCAGTGGATAAAGTACAAGTCTGTCAGCTAAAGGCCTTTTGTTGGTGTAACTTATTCATGAGAATAAGTGAATGCTTTTACAGGAACTGTAATGACTCAGAAACAATCCTTACACTTACTTAAAAGTTCTTCCAAAAAAGAAAATGTGTAAGGAAATCTGACATGCTGAATGTTGTTTCAGAAGAAGCTAAGTTAAGAGAAAGCAGTGGTTTATTTAAAGTGCTATATCTTTGCTTTACTGACTTTGAATTGCTGTATGTGTTATGTACAGTGTAAAAAAATAATTAAACTTAAACAACCTTTATCTAATGGTCTGTTTGTTTGTTTCTTCATGAACTGCTTTCCCAGAAAACCCACCCAAAGTGCCATTTATATGCTGTGGTTTTGCTGCAGAAAAGTCACTAATTGAAAATACCACACCAGGCTTTGTTTAGTAGTTCAGTGAGAGCAGCTATAATACAAAAAGCTGTAAATTCATCTGCAAAGAGGTGACATGCTCTAGCACATCCCCTCCCTGCTCCAACCATCAGCTGCCAGAACTGTAACACACTTGAAATCCACAGTTTTCACAATGTTGAAGCCAATTCATGTGTGTGGTGCCTGGTCTGCAGAAAAGGTTGGGTTCCTTCTCAGCTAATGCTTTGTTACAGTGATAGGCATTGTGTGCATTACTCTGTCATAAATAATTTAAGTGCACTGCCACTGGCTTAAAAGCTGTTACTATTCACTGTGTATTACACTGATGGTCAAACAAGCTCCACAACTGTGCAAAACCTGCAAGGCCACTGTACATAGAAATATATACATATAATAATTTAGGTGTTGGGAATGTATTTCATTTGCTTATTCCCATTTTGTGTTCTTCCAAAGCATCAGCCTGCTGCACTGCGGTCTTGCTGGCTGCTTGTCGGTGGTGTAATATTGCATTCCAGATTCTGCAGCGAAGACCACCCCTGCAGAAAGGGAAGTGGAGAACAGTTAGGGAAAACTCCTTTGTCTCCACTGCTTTAAAGTGAGTGAGAAGTAAAACCTGGAAATCCCAAGGATAGACCAGTTGTGAAAGTACATAGCAAGCACTATGCTTTTTTTGTTTATAGCTAAAACTTCCAGGCCAGCCAGGGCTTAACAGAACGGTGATAAAAGGACTCAAATGAAGTGGTAGGAAAAATAACTTCTCTATGCCTATTTTCCATATGATTACATTGTCCTGAAGGGTGCAGAAATTAGTCCCAAACTTGATAAATACCAAAACTCGGATGTCTTGAAGCACCCTCTGTGCAATTTTGCCAGTTAAGAAGTGAAAAACTTTAGCAGAAAATCCAGGATTGACAGAAGTTGCCTCTGAACTGTCACTGGCCTGTGTGAGTAACTGAACTTCAAAAAGGTTTTTTACAAATTGTGTTAATTAAGCTCTTTAAGAATGAACTAACAAGTACTTTCTTACCGCAGTTGAAGATACTGCAGATCGTCTTTGGTGACATCATTAAGGACAGCACTTAGTGTGTAATCTTCTTCAGCAAACTAAAAGGCAAATTTATTCATAAATTAATTATTCCTTCTTTGAAACCAAATTGCTAATAGTGACTACAATGGCCTTTTTTAAAAGGTGATTTTTTATTTTTTTTTTTACCCTCTTAATGGCATCCAAGTCTGCTCCTTGTTGTTTCAGCCAGTTCATGAGCTCAGGGTCTGCATTCTCTCTAGAAGTTGCTGCAGACCATCGTGAGTCTTAAAAAGAAAACAAACATAAAGGCTAAACCTCAAACTAGGGCAAAAGCAGCAGTTTAGTGACGCTTGAACTATACGGTTTTTCATCCTTTCAACAAACACATGATCCCAGATATCTGTGTGAAACCTCAAGTGTGCAGTATCTCCTCATACCTTTGGGTTTAAGCTTTAATTGAAGCAAGTGTAATTCCTGAGTCTTCTGCTCCAGAGATTGTCTTAAGAGGGTCTGATACTCTTTCTCTTTCTGTACGAGGTGTTCCAAAAGCCTGGTAGCACAGAGAGAGCAAACACAACCACACCGAGAATAAGAATAGCTGAAAAAAAATATTGTCATTTTTAATGACTACCACAGGACAGACACCTGAGAAATACTGTCCTAAGTAGCATCTCATGGCTTACAGATTTCATTTCCGTTGTCTGAGAACTCACTTGGGGTGGCACTTGAAGGCTTTCACCTGCAGCATTTGTAAATGGCTTGTAAATTCTGTTCCTACTGTTTTGCAGCCTCCCTGGGCAGTCGCTGCCTTTATACAGTAATTTAGCACTGAACAATATAACACTCTGATCACAGATTCACAGCACATCATAAAGAAGAATGGGACCTTCAGCTGTTAACACAGCAGGGCAGGGGCTCTGCTGAGCTCTGCTGGTGCTCATTAGTGAGGCAGCCTGTCCTGTGAGCCAGGACAGAGCTGCTCTGGCCTTTCCTTGCAGCAACAGCCTTGAGGCACTGACACTGAGTCAGGTGCCATCCAAGGAAGGAGGAAGGAAACTGGCACAGTTGCACACACCTAATTACCTTACAGTAGAAATCCAATATGACATTCTGCAATTAAAACATGAATTACACAGAAACAGAAGTTGTACTGCAGGGTGCTGTCATACTGATAATACTGCCAGCATATTGCAAACCCATTTGTGTTCCTGGAAGGTCTGCTTTATCAGGAGGCAACAGGTGAGCAGTACTTGTAAGTATGTACATGCCACTGTAGAAAGCAAAGTCTGAGAGCTTTTCAAAGACTGCCTAAAAATACATGCACAGTCTTTATAGGAGGGTTACCTTAGGGTCTCGTGTTTAAGTCTGCCCAGCTCCTGGCTGAGCTGCTGCTGAGCCTCCTGTGACACCACAGAACTCAGGGTGCTGACTCCCGATGTGACGGCAGGATCCTCAGCCCCGTTTTGTTCAGAGGGCTGGAAACTCTCCTCCCCTTCCTCACCATCCTTGTCCCCGCCTTCGCTTTCTGACGCTGGCTCGAAGTGAGTGCGAAGCTCTGGGAAAAGGAGAGAGGGCAAGGGTAAGATTGTTTTGGACAAGTGTTTTCCAGAGGTTGTTCTGGAAGTGTTTTGCAGTTTGTTCTGTGTTCACAACGGGTGGGGGAGCTTCGGCTGAGGCAGTAGCTGTTTGCACAATGTGCTTCACTGCAGTACTGAGCAGGGAGCAAAGCCTTATGAGCTGGACCACAGACTCTCTGGCATCAGCTCTGAAATGAGTGGTGCTGCAGGGCACCAGCAGAGGTAGGCAGCTGCAGATCACAGAGGGGACAAATATCATGAGATGAAAAATAAGATGGGTAATAAAATATGCCAGAGAGAAACTCTGGAAAGCTTTTTTCCTGAATAGTAAAAAAAGTTGTTTTCACCTAAAACCCTGGACCAAAGAGTTTACAAAGCCTTCCTCTCCTCCATGTAGCATTTCTAACCCCAGTTCTCAAAACTCGGTGCAGGTGGCCACCCTTCTTACCAAAGAAGAGCTGCCATTTTTCTTAAGTCCTAAAACATTCGGCCAATTTGTCTTTAAAAGCCACAGCAACTTTAGACTGAAAGGGCTCACCTCACTAAGTGCTCTCTGAACGTTCTTATACTGGAAGGGGTGCTCAGCACTTCAGGGGTTACAAAACTACTTGCAAATTTCCAACAACTTACTCCTAGACAGTTCTTGGTCTGGTGATTTTTCCTACTGTCCATCTGTGGGCCAGAATCCTCCTCCTCCTCCTATTAATGCACTCCCTTCTACACATCTGTTCCACACCTCAGTATAATTTTTCAAAACACAACTTGACCTGTGCAGCATTGCCCACCCTGGATGTGACTGACATGTGTGTAATTTTCTTTCTTACTAGAAAATCTCCAGCTTGGACTGAAATTAATTTGCCCGTTTTGGTCATGGTTGGACAACACTGGGGGTGCAGAACCACTGGTTATGTCCTCATTATGTGCTTTTGTACTGCAAGTGCAGCATTAATCCTCCAGACCAACACATCTTTCTCTGCAACACTCTGACCCCTTGCCTTTGATGAGTGGCACAAGGTGCAGTTAATGGCATGCTGACAGATTGAACATCCAAACTGTTCCATTTGCTGCAACTCTTTGATATGTAAAAAACCTTTTCTTTAAAAAAAAAGGATTATTTCCAGCTGCTAATGTAAAAAACCTTTTCTTTTAAAAGAAAGGATTATTTCCAGCTGCTTTGATTTACCTGGAATAAGAATAGTGACTGCTGCTTGGACTGCACGGCGGATTATGTTATCCATTGCAAACATCCAGTGGGGTCTTATTAAGTGATTTCTCAATACTTTGTTCACCTGTAAATGTAAACAAATGCCATTTTCTCACACCTTAGGAAAGAGAATCTTGTTTTTCAATAGTCATAGTAAGCTTTGTAAGATAACAACTGCATATAGCACTAAAACCTTCCCACCTTTCAAAATCTAAGCAACACATTTGACAGTTTCAGGTTACAGCTTTCAAACCATTTCAAACCAGACTGTGACATTTAAACCCATCTACAGTACAAGGAGGAAGAGAAGGGAGGAACTGGGGAAGCTGCAAACCAGCTCCTGGGGTGAGCTCTGTCCAGGAGCATCCTGATGTAGTGGCAGGTGTCCCTGCACATAGCATGGCAGTGGAAACATTTAGATCTTTAGGTCTCTTCCAACCTAAACCATTCTGTATGCCTACAAAGAACTCCTCTCCCCCTGCACTAGGAAAGGAACTCACTGCATCCTGGAATCCAAACAGCACCAGATGAATCTGATTGATGGAAGTGCTGTCAAAGTCCAAATCCATTTTCAACTTGGATATGGTAGAAGCCATCACTCTCTGCTCAGGAGAGTGTATGAAGTCCCTTAAAATGCCAATAATCTGCTTGATGTGAACCACTGAAAGTTGCAGTTCTTCAGAGCTCTGGAGAAAAGATAAAGAATGTATATCAAGTAAATCCCAGAGCCATTAAGCATTGAATTAGCAGCATTAATAGTTTTAGGGTTACATAGCTTTGCTTATGTCACATTGATGCACAGACACCACAGAACTTTTGTTTCTGCAAAGTCTAGTTTTTATCTTTTCCTAACAAGAAAAATTTTAAATAGCAATTTTTATTTTCTGAAAAAAGAAATTAAGCCTACTGCTACTGTGGCTGTCACAAAGGGAAGAGGTTCCAGATTACATCTACATGTTTCTGCAATGTACTGCAGAGGGCAGCTCTCCTCCATAAAAACAGCAGGGTGAGTCACTAAGAGATCCAATTTTTTTAGATGCTATCCTTTCAAAAAGATGAATCTGACTTACATCTAATTTATGCAGACATTTGAGTTCCTTAGGCAAAAAATTATGTTTATATATACATTTATCCAAAGTTAGAAAAAGGTCCAAAATGACAGTGATTCATAAGCATTCATTCTACAATTTTCAGTCCATAACCCCCACAGTTAAAGCCATGCAAGTGTCTGTAAGAACAACCTGTGTAATTAAAAGGTAAAGGGAGAAGTATTACATAAATTATGGAAAACAGATGATTACAGCAGTGCCACGAAACAGCTGGAGACTTAAACAGGACTGGCTGTTACTAAATAACCCTTTATTGAGGAAAAAATTTAGAGCCCTGGTTATTTCTGATTTAAGATCTCACATACAAATTTTATTCCTCTGCAAGGCTGTAAGCTATTTGGCAGTTTAAGCTCACATCAGGAATCTACCAAATCTCCCCCAGTTGCTTCCCCAGCCTGAGCTGGTGGCCTATAAAGCCCTAAGGAGCCCCCAGGGCTGGGGCAGGCCCATGTGCCCCACGAGGCAGTTTGCAGGGGAAGTGAGTCCTGGGGGAGATGCCAGTCCCTGAGGTGAGGTGGCTGCCCACGCAGGGCTCACTTGGGGCAGCCCTGGAGCAGCAGGGCCCCAGCAGTGCCACCTGTGCCTGCACCAAGACCAACAGCTGGCTGGGGACACCACACCAACAGTCAGCACGCTCCTCTTTATGTGAGTGCAGCACATGTGAAAAACACAGCTTTGGTAAAAATAAATTATGTCAGAGGCACATCAGAAGCAGACATTGAGAGGAAAAGGCCAAACCAGGAGCTCTGTTAGAGGTGTGTGGCAATGCCTGGCTATGGTTAACCAAACATGACTTTTCGTGCTCTTCTTTATAGTCACGGAACATTCCCACTCAACCTTTCCCTCTAGAGAAAATCTACTTTAGCTTTTTTAAGATTCATGTACTGTCATCTTGGCACCTAGTTTACATATGCTTTACATTAAAAATTATTAATCAGTTCTCCATCTTTAAAGCAAAACATACATATTACTATGTGGTGTTCTAGCTCCATTGCCTTAAAAGCTGAAAGAAAATGCAACATCAAAACTACCCAATCCACCAACCTCAGCTCTCCCAACCCTGTATCAAATGCCCCAACCTCTCCCTTACATAAAAAACCCAAGAGCCCAGCAGCAGCCAACAGGTGTTTGCTATCCCTTCGGGCAACACCAAATGGCTCACAGAGTTACAAGTCCCAGAGATTAAAGATATTCAGAAGAAACAATCCAACCACTCTCATTTATTAGTTTCCAGAAAAGTAATAATATTACCTATTATTTTCCTTTGACATGGAAAAAGGAGACCTGAGTGAAATTACCTGGGCAATACACTCCTGCAAATTGGAGGCAACTTTATCCTGTTCTTCCTTAAGGATTTTATAAAGGATGGCGCGGCGTTCGCTGTCCTTCCGCAGCAGGAACAGTCCCGAATCCTTGTCCTCCACTGAAGGAGAGGCACTCCTGTCCTCCGGGGCTGAGCCCTCGTCAGGCACACTGTCAGTCACCAGGCCACAGGCACAAGAGAGACCTCAGCATTAGCAGTGCAGCACTGCCAGAAGCGAGCAGGGGTAGGTACTTCTGAGGTTCAAAAGGGAATTAAACTACAGCAGCAGATGGATTAGACTGTTAAGCACTAATTCTGAGAGAAGATGACTCAAACCCACAAAGGCCAAAAGCACATGGCTGACTTCACCCAGCTACGAAGCACCAGTTCACTTTTGGGCAGCAAAGCTGAAATTACTAATTTTTTTCTGGACACATATTGTAATATACTAATTTGAAGTTACTGCTTTGTGCTTTGTGAGCTGTGTAACTGTATTTCTGCTTCCCCTTTCCCACAATTTTTCCATGAGCACATGGAAAAGTCAACTCTTCTAACTCCTGAATCCACATCCACTTGGTCACTAAGATGACTGACATTTATTCACTGGAGGGAGTGAAGTATTTAAGTTCATGGGAACCTTAAAGCAGAAGAATCACTGTTCATGATTAAATACAGACAATATTTACAATATTTACCATAACTGGTAACCTGCCTATGTGACTCACTTGCTGTTTACCATAACTACTTATTTAGCCATTGTGTGAAAAAAATGACCTCGGATAAAATAGAATGTGAATTAAATCCACATAATCCCTCAAGGGTGTCAAGCAACAAGCAAATGCTTTACCTTAGTAAATGGGAAATGGGATGCTTTGTCTGAATCTCTGAAATGGATCTCTTTGTCCTTTCGAAGAACACGTCGTGCTGTACATCGGAGTCTGGTGAAACAGAGCCATGCTCACTGCTGCTGCTGCCAGCCTGTTCTCCAGGGACTGGCAGTGGGAGCGATGCATTACGATTATAATCTGTGAACAGACATTGTAAAACATGCAACAGAATTAGGCCAAAAAGGGCAACATGCTTAAAACAACTGTGTGATCATCTTCATTGGTATCAAGACCTCATTTAGCAAAATGGCTGAGGGAGAGGTAACCTTCTTGATAAAAAGTAGCAATACAACTCAAAATCATTATAGGCATAAGCAATAAAAGGTGTGGACAAGCAAACCCAAAGACAGCTCAGATACTCATATGAAATTCCATTTTGTTACCCTCTCTCTCACACACACAGACACACAGTCCCCCTTTGTGCTGGTCCCACAAAGTGGTACAACTGGATAGACAGCTGTTGAAAGAGCCTGAATCAAATCAACAGGTTCATTGGCTGCTCCACTACAGCCACCATCTCTCTAACCAGAGAGCACTACTACCAGCCCTCCTCACCTCTGCCTGACTGTGCTAATGGCCATGTAATTCCCCTCTCCACACCCAAAATACCTGTCTCACTGGCATGTTCCCTTCCCTCTCAGCACTAGCCAGAAGGAAATCTCTTATCCCTTTCCAATTCATCTTGAAAGTAAGAAGAAATAAAAAACCCCAGACATTGAGAATTTGCTGTAATCCTGATTGCCAGTTTGTAATTGTGTGGTAGGAAAGGTAAGAAGTTTGGTCAACTCAGGGTGCTCACGAGCTAAAATATCACTCAAGTTTTTGATGCTTGTCACTACAAATTATGTGGGGTTGGGGGATGAAGAGAGATGGAAGTTGTTCAGAAAGCTCTGACAGACTCAACTGATGTTCAAATGGCTGGGGTTAAATAGTCAGAGAAATGAAAATATATGTCACTCTGTGAGACCTGCTTCAAGGCATCTCAGTAGTACAGAAAATTGAGAGTTGCTGTCCCAAGAGTAAGGGCTGAGATTTGCTCTGGGCTACCTTAATTACTGTAAAGAAAAAAGGAATAGGGACAGGATTAAAAGATGGGGACAAAACTGAGGAAAATGGCAGTGAGGGAAACAGTAGAGGGAGAAGACAGAGAACTGCTGTAGCTGAGACTGTGGTAACTGCTGGGCCAGGACCTGCCTTAGGCCACCAAACCCACCATGGAGATTGCTGCAGCAGCCAGCACAGCTCTCCCCAGCTCCAGCACAGCAAAGCACACACTCTTCTGCAGTTACCTTTCCCTCTCCTCACCCAGCAAACAGTTTTCACAGCATTTGCCCACTCTGCTCATGTCCATGGAGTGAGCAAATCATCATCTCCCCTGGTAATTGACAAAGAGCCCGGGGCAGCAAACAAGGCAAGCTCCACCCTTTCTAATGTCATGCAGTTTTTCCAGGAAGACATCCCCAAGTAAGATCTGAAAGGCCACAAGAAGAATGCCTGCAGTGGGGCAGAAGGAAGAAGCCTGCCAACAGCTCCCAAGTGCCACTGCCCTGGCTGAGCAGTGGGAGCTCTCCCACGGCCACTGCAGGCGCTGCAGTTCTCAGTGCCCCTCAGGACAAGAGATGATGCCTATTTCCTTGCTGAAACAAATTCAGCTAGATGTTATAAATTGCTTGCTAGTTTCCCCCCTTAGAATGCTATTCTTACAAAAGTTCCTTGTTGAGGGGGAAAAAGGT
>JAOXXN010000001.1:14769619-14788701 GCA_026770055.1 Myrmophylax atrothorax | reverse complement strand
GCAGCATTCATACCTTCCTCCACCTGCCAGAGTCCAAGGCAGCACCGTAATCCTACACAATGACAGAAACAAAATCTGCTGAGAGGCTGCCTACAAGAGATTAGGAAGAAGGTGTACCACGATAACAAAATCCCCAAATTAACATGAAATATTTAAGTCTGGATGAAGCCTTTGCTCAATATCCTAATACAAGAGAAAAGCAGTACCTATAATTCAGCCAAATTCTTTCTAGGTCCCTCAAGGCAAATATTTTGCTTCTGCTCTTGACTGGTTATTTCTTTTTTGCCAGCTCAGGTTCCAACTCCATGACAAGAATAAATGTTTCGACAGGGCCAATTCCATCTCCCTCACTTAATTCTAAACCTCTTGAGAGTAAGACTAGCACCCATTTAGCCCTTAATGAAATAAAGGCTAAAGGTAACCCTATATCATGTTATAAACTATACTCCATGAACCACATGCATTGGAAAGAGGAGCTGATTTTCTCGAGGAGGGGAAGGGAGAAGAAAAAAACAAAGAGCCTTTTCCTTGCAAATATGGGATTAACTTCTGGCAATATTCAGAGACAGGAAAGAAAGCTCCTGAAAAAAATCTCTGAATGCATGCTCAGACTAGCAGACAGGTCATCCGTGCTTCCTCTACTTCTAATAAAACTAATCTTTAAATAATACAAATATCTCAATCATGAAGGAAAAAAAGAGAACAGTTTTGCTTATTCTGCATAAAATAATCTAAGTGCAGTGGGTCTACCTAATGCCAGACAAATTCAGCTAAAGGAATTTTCAGGCCACACCAACAGCTTTCACAAGTGAAGTTTCCTCAAAGAATCTTGCATATTCTGAACAGCTGGTTCTTTTTTAAGACTGGCTACAGAGTTTAAAGTATCTGAATTGGTTCAATAACATCTTGACATTAGCAACTAATCAAAGCCCACTTTACTGTGCATATATGAACTGGAAGTATCACCAGCTGATACTGTTAATGAGTGTGGGAAAAGAAGTGGAAGTGTTGGTAATAAACTCATCACATCTGCATCCATCATGCAGGTCTCAAAGGGTCTCAGCTTTCAAGTGAGAAGGTCACAAGAATTCAAAAATTAAACAACCTCCCCACATTAAATGCCCCAGAGATCTATTTAATTACACTTTGAATGTTTGTGTCTGAATCTTTCTTAGAAAACCTGACCATTTTTTCCTGACTGGAAAAACTTTATTTCTGTTTTTATTATGCAAATTATATTCATTAAAATAATTTAACACTCATTCTGACACATCCTTGACATTGGAGAGAAAACAGTAAATGGGAGACAGAAACATAAAACTAGAGAGGATATAGAGGGACTTCACATCTTAAAATGCAAAAAGACTGGAGAAGTGAAACTGGAAACTATGAGCAAGGGGCTCATACCACTTTTATCTCCAATCTACCTAGGAAATAGCAATACTTTGTATATAGCAGTAACAGAACAGTACTTAATTGCTCTCTCAGTGTTACTGCTCAGCAGAAATTTATTCTACAAGCTCCAGTCATCATTCAGATGCTCAAGGAAAATGAACTATACAGCTACAACTCCACTGTTTTATGAGTATTCAAAACTGACTGACTTTCAGTGACTTTTCCCTATGTTTAGAATTAATACAAAATGGGGAGAGGTTACTGGGATCTTCAAATCTACTCTTTATATGAGAAAAATTACATCAATAATTGATGGCCCAACAGAAAAGCTGTATACAGTGCACAAACATATTAAGTGCATATCTAGTGACTTTCAGTAAGTCCCAACTGCTTTGGATTCCTTTGAGACACTACGCTCAGAATGATACAAACCTCCTGGCACCTGCTCCATAAAAATCTTAATGTATCCATTTTCTGAAACAGATCCAAGATACTGGACAATGTTCCGGTGTTTTAAATATTTATGCAGTGCTATCTCTTCATGAAGAGGTTGAGAATATCTAAAAAACCAAAACAACAAACCATTGAGAATTTCATCAGGCAGGAAAAGGTTCTAGACTACATTTAGACGCTAGTTTGCCAACAGAATGGATTTTAGGGATACCAATCCAATTCTCAGCAAACATCTTGTCCATGGCCTTCAAACTGCAGTGAATACACTGCCTATTCAGAAAAAGTAGACAGATTTCAGAAGAACCCTGATGGATAAACACACCCTCAAGGAATTTATATGTGTGTCTTCTGTATCAATATACAGTACTGTCTTTGCCACCAAAGCTCCTTTTATGCTTTTCCCCCCTCCCCAAAAAGAATACTAATAAGATACAACTGCAACTTAACCCCCAAAGTATATCTTATTCTAGAATTTATGTTATGCATATATGTTATCAAACTGTAATATTTATGATATATATCATCTCTCTTTTAAAAAACCCAAGGTTTTTTTCTCAAGAGTACAGCTGAATATCAGGTGGAAATAGTAATTGAATTTTAGTATAGTTGGATTTTACAAACTAACCACAAAGAAACACATACTAAGAGCAAGTTTTCAAACAACTGCAGCTTTACTAGCAGTTGTGTATATAAAAATGTATTAGGTGTTACCTGCTGTCTCTTTCAGGTATTTCTTTGATGGCTATTCGGACTTGGTTGCTTAGGTCTCTTCCAGCATAAACTATTCCGTAAGTACCTTTCCCTAGGACTACCCTGTCACCATTCTCATCATAATCATATTCATACTGCAAGAAGAAGAGATAAACAAATAAGCACAGAAATTGTTACTATGAACACGTGCCATTACAGAGAGCCCTAAGGGCAGTGATGTACTAAGCTAGTACAGCACAGAGGGGTTACTGCAGTACAGCTGCAGGACAGCAGGTTGTCTCCCAGCCCAGTGCATTATGCACCTTGTAAAGTTTCCATCTTCCTAACCAACTTCGAGATGTATTCATCCAAACAAGGGACACAACACCAAACCAAATTCAATGAAACAGTGCTATCAAAAAGTATCATCTCTAAGAACTGCTGACAGAGCCTGCAGAATATATAATAGATGGGACATAACCCATAATTTTGAAACCAATGGTTTAATACACAGATAAAAGTGCTATTCTCATTACAGTAGGTGGGTATTATTTTAAGCCCCTAGACTCTGATTTTTGCTTAGCCACAGCAAGATTAATTTTTGACATACTCCCCCCTCATCATGAGTTTTTCCAAAAGGCAAAAAAACAGTTCATCTTCTCAAAAAATGATTAAACATGAAAAGTGGTGGTTTCCACTGCTGCTGAAATATGCTGGGTCGTATTTCCAGCTGAGTAAGTCAATCCTGACTCACTGACTACAGTGAAGCTACACTAATTTACACTACCTCATGGTCTTGTCCCATACAGTGACCTTGTCACAGAGCTCTCCTGCCACAAAGGTCAGTGAATGATGCTTAATGAGAGTACATCCCAGACACTATATAAAACCAAATTTCTTATGGAAGCTGGGTTTAGCAGCATACCTGTGATTCAAATCAGGGATAAAGGATATTGAAAACAATAGTTTTGCAAAGAGCTAAGAACGGAATTGGACAGTTTCATAGCCTCACATATTATCAGGAGTACACAGACCTCCCCTAATATCTTCCCAAATCCAAGAGGATGTCCCATATGGGAAAACTGCAAGTGTTCTCTGTGGCTTCATACAAATTCTCTTAGTAAAAAAAACAAAACAGCAAACATTTTCTACAGTGGCCATAACTATTGGTATTTCTGCCAAAGACCACTTTTCCTGCTTTTTCCAGTAAGGCTCCCTGATACAGAACACAGCCTTGGGATCTATTTCCTTGAAGTGTCTTCCCAGTCCATATTGCAGCTCTGTCATTGCAATGTCCATGTGTCACTGACATTCCCCTCTCTTCACCTCAGCAGAGATGTCAAGTTTCATGCTGTTGTGTGGAATGTGCTAAAGAAAACCCGTCTGTCGTTTATCCTAACAGCATATTCTGCTCAGTGGAACCAAACTCCAGCTAGCACAGCTTTATTACAGTTTCATTTACCATATTTCAGCACTTCACAGCTCATAACATAATCTTGTTATACGATAGGCATAACTGACCCCAAATGCCATATGCAAAACTTGTCAGGTTCTTTGGCAGGAGCACATCCAGCTTTCACAGCTATCATATGACATAAAACTGCAGAAAAAAGACAGCAGTCACATTGCAGAATTTAAGATTGACAGCAACCCCATCTGCAACAGACTGGTCCTAAGCCAGAGCTGTAATTACTGTGGAGGAACCTATGTTCTCCACAATACATGAAATCGTTGGGATTTATAGTTCAATGCTAGTTAGTAGACAGTTTAATAGACTTACATATAGTAGATGCCATTTCACATTTGCCTCCTCTTGTTGCAACAGCTACAAAGATTGAATAAATCACTGCTGGTTGCCAAAAGTCTGAATATGTGATCCACTGGATGTGCAATCCAACCATTAGGTGTAAGTAAACAAGTGTTCACAGCTGACCTTCAGTACAAATGTGGAAGGGCAGAGTGGCCTCAAGGATATCCTATCTGGGGTACAGCAGGTACTCTTAAAGTGATAGGGACTTCTTCAGTATCAATATACAGAAGTGAATAGTCTAAGCTAGACAAGACTGGCACATCCATTCTTCGAAGTACTTGTTAGCTGTAGGACTAGACTGTACTTTATACACAAAACATACAACCCCTTGCAATAACATTCTCAGAAGGATTATGACTAAAATTACATCTTCTTCCCCCAGACTGTGCTGGAGGTTATTTCTTCCTCTTCCCCACATAGAAACAGTTGGTTTATTACCAATAGGAATTTCTGCTTTCTCTGCACTGGCTAAGTCCATCAAGACCATACAAAGCTGCATTTTCCATGTTGTCACTTCTAAAATGTAAGATCTCAGGCTGCAGAAGACATTAAGTGTCTTAGCTCATTTATGCACTAATTAATTCTCCCCTTCTATATCTTGATTTCTGTTTTCATGTCCTAACCTAAGACAGTAATTACAAGGTGACAATTGTGAATATGTCAAGATACACAGAATGTTTAAATATTTAAAATTATTTTCTGTAGTCGTATCTCCATGTGTCATTCATCCATGTGGGATTGTTTCCTCCTGTGTGTTGTCAAGCTATTTTTTCAGTTCAGTTTCTAAAAGGCTCAAGCCATGCTGAACTCACTTTGTCTGAGAAACTATTACACAGCTGAACAGACTCTTGTTTGGAGATTGTCCTGCTATTAGCTACATACATAAGTGTGCAATGTAAAATCTGCAGCTATGGGTAATACCCTGTTGTCTTTACCAAGGCAGAGCCCGGATCTTATGTGAGACCACAGATGTATGTATTAGGCTGGGCTTAATGGATGTGCACATTTGTCCATTTTACTTCAGGACAAATTCTGTGGCCACTATGTACAAACTCCAGTGCAGAATCTCATCTTCCCCACCATGTGCAATTACATTCAACAGTACAGTAGAGGGTTTTCTACTTTCTTAATCTTCTTCTGAAGCCTCAGATACTAAAAAAGGTTCCCTACCATGAAGAGCTGCTCTGAATCACAAGTGTAAGAGAGTTGCTGGAACGAGACACAATCAGAAAGACACCCAGCTCAAACAAGCCACAGCAGGGTTTTCATGCTCATTAATCAGATTGACTCAATTTTCTTGACCACAAATAAAATTTACAAGCTACTTCTTATGGTGGCTTTTCAGATTTCAAAACAAGTAAGAAGAAGTACTTAGTGCTACAAATCTGAACATCTGCTCTAAGGCACTGTGTCTTATGAAGACATGGATTCACCCATCCTAACCTGATCCCACATGAAATGTGAATAACACTTCCCAAGTTGGCTGGGGGTTTTTTCCCTCCTCCATACTGATGATAAAGAAAGCCTACAGCTACTGGGTTCCTAACATGGATGTTACAGTGCTAAGAAAGAAGCACAGTGTATTAAACTAATCCTAAATATCTGAAAATCTCTGGGACCGCAGCCTGGCAAATAAAATTACATGGAGTAGTAACGGTACCAGGTAACAGTTAGAAAAACAAGTACCTTTGCAAATGGCTTTTTTCTAGAATTTATTTGGTATTTTATCTTTTTATCCATTTAAGTCAGCCAATACCAGTCGATTCTCATCTATAGATTGTTTGCAACAAAATACATTCTCACTAACACGCTTCATTAGGGAGTTACACATTTTACATTAGTAACAGGCCCACTTCATAAAAAATGTGGGTCTTTTCAGATGAATGCAAATCTCATGTACAAATAACTTTGTAGGAGTTTAAATTT
The DNA here is from genome assembly GCA_026770055.1 of Myrmophylax atrothorax. Taxonomy (NCBI): domain Eukaryota; kingdom Metazoa; phylum Chordata; class Aves; order Passeriformes; family Thamnophilidae; genus Myrmophylax; species Myrmophylax atrothorax. The sequence goes on along the minus strand of JAOXXN010000001.1, from coordinate 14,782,427 downwards.
CATATACAATTAAGGAGTTTAAATGCTATTTATTACTTATCTAGTATATTGATATGAACATCAGGGAAGACTGAGAACAAGTTCCAGAGTTCCTTGATCTTCTACCCTTGACATACCTCCAATGTGTCTCCATCTATTTCTCCTTCTAGCTCCAAAGTACTGCCAACTGCATCAGACAAAATTTCTTTCACCAAACCACAGAATCTAAAAAAGCAATAAATAGAACAGGATCAAAGTAGAATATCCTTTTGGAAGATTAAACAGATTCTTCGCAAGGTGGCCTTTGCTCTCACGCTAATTAACTGGCCAGCATGTTCATAGGTTTATTTCATTACTGACTTTCTCCATACTTATCCCATTTTCAATTATGAAGAACATCAAATACACACTGAAAAGCCTCACTATTTATCAAATTATTTTATTTGCTGTCACAGAACCCAACTGTGCTTGTTATTGTAACTGCACAGTAAAATTTTGGTAGATCCAACTCAAATACTGTTTTTCTGTACACTTACAAGTGTGATTACTCAGTATTTCTGAAAATCAGATGATGTGGTTTCTTGTGAGACATTCAGAAGGCCAAAAGTATAAAAGTAGTAACATGTTTAGAAGAACAGAGTTTTTTCTAATTCCTCATTCTCTGGGGTGGAGATCCTTAAGTACATAAATATTTTTTCCTGTAGTTCCCTGCCTGAGCCACTAGCTTTTTTCCAAATTCTATAACAAATGGTACAATTATTAAAAATTATTATATAACACTCTCATCTCTCTTATTGACTAACAGAAATACATCTCTGAAACAGACTCCTGTAGTGCACTGAATAAGGCACAAAAAATGTAACCATGTATCACAAATTGCAATGCCAATTAAGGCTGAGGAGGTAGCAGTAATTTTAGTGTTTCCTATCCCTTATGCAACACACTCTACACAAAGCCAATAATTTTCTTTAACCTGAGTTTGTTCCACATAATACATATATAGTGATTACTGCAAGAAAAGTGAATCTACCATTCAACTCCAAATATGTGTATTAACAACTTCTACATCATTCAAAAGGTTTATATGCAAATATAAGTCATAAAGAAGAATTTGGTCTGTAACGATTTAGGCCTGAAATCCAGTTAGCCTGGTCACTGTTTAGAGACAACATATGATCAGAGAATACTTGACTACAGGTGCAACAGTAACACAGATCTGTGACACAATATGTTAGACATTTTTATCACACTTAGTTGCTCTTAAATCAAACCTAACAGACACACATAAGGTAATCTCAAACAAAGTAGAACCTTACATGACACAGCCAATATACAGAAAAACAAGACAATCGTTATAAATTAGAATAAGGTAGGAAAGCCTTTTCTCAGACCTAATGACTTGTAGACAAACTAATGAGAATCAGCTAACAAATGTGTTATTACAAGTGTAATAACCTTAAACATCACTGAGTTTAGCTCATTGCTTCTTCATCAAGAAAAAATAAGCGAAGAAACAAATAATTATTTTGTCAAGCAAAAATGTCAGCTTTCAAGCTTTACTAAATGAGTTCTCTTTAGGACATAGATCAGGCATGCAACTCCCATGCAAACTGAACTCACCTACTACACTGGTTTTCTGTAGAAAAGTAGATCTGAAAGTCATCAGAGTTGTCATGGACATACAGAAAACAGCATCGTTCATCAAACTTGGAAATGCTGTAAAATTCAAATCAAGTAAGTATTATTCTGGATGCAACTATCAGAAGAAATAGAGCAAGGAGGAGTTAGTATTTTTGAACTACAAACACTAAAGAAACATCTTTTTCACAGTTAATTACCTCAGAGAGGCAGTATGCAATTATATGTATCTTCCTTATACCTAGGAGTTTTGAGTTTGTTTATATATTCTATAATCCTATCTCCAATTTGATAAATAAGCCACTGCTTACTTTGGTAAAATATTAGTTTATCTGAAGTGGATTAAGGTTAGTTTGTTGTTCGCCTCCCCTTCCATTTTCCCACAGTTCTTCCAGATTTCTTGGTATTTGCTGACACCTCAATCAAAAGTGAATTGCTTTGACACTAATGTAGCTATTCTGAAAGCCTTTTTTTTCAGCTTGAAAAGTACTTCATGATTTTGTAATTCCATTGCTCCTACAATAAAACTGAACTGGGAAATACCTACAGTGTAGCAGATCCTTTTCAGTGTATACCTTTCATGGCCTTCATATTCATAAGCAAGCGTCAGGATGACCAACATTTACTCCAAACTGCAGCAATAATTCTGGCAAAGGGTTTATTTATTGCATACCCTGTCTTGCCAGTGTCATATACATCCCATCTAAATGCATTGAAAAGTGAAGTGCCATAAACCACAGTATCAATATGAAAGTAAATCTATGAATTAATCTCTTATTCCAAACACTTGCACTTCAGTATTACGCTACGTAATCCCAAACTGTTACTCTTGGTACAGGTATTTTCGGGCATTAAATTAATAACATTTCTTGGATTCTTGCCTGATCTGTTTAGTTCAACTCCTTGATTTTGTTTATCCTCTGTTGAGCCAGTTAGTTAAAGTGACAGTAGACTACAGGAAAGTTGCTTCATGTTAGATGACCAACTTGTTGAGGCATCATTAAGGGCTACATTGAAAAAGTTCCAAAATATTAAAATTTTACCAGAAAAGACTCTTTCAAAAGTATGGGAAAATACACCATGCCACTTGGTAGTCTCATCCTGGTACAGCGATTTCTAGTCTAACGAGACACACCTGACACGAGAGCTAAGTGACAAAGCAAGATGATTCTTCCAAGGGCAAATACAGGATAGGCAAGACAGCATCTAAGTAACAAAACTGCATTATAAACAGTGTCATGTGTGTGGTATGTTAGATGAGCTGGTTAGCATAAATACAGTTTAAGGGGTTTGACAGAGTGTATGTTAACTGAGACCGCTTTTTTTCTAAGACTAATGCAATTTCAAAAGTATAGCAGTTTTAAGTTGTCACATACAAAGCAAACATCTAATTCCACTAAGTTGAAAAAAGACTGCCTCTTTGAGCTTTGCAATCCTCAGAAGTGATCAAAAATCCAAGCAAATGAAATTAATTGCTTGCTTCCATTTGATTAGTTATCTTTCTCAAAGATTAATTTCTGTGCGTTGTGTTGACTGAAGGTAATTAATGGTACAGAAACTTCATGCTGAGTTATGCTCAATCAGCTCCACAGACTTCAGAAATGACAACTTCCCATCCACTTGCATTGATGCAGTAGAATAAAATATCACATAGAATTCACTTAAACCAAAACCTGCTTCTTTTTAGAAAAAAAAATAAATACTGAAGTTATGGTAGAATCTCTGCCCAAATCCACAACTGTGGGCTTTCATGGCAACCACCACTCACATTAGTCAGAAAAACACTTCTTCACTGAGCTTATTTGCTTAGGCAAGTAATACAAGTTCAGGGAAGACAAACCTGGGACCTAAAACCTAAGCACTTTGGGTAAAGATTACAGCCTAGAAGCCCTTCCCTGTCAGAACTGCAGAACTCACTGGGTATATGAATTTATGCTTGTACTCAAATCAGAAACTTCTTCGAGCACTTAGGCTTCTGCACTCACACAAGTGGCCCCAGACAAGAACTGTTCATGTCCCTAGAAAGCCCAGATCTGCCAGTGTAGTGACTCAGGAACTCAGAGAGAAGGCAAAAGCCCACCTGGTGTTTCCTGTACTTACACAGGTCCTCTGGTTCTCAGCTGCACCTGCTAATTCTGACAGAGAGCAGCAGATAGGTTTCATTTTGTTTTCTCTCCTGGTGTAATGTCTCTCACCTTTCTGGCAGCAAAGTGGCTCAATTTAAGATATAAGCACCAGCTTCTAAGTGTAGTCATGTGTTTTAAAGTTGTTAATAACAAATGTGAGTATTTTCTATCCTCTCAGAACAACCCTGTTTTTCTATGCAATATCCGGATGTACTTAATCTTCTTTGGCACTAATATTTTGACCCATTTCCTTGTGCCTAGTGTTTCCATTGATCTAGGCATCACAAAAATAGAACCATTTTAACTATTTAAAGGCTAGTCCTTCAGAAACTCCACTAGTAGTCTCCTTCCAGCTCAAGAATTCTTTTCTGTACATAGCACAAACTACATCCATGCCTCATTTAATATTTCTCTAACAATCCAAGTTTTAGCTGGAAGGGTTTTAGATAAAGCCATATCAGAAGCATTTCTGAATTACAAACAGAAAACAGGTAACACGGTTTCCTTTTCTTAAAGGAAAACAGACAAACCCTTCTTTCACTTACGGAAGGAAGCAAGAAGAGCTAAGGGCTCTTCTTCCCTTCTGTCCTCCATGTTTTTAAGTGCAGAAATGGCAGCAATTTCATTGAAAAGTTTAGAAAAATACAGAAAAAACCAGTTACATGACTGAAAAAAGGGAAGTCTGCCTAAGAATACACTCTTAGATGAGTATTCCTGAAAAAATGTACAGCTCTGCCCATGCATGGAAAGGCAAACTCTTCTGTTTCTGTTTTCAAGGCAGGTTAGGCAGAACAAGGTTTTTCAAGAGGCAACACAAAGTACAGATTTAAGGTAGAATCCAGATTTCCCACTTAAGGGAAATAAAAAACATATACAAAAAAGTCATGTAACTGTTTTCTGACATACCAACCTTATTCCCCTAATGGAAGAAGCTGTAAAATTCCATTCATGAATCTGTTTCTGCAAAGAACAAAGAGCTACAATCAACCACAGTTTAACCTTGGCTTGCTACTGAAAACAAGTCACAGCATGGTAAGCAAAAGAAAGTTCTTTTAACATCTCCCTTTTTCTTTCTTTCTTCTCCCTCCAGTTTGAAATAAGATTGATACATGGGTAAAAAACTTACACATGCATTGCTGTTTTACTCCCCTGGGAAGAAAATTAATATAAACAGCACAGGGTGGAAATAAAGGCTGCATTTCCTCATGTAATAATAAATTTGAAGCATAAATCATGAAGTACAATTTACCAAACATTATGTTTTGACTCAATACATAAGTATTCCATATAAAACATGGAACAGACTAAGCCCTACTTTTATCTAGGCTCAATGGGAAAGGCACATTTCATACATCTCCCTAAGATGTCTTGAGCCAACAGCTTTGGCCCACGGAGCACACCAGAGGGCAAAACAGAGGAAGGACAGCCTGTGTCTGGGACTGTAGCCCTCCACGTTCACATACAGATATAAAAGACTTGATTGTGCACTGCCAGATATGTACCACAAATTTGTTCCATAAAGCAAAGTTGTATCAGACACATTGACTGGAAACAGTGAAGTAGACAGTGTACTGGGAAACTGTTCACAGATCCAGGTAATTATGTGCTCTTGCCTTGCTCCAACCTGCTCCTTTTCCATGCTTTGCCTCTCCATGTTTTCAGTCTATTCCTCACGTATGTTGCTCTTATATTAAGAAAGGATGGCAAAATACACTGCAGATTTCAAGTTTTTCAACTGAAACTGAAATTACTTCTCATTTTTAGGAGCTTGCACTGTTAATAATTGTGCCTCCTCCTTTCCTAATCCCCTGTGCCTTACCCAATAATCCGAGACACCGAATATTTTATTTCTTGACACTTATTTGTCACAGGCTGACATTTTTTCTAGTTTCTAATATAACTGTGAAAGTTTAAAGTGTCTAAAATATTCAACACTATACTGGGCTTTATCTTTACTTTTTATCTAACTTTGAGCTGCATCTTAATAAAAACCATACACTTGTAGTAAGAAATATTATGAGCAGATCAAATAACCCAAGCAATTCTAAGAGACATGGTCAAGATAAGTTAAATCAGAACGAGAGGTCAAAATCACTTGAGTTCTAATCATATTCCTTCCTTTTAATTTCTCTGTAAAATGTGAACTTTCACATCTGCACAAAAATACATTGAGGCTTGTGTTTCATAGAAATGCTGCAAAGTTTAATCATTGCAAAATGCTCCAAAATCTACATGTAAAAATTAACTTTAAGCACAATGAATGACAGTACATTTAACAAATCTGCTGTCAGTTTTACCATTTCTGGGGGAGACACATGCCACAAAGACAGAGATCTCTCATCTGCTTCATTGTTGATTGAAACATACGCAGGCTGGTAGACTTTAGTTGGTTCTATCACCAAAACCTGAAGAGAGAGAGCATTTTTCCTTAATAAACCAGCAGCTAATACACTACAGCAGCTTCAGATACTCTGATATAGGCAATGGGTAATCTTGAAGTCAGTAAAAAATTGTCAAGGGAGAAAGAAGGGCAAGACAAGGCAGAAAAAGTCTGTGCTCTTATGTACAACAGAATAGTATTATCACAATTTGCTATAGAAAACTTAAAAGTATTCCTTAGAATATTTTTACGGTGTTGGGTTAAATACTTTTTATAGCATAAAGATTAGCAGGATACTGAGTTTTGGTTCATGCAATGAAATAACAGGCAGTTAAGGCTGTAAGTATTGCATTTCAGTCTTCCAGTTCTTGTAATATCCTATCTAGAAACATAAAACATACAAAACTTGTTTGGACATAACATCTTACTGGAAATCTCAGTCCATTAGTTGCTTCTTTCGTTGCCTCAAAAATTATATCTAGCCAGAAAGTCAATCTTTCTTGTCTAGGAGAATGTTCTATGGTGAGCTTCTTGAAACGCTGAATTAACATCAGATTCTGAACTAATGATTTCAAGTACCTAGAATGCATTGAATTAGTGAGTTAACAGAGAGAAAACAAAATCTGACCAGATCCTAAAGCCACTTAACTGAGTTAGACATCCAAAAAATTAATTGCAAAATTAAATGTACTTTAAAAAGCTATCATAATGGAAATGATAGTGTTGATTTTTACAAATTTCTGTAAAGAATAGCAAGTTAGACAAAACCTTAAGTTATAACCTCACATGGATGTTCATGAACAACAGCTTTTTGCAATAGTTATGTGAGTAGTTATATGGTGATTAGACAGAATATGGTAAGCTAGAAGATGGTGGGAGGGGGTAGAAGCAGCTAGCTAAACTCTGAAAACAATGGTTTCAAAATCTTTGCACTATTGTTTCACAGGAATCATTACTAATTTCCAAACTCTTTCTTATAAAAGATGTGCCTCAATGGGATATAAACCTCTTGAGGGTAACTGAAATTCTTACCTTTCCCCTTCCTTCCCATAATAAAAGAACAGAGTAAAAAGTTACAAACAATCTACGATGGAAAAATCCAGTTATCTGTGTGACTGCAATGCTTTTCAAATGTGTGTATTTCCCCAGAGCTGTGTACTTGAGCTACAGCCTTCTACCACATACCACACTGGAGGTTTCAGCTTAAAAAGTTTCTCTGCTGCTTGTACTGCTTTACCAACATCATTAGCCAGCATGCTCACACTGAAGAACTGTCCCACATCCCAGTAATTGTTCATTTTTTCTAGGCTTCCTTTTCTTCCCAATAAACTGTTTAAACGTACACCTGTAAAATTTCAATTAAAAACCATATTTTTCTATCAGTAAGACACTAAATAGTGTTTTTTACTGATGTCTATCAATAAAAGAATAATTTAAGACTTGATTAAGCATTACTGATGAAAATAAAGCAGAGTGAGTTTTCCCCAGAAATCAACATTGGCCAACACAGAGGATGGATCTGCAAATAACAACCCCAATACAGTTCAGACAGTCAGAACTCCTCCCACACACAGTGTTAAAAAACCTTATGCACTATCTGCCTCCTGATTCTCAATGTAAGGTGCACAAAACTGTGTCCTCAAGACCTGCACCTACTGCAAGACATCCATGGCTAGAGGGTTACACAAGTCCATCCCAGAGTAAGGTCAGGGAAATGATTTAAAGCCACCTTTGTATTCTTAACCTCTATGGTTGAAATATGCATTTCAGACAGGATCTGATTCCAAATAAAATATTCAAATACCATCTTCCTCAGAAGAGCTGTGTATCCGTTTCTGTCATGTGATTTCTTTGTAGACCTACAGTGCTGTGCTTTAGTCAGCACATACATGGAAGATGTGACTATAGGCAGACGACGAGTAACTGTCCTGGTAGATTTTTCCAGGTGATGCTTCCTATGGATCTCTTAATTTAGTGACAAAAGAAACCCTGTGGATCCTTCCCTGGCATCCCTGAGGAGACCTGGGCCATACTGTCTCTTCCTGTCTTTTGCCCCCTTGGCTATGCAATGGGATAACCTCAGTGGTGCAGTAAAGGCAGTTCATGGATGGTGCTGAAGTTGGTCCTTCTCTGTTCTTCTCCCATCTTAGGGACCATTTAGAAGGGCCATGTTGCTGTTCCAAGGCACCAAAAATTAAAATGGTCCTTGAAGGTCCTTGTGTTTTGGACTGCCACCCAGGACCCACCACTAAAAAGCCTGAACCACCTTTCTCTCTATGCAACCCATCAATACGTTTTCTTCATAGGGAGAGAGAGGCAGAAAACTTGTCTGTGGACAAGTGTGTGGATATTTACCTATTTTTCTCAGTTCCATTGAGCTTTCAAACTGTTGTCCTGCAACAAGCAGCAAAACTGCAAGGTTAATTCCAGAATATAGAGTTGACTGGAGTTCAAATCCTTTGCGATACCTGCGGAGAAGAGTCGAGAACTCACACCTCACTGTTCAGAAGAACTGAAACACTGCAAAGTTTTGGTAGGTATTTTAAGCTATTAATTTAGTGTAAGGCCTATATGGCTAGATGGCATCAATGGCATTCTGCAAAACACACTTCAAAGAAAGTAGCTTTTCATCTTAGGGCAAGAAAGAAAAACACCTCCTTAGCTTTACATTCTGTCAACTTGTGTAAGTGAAATGAATTGGCTACTACAAAACCCTTAAATGCAATAGAACCTAATTTTATTATATTATTTATATGAGAAAAGCAATGAAAACATTAGCCTTCAGTGCAACTTTTACAAAAAGGTTCCACACCCTTTGTTTTAAAGCTTCACATTCATTAAAGGTGACTGAGATACAGCTAACCAAGGCTGAATGCACAGCACCAGCTGGTGCAGGATGAAGAAATCCACCTGAAGCTTTCAGTTCACTACTATACATTTGTGTTGCACGGAGGGCAAAAGAGAAAGGGGAATATTTCACAGTTACAGTACAACCCCACACTGCTAACATTGTTGTACTCAGCTATGTCAGTGAGAGCCTGTGTGCACATGAATGCCTCACTGTCTCAAGAAAATTCATATTACAGTTTATCAATATTTTTCCTTATGTACAGTAAGACATTGCATTTCCTGGAGATCCAGCACGGAAACCACCCTTGGTCCTGGGGATCCAGCATGGAAATCACCTATTGGTTCACAGAGGACCAATATAAATCCCACGATCTCACTCCTACTTCATTTTGGCCTTGAAGTAGACTAATTGTATATATTCTCCATGAACACAGAGGTGAATCATCATCACCCCAATAAATTAAGTGCACCATTTTATATCCATGATAGTTTATAAAGAGAAGCAAGGAAATACATATCCAAAGATCTAGTGCTCAGTAAACCAATTATTCAAATAGGACCCTGATAAGTAGAAAAACTGATCAAATTATTACAGCCCTGCTTTTCAAAACCAGAAATAAGTCTGAAAACATTTTAAAATAGATTTTTTTGTGGAATTTTTTTTCTATTACCATTCAATGGCATGATCTCTACTATTGGTATCTTTACAGTCAGAATCAAGAAACATGTCCTTGTAGATTCTCCCACATAAGCAAAACATATCTGGAGCAGGGTGATCACATGTCTGCAGGACTTGAAGCATAACTTGTAGTGCCTTCTCTCTGTCACCTGCATTATTTCTCCTGAAATCAAATACAGAGAATAAAATAAATGAGTTCAGGTCTCAAACAGTAACTGCAAGATTGGGGAATAACATTATCCCTTGTCTATCCCACAACCCAGACTATACAGACTTGAGTTTATTTAGACTGATGTGTGACTATTGGTTGACTGCTAAAAATGAAAGATATTCTCCTATCATGGGGCTTTACTTCTAGCTTATGTAAGAATCGATTTAAACCCAGAACTCCTCTATGAGAAAAATCTGCCATCTAACTTGATTCCTTCCCACATAAGCAGACAGACTCTGCATGTCCTGCAATGAGAAACAAGAGCTTGTTTAGTGTTCATTCCTGACAATATACTTAACAAAAAGGGCCTTTTTAAGCATTCAACCAGACAGATCATTCACCTATATCCAAGATTTGCAAATACTGATCCAGAAAGAATATCAGGAAATACCAACTAAGTGCAGGAGAACCCTGGTCCATTCAATTTCAGCCAAAAGAATGCAGCTCAATACTGAGCCTTGGAACTACAAGAATAAAAGGGCAAAACTGAACTGTATTTCTTCCTTCATCATAAACTATTCAGAGTAGAAAAAGATTTGGCAAACAAACTGCTGTAATACACCTTCTTTGGAAAAATATTTAACAACTTTATCAGTAAGAAAACAGTGATTAAATAACATTTCCATTACTTATTATTATTAAATAATCAGAATTTTTGCCTCCATTCACTTTGGTTTTTTTCTAAGTTAAATTCAATATTTACTGCAAAAAGTCACTTAGAACAAATAAAAATGTCTATTTGCAAGAGTAATGCAAACACAGCTTAAGAGTTTTTAATGGCCTCTTCAAGACTTCTTTTAATCACTAGAGAGATTTAAAATATTTACCAACCCCTTTTCAGAACTGTTTACAATTTTCCAACCCCTGTCTAGGTATCCATGAACAGGCTCACAAGAACTATGACTACTTTGTCAGCAATACCAGTAGCAGATAATGGTTTCTGGTAAATTCATTACTTGCATGCCCCAAAAGGATTAATATTTACTGTAAAGTGGCTCAGTTCCTTGGGTAACCAGCTGATGCAGTAAGACCAGTAACAACATCTGTAGCAAAATTCAGGCTTCTGTGCATGTTCTGTGATGGAGAACATCTAATAAGATTAAACAGATTTGTAGCTACTTGTGAAGGCTTTATCCTGCCTTTGATGTCACTGGCAGAGCATAAACTTTCACAGTGAGTACTAGAATATTTTTTAAAGTATTTTACCAGTCTTCTCTAATGAGCACAGAAAAAAGTTAGTATAATTTTTGAGTTTTACAATAAATAAACAGAAGTGATCCTTCCCCTGTACTCTGCCTTGGTGAGGCCACACCTTGAGTATTGTGTTCAGTTCAGGGCCCCTCAGTTCAGGAAAGATATTGAGGTGCTGGAGCGGGTCCAGAGAAGAGCAACAAGGCTGGTGAAGGGATTGGAGCATAAGTCCTATGGGGAGAGGTTGAAGGAGCTGGCGTTGTTTAGTCTGGAGAAGAGGAGGCTCAGAGGTGACCTCATCACTGTCTAGAACTACCTGAAAGGAGGTTGTAGCCACATGGGGGTTGGTCTCTTCTCCCAGGCACTCAGCAATAGGACAAGGGGGCACGGGCTCAAGCTCTGCCAGGGGACAGTTAAGTTGGATATCAGGAAAAAATTCTTTCCAGAGAGAGTAATCAGGCATAGGAATGTCCTGCCCAGAGAGGTGGTGGATTCACCATCCCTGGGGTTTTTTAAACTGAGATTGGATGTCGCACTGAGAGCCATGATCTAGTAAATGGACTGGAGTTGGACTAAGGATTGGACTTGATGATCTCAGAGGTCTTTTCCAACCCAATGAATTCTATGATTCTCTGATTCTACGAAGGGCATGGGTAATTAATGGGAGTAAAGCATTTAGTCACAGTCTTCGCTCCGCTTGGGTCTGTCCCTCAGGGGATTTGGATCTCTTGGGTGATTTGTAGCTAGAATGGTGGGATTTGAGTTTGATGGGGAGTGGGGAGTTATTGCTTGTTATTTCTAGCTTGTGTAGGTGTGTGTTATATTGCAGTCTTCTTTTAGTTTTCTCTTTTCTGTATAAATATATAACTAGTTAAGTTCAAGTGTCCAGAAGTTTTTTTCCTCCCTTTTCTCATCAGGGAGAGAGTACTCTGTCTGTATTGTGCAGTTGCCATTTTGCCAGCTCAACCCAACACACCTGCCTGGTCTCTTTCTTGCACTAACTATATTTTCAGCCCCCTCCCCCAAGTTTATGAAACAGGCAAAAGTCTATCAGATTTGACTTCTTTATATGATCCTTTTCCCCCCAGGTAGATCCACATCAGATTTTAGAGTTTCATTCCGCATTCTCCCTGGCTGAATCCTATTGCAACTTCATGGCAACTTTTGGGTTTTCAGACACTGATAGCACACAAGAACCTTCACTCACAGTGAGGCTTTCCAGGCACACTGGACTTTGAGAAGTAAAGCTGAGTAGCACATTTATTTTAGTTAAGAAGGCGTAATCGTTAATCTTAGTAAACTGTCACCCTTGTAGCATTTTTGGATGAGAGATTATGTTGGTAGTTATTATTGAGTCTGAGAAAAATCCCTGCAAATACTGGATACTACACTGCTTCCAGGCAACAGAAAAGCTCTATTGGTGAGTTTTGCTCTGTTAGAGATACTCTGTGAGCCTTTATATTCAGTGGGATAAGGAGATGGGAGAGGGGAGGATAGAAAGGAGAGTCCTCCCATGAAGGAGATAGTCCACCCATGTCAGAGGACTAATGTAGACAAGGAAACTTGGTGGATGAGTAACATGTTGAGGGAGTGAAACATAAGCAGACGTGAAGAGAGAATCAATTCAGCATTTCCATCTAAGGCAGATTTTCCTGTAGGTAATTGAACAACTCAGAGTGTTGCCTGAGGACCACATGAGCTGTACCACAGTCATTCACCTGCCTACCCTGAGGCACTTTGACTGGTGGGCAGAC
>JAOXXN010000001.1:14755475-14766671 GCA_026770055.1 Myrmophylax atrothorax | reverse complement strand
CCTCTTTTATCTGTCTCCCTGACCTGCCCAACTATCCACTCCTCCTCTACCTCTCTAAATCACTTCGTAGGGCTACAAACCTGATGAAAACAGGTCAGCACAGAATAAATATACATTTTTAAGCATGTGCATATAAATACATATACCAAACAAGCAGAACTGAAATATGATCAAGTTACTTTGCAATGTCAGTTTTGTATCACAATGTTCTAATTTGCTGCACTCCATTCCATCCCATTGTCATATTCTGTCCTAGCCTAAGGTTGGAGTCAAACATTCTTACTCACAATGTAAGTCACTCATTCTTACTCAAGTATTCAGCTCTAACACTTTCCTCTGAAGCCAAGGGACAAGCTGTGAAATGAGCAGTATCGCTTCTTCCAAAAAATACAAGACATTAAGTAACTTTCTACCTCAGTTATTACAGAACGTTTTCCATGTCTTCCTGCTCCTGCCCCATCCCTGCTTCTCCATGCTCTGCTCTCCCTCCTAAACCAAGCTGCTGTTCCATAACTTGATGACTTCAGTCACCAGAACCGTATCTTGGACTTTGAAGTCCAGAGGTACTCTCTGCTGCTGAGATGTTTCCTTGTTTCCATGGGGAACAACTACACCACCAAGCACTAAGTCCTAAAGGATGTGCTCATGCTCTTTCGTTGTGTTACATGCACAGTATCCTCTACAGATACTGAGATTTAAGGGATCTGTGATTCTACCAAAATGAAATTCCTAATGGCACCAGGAGCACTCTCTCCACAAGTTAGTCCTGCCGGCATCCACTACTCCCACAGCTGATTTTGCTTCAGTGTGTTCAAGTTTTCTCTGACTTTTACTAATGAAGAGAGGTTACAAAACCAGCAATCAAACACCATTTGCAGAAAGCAGAATCTCTTTACAAATCTATCCTCTTTTTCCCTTTCCAAATTTTCTTGACAAGCACAAAACTTACCACTCCTGTCTCTGGAAGCTGCTGAGCCACAAGTGCGTGGAAGCAGTGGGAATATTAGGAGAGATTTGCCACTATGCATTTTCCTGTCTTCATTTTGGTCCCCAGTTATGTGCTATTGACCACTCTCACAAGATAAGAATCTAGGCTAGAAGGAACCATGATCTGAGCCAGTATGGCCATCTTTTTGCTGTCTCCCTCTCCCAGCTCTCAAACATCATCCAGAAATCACAGTCTTTCACAGTCTCTGATTTGGAATAACCCCTAGAACACACAGTAAAACAAAAGTCTCTCTTTTTCTTCCCTTTCTTTTTGATTTCATAGCTTCTTTCTTCCCTCTCAAGTCCATTTTCTTCTCTGAATCCTTCTCTTCAATCAGTCATTACAAGGAGGCCTAGTTTTAAATATCCTTAAAACAAAAACTCTTCCTGCTTCACAGGCTGGTTTTACCAGCTTTAAAGAATTAGCGTGGCTACAGAGACAGAACTACACTCTATGAACCAAGCCTCTGTCTAACAAAGTTAGTGGAAACAGCATGGATTTCACTAGAACAAGAATTAGTTCACTCTGTAGGTAACAGGTGGTATGAATTCTTTTCTTCAGCTTTTTGTTCACATGTTCCTCTGTATGGTTTGTTTCCATCATTTATCTGGAGAAGACTATAGAAAACTCTTATATCAATGAAAAATACTCAGTGAAGTGCATCCACCTTTGTTTCCTTTATATTTTATGTTGGCTTACTGCTTTGATTATTTTTAAGTCCTCCATAAGCAAACAGATTTCTTGGAGAGAAATTCACAGGGAATGGATCAAACCATAACAAGCAATTCTGAAAATGTTTCCCATACAAATACTCAAAAGGCTAACCACTCTATTTCTATATGAATCATGTTTATCTTCTGATTCCAGCCTTGAAGCAGCTATCAATAATTTAAAAAAACCTGATCTCTCAGTCACATTGCAGAAATGTCAGCGAGAAAATGCAGTAATTTCACCTTTCATAAAACGACTGGGTTTCACATATGTTACTGTGTTCAATTATCATCATGTACAATACTTCTGTTTCCATTAATGAGACGTAATTAATAATAAACTAATTCTAATTAGTTTTTGCACTTGCATTCTCATTTTAAACCACAAAGTAATTTTTGAGTGAAGACACATTTCTCACTGAGGGTGCAATTTGATTGTAGAACCTTCAATATCAGAAATACTGAATGAGGAAAACAAGAGTCTAAATTGGGCTTTGAGGCAAGAACTAAATTTGCAATCCTCCAGATAACTATGACAACAAAAAACAACCAGGTTTTTTGCTTTTTTCCCCCCTCCTCATACACACTTCAGGTGCTTTATGCAAGCCAGTCATATAAAATGAGGAGCCCCACAACATGTTTTTAACTAAATCTGAGTAATCACAGAAGAGAACATTTTAAATACCCCAGTGTTTATCAATGGGAATAATTTCCTATGGCTGCTATTATTCACAATTACCAGTGATTTTCTACTTGCACCCTGTTATGTCCTTCACTTGCTAATTGCCTTTTTTTATTATTGTACTGGAATATGCCGCTTGTTAAAACACAGCATGCTGAGTTAAATAATAGTGATTGCAGCTGTCCTCATCTTTACTACGAGGGAAGATAGAAGTGCTTTGGAAAGACATTGAAGTCTTCACAGCTCTGGCCTCACACCAGGGCTGGGTTTGGGTTTAAAATCTACTGTTTTGAACACAATTGGCATACCCTCTGGTTTCTTTGCAAGCTTCCAGAACTTGGTAGCTGCAGTTGAGGCAAATGAGGCCAATTAGAAAATAGTCCTTACACAGTGCTTTCCTCCCAGGCAAGGTGTACCCACAGACTGCAGCAAACAGCCACCAACACCTGAAACACCCAGCCCAGCCCTCAACTGATTACACAGCATCTTACTTCATACCAAAGCTGTGAATAAAATATAGAAAACATTCATGAGGCATATTTGGGCTTAACTTATACCTAAAGATGTGTCCCATTCTATGCCTAAATTAGGATATAATCAGACTTAAATCTCAGCTAGGAGGTAACAAGGAACAATGTCTTACACCAGCCCAAGTCTGTACAGGAGAGAGCACTCTCTGCTCTGTTTGTGTGTCACATCCAAATTTAGCTTAAGATACTGAAAAGAGGAATGGCCTTTTGTTCCCTAGGACTTCTAAACAAGCATCCAGGAGGGTGATGTGTTCAGATAGCCCAAACATGGAAACAAGCACAAGCCTGTCATTGCAAACATCCATTATTAGCCTCTGATATTAGACATGAGAGATGACAAATGATATTCTCAATGGTCTGTTCTGAAATGGAAACCAGAGAGGAAGAGGGACTGGGCTTAAATACTGGCCATGTGAATCAGGGAACCAGAAATCAGCACGAAATGGCTGCCTTCCCTACATATGATAACAGTAAGTGCTTTAGTACATTTCTGCACAGTACTCAGCAGGCAGGGCCAGGCTTGCTTTCCTCATGATCCACGCCTAGGCTGGTTCTGAGCCAGATGACATGCAGCTAGGCTGGAATGGGACTGAGTCTAAAGTAAAACAACCCTGTCCCTTATCGCAGCATGACTCATTAACCTGGACCCACACACAACTGTGGCTCAGACTGGGCTTGTGTCCACCTGGTGTACACGCCATGAGGTGTCCACCAGAGCCATGAGGTATCCAGAAGCCTCAATCCTGTGCCCCTCACCTGCTGCCTCTGTGCACCACTGGAACAACTCTGACCTGACAGTGCTAAGTGAGATTAATTGCCAATAGAATTCAGTTAGAGTCCAAGAGGAAATAAACTAATTACTTTCTCTGTTGATTATGATCACTGTTCTGGTATACTTCTTAATGAAATTAAGCACACATTAACATTCTGCAGGGTCAGATACAGCTGCTAATTCTGTTTTGCATATAATGTGTTTTGTTCCTGGTAGGCTCAATCAGTTGTACCAAGCCACGTTAATGCTGTTCTGTATGCTGAAATTAATGGAATATTAAATGTAAACAAAGTTCTTTATTTTTAAATCAATCATCCTTACCGATTCAAGGCAAAAGCGTAATGAAATTTGATGTTGTGTTGATCAGCCAGATCACAGGTAGGAAGCATTTCAAGCGTTTCTACCAGCTTCACCATAGCATCATAGTCCTGGTATGAAATTAAAAAAAAAAAGAATCAAAGTAGAAGACACTGAAAGCAGAGGAAAGCATCACTAAGCTAAAATATATCAATTGCTAGACAGTTTCTCAGGTGACTGTTCCTAGAAGAGTCAGTGAAACAGCTACAAATTCTGCATAAGGATGACCAGGGATTTTGTTGATCCATGTCAGCACTTGCCTCTTCCTCACCACAATGCCACTGCCCAAATTACTGAATGCCTCTAGCCAGTTTGATTGATTACACTGCCAGCACCAGGAAGAAGAGGTGATGAGTCTGGCTCTTTCAGGCCTAATTAAGGACTTCTGATGAATGACTTTTCATCAGGTCACTGCAGACTCGAGCGCAGTTTGCTCCGCAGTACATCACCTACTTGTGCACTCATTTTGGCTTCTCAGGGTAACCCACATACACACTGCTGAAGAGGCCAGTTCACTGACACCTCAGATGGCCTCACGTTACTTTATCTGTTTGTACAAAACATGATTTGAGTACATTTCTAAAGGCAGACCTTTCAAAAGAATGCAAACGATCACCAGAGACATCAAAATGAAGTTGGATAAAGTGCTGGAGGAAAACATTCATTTCAGAGCAGAAAGCTGGGTAATGCCAGATGATGTGGTCACTCACTGTTCTCACAACCCATTTACACTTATGAAATAACCAACTTAGCTCATCATGGAAAAAAAATCTGTAGAGTGGTTGAAACTGTATTTTAAAAGGCATGTCAAACACACAGACTAAGTTTGGAAAGACAGCACACAGGCTGTGGTTTAGCAAAAGCAGAACTTCTTTAAAAATAAAAACGGTAAAACAAAGGTGCAGTTCTATTTTAAAAGTAAATTAATGAGGTTTTAGTTATAATTCTCAGTTTGGGAATCTCTGGCCAATATAATGGTCACAAAAAATGCATTTTCTTAATTTCTAAATACATCTGACTTTGGTGGGGAGGGAGAAAAGGCAAGGAACGGCAAAGCAAGAATCTTGCTTTGGTAGGGAATTTTTTCTTTTCCTTTATTTTTTTTACGGAGGTTACAGATCACTAAAAACAATGAAAGACACATTGTGAAGTCACCTAATCTGTGTCTTTTGTTCATAGGCAGAATAAATAAGAGTCTCTAGCCCCTTAAGCTGCTCAACAGACAAGTCCAACTGGTAAACAATGTAAGCATAGTGCCAATTGAGTGCCAGCTTTGAATCACTGTTTAACAAACACTAAAGCACACAAGATCAAACAAAAGCCAAAATCCCATGGTAAAATAATCTTCCTTAGTCTTTAGGCACATACCTGAATATCTCTGTAAGACAGCAGCAGGTTTATGACAATGTCAGAAGTCAGCACTTCAGTATTATCCATACGAAGCTTAATTCTGGCCAGCTCCTTTGCCAGTTCATCTCCTTGGTACTTCTCTCTAGCTTTTCTGATGTCATTTAGCAGTGTTTCTTTATAATAGGTACTACAGAAATAAAGGATAAACATACGGGAAGAAGACTGTTAGGTATTTTTTATCAAACATGGCTGTATTTCTAATAAAAAGTATAACTTCTAATAAAAAGTACCATTTCCTCAAAGTAAGGTGTACATCAAATGTTTTCAGATTTTTTCATTAACTACTTAAAAATATTCCACCTTGCCCCACCTCAGACTGTGGGGGTCTCTATCAATATTTTCATAACCAGGACTGTGCAGGGATCTCATTAACACAGGAAAACTGGGGCATTTCTTTGCCCCATTACTGACCGTGACAGACATGGTACATTGTTATCATACAGAAGGCAGCAATTGGGATAATAAAGTGACACAGAGAGGAAAGACCAAAGGGATATAAAGAGGAGGTATGTTATTTTATTGTGAAAGGAGGAAAAAGGCTTTCAAACAAAGAAACTAAAAAAAAAGCAAACCACCAAAAGCTGATTTAGTTGATTCAGCTGCAATGTCTTTGATGAACATAACACATAATGTGGGCAGGATCTACATAAGAGCATCTTATTTACACTAACATCAAAGTGCAAGGCAACAGCAGAGCTTCTGTAAAATAAATAATTGTATATATATTACCAGTGCAACAGGTAGAAATGGCCTGGACAAGCTACTTAGTGGTAAGTTCTTCACAGAAAGAGTGACTGGCCTTTGGAATGGGCTGCCCAGGGAGGTGGGGGAGTCACTGCCCCTGGAGGTGTTTAAGAAAAGACTGGATGTGGCACTGAGTGCCACGATCTGGTTGACAAGGTGGTGTTTGGTCATAGGTTGAACTCAATCTCAGATGTCTTTTCCAACCTAATTGACCCTGTGATCCTGTGAGGTTTACCTGGAGCAGGCTATGGAGTCTATAGTGCAGAAGTTAGCAGATGGCAGGTACTCAAGCACATACAATCCCTTTGTTTACAAGTAAGTTTTGCAAAGCATTCAACTTTGCTGAGCATAAGCCCTACACATGGCAAAGCAAATTAGGCTCTCTGCCTAATACACATTTTATCTCACATGTAACATAAAAGATATGTTTATAATCAGAGTAACAAGATCACAGTAAGCACTACTGGAAGGCCCTCAATAGTTGCTTTACTGTCAGTGGAGGTTTCCAATCTCAAGTTTCTATCCAACGCTGCCGTCTACCAGGCTAATGATAATTAGTCCTTCTTGTGCTAACCAAACTGAAGGGTGATACTGGCTAAAGCTTTCCAAAAGTAACCAAAAGACTTAGGAATGAGAGTCTCATTTTCAAGAACAATGGAACACTTAACCTCTTCTAGTTTATTCACATTTTTGGCAGGAATGAGGTATCATCTAACTACATCTGCCTCTTCATAGGCATCTACCACAACAGTGTCTAATTCTGCAGGTGTGCAAAAGCCTCTTTCAGGCACTTCAGTCTGAAAAGGGGAGAGAGAAAAGAGGTTTTACTGCAGGACTTCACAACACAATTATTAAACCAAAATAACCTACAGCCCTGATGGTAACTGTCAGAGACAAAGCAGCTTTGGACAGCTGGAGCCAGGACAGGTGATCTCTCTTTCTTTCCTTCTCTTTCCCGTTCTTTCTCTCTTCCCTTTCACCCCAACCCTTTATACAAAACTCACTCCCATGTGCTTATACTAGGGAGGTCAGGGACTAACATACCAATTTTCATGCCAAGTGTGTAGTTTACTAATAGAACTTCACAAGCTTTTCAGACCCTCTGACTTTGGTCATTCCTTTCAACCACAAGCATCTAGGAATCTTGGGTGCTTCCCTCCATTTCAGGGTGAGATATCACAGCAGGATCATCCACAGGATCCCAAGGGTGGGACTACATGAGAAAAAGAGGTTTTTAGGCAACCCTTTCACTTGGGTGAGATGGCAATGGTGAAATAGAAAGAAATTTGAGGGCTCTCAGTGCTATCTCATGCTTCAGACACCAGGAAAATTAAAATCTTCAAAGCTCAGTCTCCCCCAGTGTTTTTCCAGAAATATATACAAAACAAGACTAGCTGCAGAGTACAAGGTGAGCCATTCAGAAAGACAGACCTCCTTCTTCAGCTCCAATTCTCAAAACTGCAACAGTCACCTGCAGAAGCAGCTAAACAATATCCTGTTTATTAGGTGATACCAAAAGGTCACTATTTAAAAATAAAACCAAACCATGAAAGTTACATTTGATTGCCCATTGCTGCCATATATATTTTTTATTTGGTGACAGAAAAGGACAGTGTTTGGCTTTGAGCTCTATGAAGAAGCTATGATCTTATCTCCTATTACAACCTTATGCACTGTAATTTAAACTTAAGCACTTTATCTTACCCACGGACTGCCTGTGCTTATTGGAAAGTAACCATAAATCAAATTCTAGCATAACATGGTTAGTTAACTGCAACAGCTGCAGGACAGGAATACAGAAAGCAGTAAAGTCAGCAGCTTCTTTTACCACCATATTAAGCGCAGTGAAAAAAAAACAAAAATCAATGCTAGTAGAAATTCTGCATCTTTTTTTTCCAAAACATTAAAAAGAGACTACCAAAGGTTCTGGAAGTGTTGTAATATTACCACGATGTAACATGAACATCCTTGAGAAGGCTGAGAAACTTGTCCACCAGTGGGACACAAAGCGGCCCCAGGATGTTGTCCCAGCTGGGCTGCATGTACTCAGAAGCTCTTCGTTGGGCATCACTTTCACAGCAAAAGTAGTCAGCACAAGGTGTGACAATGTATGGGATAAAATAATAGTTGCCACTGGAAGCCTGAAATAAAAGCAGGCAGACTTTAGAAAACAAATGGAAATATACTTGTGTATACACAGAATCTTTTGCTGTCAGAAAAAACAAACTAGAGTATTGCTATACACTATGAGTTTTAGTGTACTGTTTAACACCAGATTTGCAAGCATTAAATTCAAGAATATTTCTGTAGAAGAGTTACAAGGGTGATGAATAAGGGTCCAGGTTTGTTGAGACAATAGAACAAAACTGTTCTTTTTTTTTTCTTTTTTTTTTTTCTAATGTATGGACCCTAATGGGATCTGACAGTTACCAGTTAACCTTCTGTTCCCAGATTTTTAGGGTCAGAGATGTACTTGCATCCTCTAAGCTCTCACTGTGCTAGGAAAGATACGATGCAGAGCTCCCCATAAAGAGAGAAATAAAGAAACAGAGGCACTGGAAGAACTTTATGGAGATGTTTAATCCAGAAGAGCCTACAAAACATCTGCTACGTGCTACATCAAACACCAAACCAACCAAAACCTGAAAGTTGGAAATGTTTTAAAATGCATGTAGGACTTGTAACACAAAATTCTAGAAGTAAATCCAAAAAACCTTTAACATGCTACAGAAAACGTGAACATTATCAAGGTGTTGAAATGGGAGAGGAACCAGGAAATGCCTGTCAGAGACCAAAACGAGCAAGTTCAAAGTCTTCACCTCCTGAGCAACATCTCAACAACCAGACCACTGTGAATTTTTCCACAGCTAGTAGAAGCACCTGCACCCCATTTGAGTTATGACAACTCTCTGCTGGTTAGAGGAAAGGTGATCCTTACATTTCAGAGTAACTGGACAGGAGCACTGCAGCACAGATCAGCATGAAACACCTACCACATCAGCTACCCCTAAATGCCCTTCAACCACCACCTTGGAGATATCAAGGCATGGAACATGTACAGCAAAATCACACCTTTCATTTTTTCATTTCATCTAAGCCTGCAAAAGAGCCCCGCCATTTAAAGTTACCTTGAAAAACAGGAGAATGCTGAGGTGATGAAATGATATGAAGATGGAACATTTTAATTTGTATTAATAAACTAGACAAGATACATAAATTGTTCAAAGGAGCTTAAAAATGCAGGCCACACAGATACTAAAAATACAGGCAAAAACCCTATCAGTACATCCTGTTCCTGGATGTGAGATTGTGAAGTTTTAGATTTTTACATTATTTCTAACAGATTAAGATCAAGTTGCATTCCTCCTTCACAAACCCTACAGGACATTATCTCTGCTGTAACAATGTAATTATCTGTTGGATTGTTATCTTTACTTCCTACTGAAAAATTCAGAAAAACTGCAAACCAAACCATCAGTACGTTAAAACAATTTAGGCTCAGGTTTATTCAAATAAACACTAAGTTTAGTGCAATGCAAAAGCTGCTTGTGTATAAACTCTGCTGTGTGGCCTTTCTAAAAGAGTCTTTCTTATCTTCCTTATGCAAAAAACCAGTCAATCTCCTTTTCGTAGGCTAACGAGTTAGAGGTGGATGAAAATATCCCCCTTGCTTCTTCTGATCTGCTACTCGGGATGCTGGTGTCTGGCAACAAATTTAATAATTTTCAAAAACAGTCTTGTCATACACCAACTATTGCTTTTTAAGATAATGAGTAAGTGGCTTAGATATATATGAAGTAAAATATATAGCAATTCTAGCTGCAAATACATACATAACCTAAAAATCATAATTTAATTCTAACAATTATAACTTTTGGCTTATAAATTGGTTAATTTCAAGATTAGTAGCTAAGCTATTTTCTCTGATTTTGAGAAATGTTTAAGTTACAAACTACAGCCAAGTAGACTGAAACACAAAAAAGCTCTCAAAGGTCATCTTTCAGCAAATAATGTATGCCCAGTACACTAGAATGAAACTTCTGTATTCAATCACAACATTCTAAAATCTACCACAAAAAGAGACAAAAGTTTAAGAAAATTAAAAAAACAACCCAGGAAACAACAGGAAGTAAGTTGAGAGAGTGATCTGTTCCTCAGGGAAAATGGTTAAAGCAACTAAGTAGAGCCTTTGCTGAAGGGCTGAAAGAGTGAGGCACACAGGCCATTTTTAGGCTCTAGGCAACACAGGCCAAATAGAGAGTGATTTTTGTCTTAAATTACTCTTCTAAACACTTTGCTAATGCTGTCAGAAGTAAACTGTTGACCTTAATAGCATAAACAGTTGTTTTAATTGCACTACTACAGTTATTTCAGTGCAACTGTCACTTTGTGACAGAGAGGCCCACTAGAATTAAAGGTGTTTTTTCCAAATACAATGATGTTGAGTAAAATGTCTGCATTTTCAGAGCCTAGCTAATAGAACCAATTATTTTACTTGAGCCATGCTATTAATTTTGCCACTCTCTCAAGTATCACGAATGACAAGAGTGCCTTACCCTACCTTACAAAATAGTTAGAAGGAAAACACAGGGTAACAGAAAATGAACTGCACTCACTCAAATAAGCCACAAACTCCTGAGCGTTCAGGGAGTTTAATTCAATGTTGTCCCAAGTATTATGGTTTTCACCATTGTTTTCTGGCACATCACATTCCTATCCATCTTGCAATACTGGTGACTAATTTATTATAAACTTCTAAAAAATACTTCCTCTTCTAAGTTGAATATATGTGCTATTTTTATGTAAAGACTGTGAAGAGAGATTATGGCAAGACAAACATTCTAAATGCCTGGGATTTGGCTTGCAAGGACCAAGGAAGGAAAGACCCTGCTAAGCACTATCCCTAAATTACCCTTATACATTTCTACAAGTAACACAGTAAAAGTATGGTGTATCTATTCAACAGAAAGCAGATTTAAAAAAAGTGATACATACTTTGCCTA
>JAOXXN010000001.1:14703886-14715134 GCA_026770055.1 Myrmophylax atrothorax | reverse complement strand
GGATTTCTCTGTTCGGGGTCCCTCTCTGGAGGCACCCAGCTGTGATAACCTGACTCTGACTCAGAACCCAAGGTCTGTGACACCAGGGTTTGGTGATTGTAATAAGGATTGTAGTAGCCAGTCTTCTGAGAACACTCCAGCTTGTGGATAGCATAGCACTGTGCGGTGTTCATGTTTTCTTAGTGGCTCTTCAGGATTTTAGAGAGAATGTGGATAAATAATTTCACATGCAAACCTCTTTCTCATCTTGGAGAGCCTGGGGAAAATAAGCCTTTGGATTTGGTCCACAGGTTGCAGGTGTGTATGGGTTTTTTTGACAAAAACACTAGTATGCGAGACTTTTGGAGGAATTATGAGGCCACCAGGGATCCTCCTTGTTTCTGACAGCTCTCCTCTTTAGGCAACAGTAAGCCTTTTTATATGTCAACTCTGTTAGCCTTGATCCAGTAATACACTAATTAGCTGATGTAACAGTAGAAAAATCAAAATCTGCATTTAGAAGGTACCCAGAGTGCATATTGAGCCTTTGACCAACAAAAAGCACTAACATTTAAGTTTATGATCCATCCCAATGAAAATCCTACTTTGTATTTTGTGAATTATAAGAAAGTTCAGTTGAACAGCTGGTATTAAAAACTGAAATGAAAAGCGCAGTGCTGGTGAAGCTAAGGGATTATTTGCACAGGAAAGTGTATCTTTCTCAAGAACATTCTTGGGCTTGTAGCAACAAACATGTAAAAACCCCATTGCAATGTAATGTGTTCAGAATAATAGATGTATGGTGTGGTGCTTTCTGCAATTGTGAAAATTGTTTAAGTGGTTCAGAAACGTAGGTTGGGATTGCTTAGCACAATGCTATTGAGACATAATAAGCCTTTTGTGCCTTCTAGAAATTATAAAAAGTTAGTTTATTGTACATCTAAGACATGTCTTCAGGCTTCATTTTTCAGTTTTCATAATTTGGTACTGCTCTTAATTGCTTGCTGAGAGATCTGTATCTTCGTCTTGAAACAGAGTGATAGTCTCTTACTAGATATTTTACATGATCATGATTAAGAAAATTACATTTTCCCCTTTTCTTAATTCTATTCACTCTTCTTCCAAACAGTATTCTCACTATATGGGCATTTTTCCTAACAAGTTATCATTTATTTTTAGTAGTTTAACTTGGTGCAACTTGTTCAGAGGTTGTATACTTTCTTTGAAGCTAGAAACAAGGAGCACTTTTAAATGAAGAAGCTTCATTTTATAGACTGTGACTGTGTCTTCAGAAACTGTGGTTCAGTCTGGCATGTCTGACGTTTCCACCAAGCAACAGTATCTTCAGATCTTGCAAGTCACCTGAGTGAGAATAAATAGGAGATTCATGCTTTGGGATATTTAAACTGTTTCCATACAACCCAAAAAATGTTAAATGTTGAATAAAAAAAAGCTAAGTCGTGCAACACTCTCCTCTTTTTGGAAAAGCAGTCCCGTAACGAGGTTATAAGAAGAGTCACTCTGCCCCCAGAGTTGCCCATTCAAAGGTCCAGGCCACAAATGAATATTCAGCTTTCATACACCTTTCCATGACCTTCTGCCTTTGCACAGAGCCCAGCCTAACAAAACCCAGCACAATCCGAGAAGTCAACATTTGCTCTAATACAGTAATGTAAAGATGCTGCCACAATTTTCTCAGTCAGCACTTTGCACCTGTCAAATCCACTTAGTGCAGAATATTAATTACCACTTCTCCAAAGAAAATAGATGTCCTTGAAACCACCTTTTTTTTTTTCTTTTCATTTTGCAAATCCCTGGGCCGCAGCAGTTGTTTCTCTAGACATAACTGGGCTAATGATAAGTGAGTCCTTCCATTTTTTCCGAGGGCTACAAAATTTTGGTTCAAGCTGTACATTTATATAAAGTTTGACTCTTTTCCTCCTGATGCACATAAAGATATAGCTACAGCATAGCTTAGCTTCGCTTTTTTGAAAGAAAACACAGACTAGGACTGGTGCCATAGATGTCACGCTGCAATTTCATTGCTCTCTAACATTTTCAGCTATAAGGAGGCTGCCCCCATTTTATGCAGTGTCAGAAAAAGCCAAGATCTCTTGGGTCAGGTAAGTGCCAAGTAAACCAGAAGACATCCAGGTCCATGGGGAACCTGCAGATTTCCGCTGTTCTTCCGAAGTGCAAATCCACCTGCCCATGCGCTGTCAGTATTTCCTGAGGCCTGACCCCCAGCACAGTGTCCTGGGCATCCATCCCACCTGGTGCGGAGGTGCCCACAAGTCTGTCCCTGGGCACTTGGCAGTGACCAGCCTCAGACACGCGCCCCATGCAGAGCCCACAGCTGGGGCCAGGAGCAGTGTCCTGTACAGGCTTCCCAAAGCAGCACCATCAGGGCAACAGCTGCCTTGCATCAACATGCATCCAAAAGGCCTGAACTCTGTCTCCTAGATGTGAGATTTTTTTTTTCTGTATTGTGAACATCAGGCATTAAGCAAAATGTTTTGATGTCCAGGTCCTTTCCTGGCAAGCCACTCTACCAACCTCCCATGAGATAATGCCATTTGTAGTGTTTAGACTATTCGAAGCAAACATTTTGTTAATGGACTTTTTGGTATTACTGCTGCCAATGTGCTACCTCATTTATTTTCATTCACAGTGAGCAGGTCTCCAGGTAACCATGCAGATACTGCTGTCATGTAATGAACAGAGAGAGAGTTCCTTTTTTTTTAAACTATGGAACCAGACAAAATATGTTTTCATTTTCAAGGTCATTATGTAGAAACTTTATACTAGAGTTTAAATAAAACGCCGTGAATTGTCCCAAGAATTATTCTCCCTAATAAACTGCTTGGTTTCGTTCAAAAGTCAGATTAAAAATATTAACTCTGTACAATGCAATCTAAGCAGCAGGGATAATTCTTGAAGAAAAGCTTCATGGAAATGAATTAAAAATGCTTTTAAATGCTTTAAAAGTTGACTTGCAGCAGAGCACACCTCTTTTGCAAGGGGGAAACTTGGGTGCCTCAGAGTCACATGAAGTCAGAACATCTTGGCCACCAGATCATTGATGGAACTGGGTTCAGAGATCTGAGGGATTCCTCTTGCTTGTCTTTCAGTGGACAGCGTGAGACCTCCCAAGCTCATTTGGCCTGACAAAGAATGAAGGCAAAGAAATTGACTGCTGGGTCAAAGGATATGATCCTACCCCAGCTTTGTGCTCAGCCCCACTGTGCTGCACAGGGAAGCACATCACACACAGCCCCTTGCAAATGAAGGACACAGTGACATCTTGGGTGACGTGCATGGGGAGTCAGAGAGGGATCGTCCTCCTCCTTTGCTCTTTGCCTGCCTTGGAGAATGATAATTTTATAAATAAGCTCTGCGTGCTCACAAGTACACAGAGCAAAATGTAATCAGCTTCCAAATTGGCTTTGATTCCAAATTCCTAATCGACTTTTCAGCACATCCAGCACTCTAATCAAAAGTCCTTGCCTTTGGATTCTGAGTAGTTATGTGGCAAGTTTTTGGGAGCATGGATGATTAAGGAGTGCAGGCTAGCAATGAAAAAAATTATTCAGGTCTCAATAGCTTCCACAAAAACAGAATTTCACTTACAGATGAGTGCTTGCATTTCAAATAATAAAAGAAGCCAAACCATCAAACCACCAGTAAATACCATAACAAAGAAAATTATTAAAAAACCCCTCGACCTTTCTTGAATCTCTATCAATGCAGACGGCTCCCACTTTCTATGTCACACTAGTTCTACAAAGTATAGTCTTTAATCAATTAGTCAGACAGAAAATTACTTAGCTCCAATTTTCAACACACTAAAATAATTTACAGTTTCTATTTCAGGTTGGAGAAGACAAAGCCAGGCCCCCATTGAGAAAGACCTCCCTTAGACTTGGAAGATTCTGAATGCCCACTAAGATGACCAATATTAGAGAAAACCCCAAGAAAACCTGAGGAAACAGAAAATTTTCAAATTAGGAGGATGGAGTCCTCCTCCAACTGTCTGTATAATTCTGAACTTTACTACTCAATACTATGTTTTAATACTTAACAATATTAGCCCTCTGTTTCTTCACTGATACAGCATCTTGACATGATGAATATTTTCTCTTTTGCAGTTCCAAACCTAACAGGTTGCTTGTGTTATATCTCTCTCCAATGCAGCAGGTCCTAGGGTGAAAAATAAGCATTTACTTGGGGAATAAGAAGCAATTTCAAGAGATCAGGTTTAAAACATTTGCATGGACAGAAGATTAAATATTCTTACTGTGCCTGATTAATTTTCCTGTTTTCAGCTTTATGAAGGTATCTTTGACTTCTTTATGTGTCATGGCTCAGTGTCTTTATTGCAGTTGTTCTTACATACTGTTTTAAGATGAGATTGTCACTTTTAGCCTTTCTCAAACTGTCTCTCACAGAGGAAACATTCAGAATAAGGGCCACCCGAGTTTTCACTTTTATTGCAGTTAGGCAGGCCTTTTCTCTCTACTGGTAAATGAAAACAGCAAAACTGTGACCGAAGACAACATGGTTGTGCACACATATTGTACAAGCAATGGAGAGGACTAGAATATGTGGTTCATTTTTATTCACATTTATGTGCTTGTCATATGGCTGTAGACGCAGATACGTGAAGATATACGGATCTCAGAAGCAAAAGCAAAGCTGCCAATGCTGCTTGAAAGCGTTTTAAATATCTGTGATCACAATGGTTTTGCTATTACCAGATGGGACTGTGAGCAAAGGGGTCCTGAAGAGGCAAGAACTGCTTTGAAGTGACAAATAAAAAAACCCAAACACCTGTTATATTGATACTCACTTTTGTAATAGGTACTAATGAAAACTTCCTTTATTTAAGCAAGTATGGAAATTTGTTACAACTTCAATAAGAATTTTTCAGTTGCAGCCGCATTTCTTCTTGTTGAGGCAGTCAAGAAATTGCAACATTATTAAATATGAGCTTGATGTATGAGGAAAGAAGTCTACCAGTGTTGAAAATAGGGGCTTTTTTGTTTAAACCCAAAATCAATAAGTAATTCACATTCATAAAATAGCAGTGTGAAAAGTCATGGGAGAAGCACAGCTAAGGCACCTTGTGAGACAGAGCACAACATCAGCCTTTCTCAAAACCTCTGGCAACTATTTTCTCTGCTTGCATGATGCCTATGCTTGGTAAGTGTGAGGTTATTAGCACCGAGTCTGATTTTAATACTTGGGCTTGGCTAGGTGAAGTTCTCAGTACTTTTAATGATGTACATAACACCATGCACCAGTCTACAGCTGGTCCTAAAGGTCTTCTCCTGGTTACACAGTGAGGGAGAGGTGTGATGCCAGACACTTCTCTGCTTGTCAGCTTGTACCACATTTATTCTTTGCTAGAGCAGTGTCACATGCTTGAGGCTACTAAAGCTGCTCCCACACAACGCATCACTCCTGTACAGTCAGAAAATGTTATGGCCAGATACATTGTCACTCAAATGCAGTCCCTTTTCAGACATCTATCTGCCAGTATGATAGGAATCATTCCAGAAGAGTTTACAATGCCATAAGCAAGACCTTCAGCCCACGGTTGTGTCAAATCACATTTCTGTCAAAGTTCCACAGAGTTCATTCCTGCACTTCACAATGAAAAGCAAGTTAAATAATAACCCACTTCCTGTTGTAATCCTAGACACCTAGAAAGCACCAAGCATTCCTGACCTTTTCATAGGAACCAATACATGTTTTGCTAATGGCCTTGTAATAGAAACATCTACCTCTTCTTTTGATTTGGAAAATTCCAAATGCCAGTTATCTGAAGAAAAGAGTTGAGCTGATGATAGCAGTAAGACTTCCAGAAGCAGTAGTAAAAGGTAATCCTTTTTGTTACCTGACAGTCTTGTTTTCTCTGCAAGTTTAAATCCAGTTGCAAAGCTGTGAATTATTTCAGTATTGTTCTGGACTGTTCTCAGCTATTCAACAACAAAGAAATGGAATATAAGGTTAGTACTTTGTCACACACATGGCATGTAGGACAAACATCAGGTTCTCTTTCTCACATCCCCAAATGAAAAGACCAACAAGCTGCAGATTTCCATATGGCATCATATCCAGCTGCTGCAGCATGAAGCCAACTGGAGGAGCATGTCATTTGCTTTCTATTTGACAAAGGCACAGCAACATCTCAGTGCAGCCCATGAAGTGACGTCAGCCAGAGCCTGCAAAAGGCAATCAGCTTACCTGAGCAGCACCAGCACCTTCACATGGGCAGAGGTGGTGGGCTGCACCCCTGAGTGCACAGCCCCCATCCTCTGTGTCACAGGGGTACTAGAGCAGGGAGGTGTCATATTCAGGACAAGAGGACCTTTAGAGCCTTGGATTGCTGCCTCTTTTTTTTTATATACTCAGGCAGGGAAAGGCTGAGGAAGCATGAGGCCTGGGTCAGGGGACCTGGGAGTGAAAATACCAGTGCGAGAAGTCAGGCTTACCCGAGACTTGCACCCATCTGGAGGGAGTGCATTGGTGACATTTGGGAGCTCTGAATCAGCCTTGTTGACATTATTATATCTCAATTAGTCCAAGTCCAATATTGAAGCTTGTAGTTATTGCAGTAACACAAGATCCTTCATGTGTAAGGAGCAGCCCAAGCACAGGTTACAGAGCTGGATTTGTGAGGTGAGCAGGTTCTTCAGGTTAGAGCCTCAGAAATTTTCTATTCCCCTGATATCAGTGACACATGCCAGGCACAACTGTGTAATCCCAGCACAAACATCCTGAACCTCCCCTGAGAGACATGCCATTAACGAGGTGGCTTTCTCCAGACAGCACTACTTTTGCTGGAGTCTCAAAATTTACATCTTGTTTTGCCCTTTGTGCTTTTATTTCCTAAATAGCTGCATCTGTGCTTCCAGCTGGGCTCAGTAAATTTGGCTCTTTGAATCCAGATTAGCCAAATTATCTAACAGCAGCAATTTCCATGCAGGTGCACCTGCTTTTCTACTTACACTGCCTTAGCTGTTGTTCTCTTTTTGGTGCTTTGTGCTAGGAGAAAGAGGATGGTGCACAGATTGTGTGGCTATGCTTTCTCCTCCACTTGTGCCCTTCACAATGCAAACCATCCCCAGAAGGGGGTAAGCCCAGGTAATGGGTCATCCTGTAGCAGGGACAGCTGCCCAGCTTCATTTTCACTAGCTCTAAGATAAGCCCAAGAAGTGCTCTCACAAAATCCCAAACTCTTGGTTGCTGTTATCCGAGGAGGTGAGGAGCAGCCTAATGAGCCCCTCTGCAGGAGTGTGTTTGCCCTTCAGTGGTGGGGATGAAGCAAATAGGGGAGAGCTTGTCATACGTAGGAAAATCATCTCCCACAGCAAGTGAAAATGCTGGCTGTGGACTCAGTGAAGTGCATGGATTTTACCAGAGATAGTTTTGAGAACAGATACTTCTTTAATGTTCTGATACTCAAAACTGCTTTTGAAGTCTCATTCTTATTTAATTCGCTTTGGCAGTCTAATTTTCAAGTTTTCTCCTCCAGGAGAAACAGCCTATTACAAGTTTTAAGATCATACTGATAAATGCCAATTTTGTTTTTCTGTGGCTGTCATCACCTACCTACTCCAGTTGCTTTTCCTAGATGAAAAAAAAGGAAGATAAGAGTGTGAAACTACTTATCCAAGATTGGTCTCAGGACAATTATTCTCATGGATCTAGAATTATACTTAATTGTCTTGCTAAAATACAGTAATCACTCCAGTTTGTAGGGTAGCAATTCAACAAAATTAATTTGCATCTTAAATGTTTCATCCTACAGTGCTAACACATTTAAAAATGTGATTGAATTCTTTAAATAAACATTCAGAGGAGCATTAAGCCATTTTGTTAGTTCAGCTGTTTGCACTCCAGACCTCGACACTGTCCAATGGTGGAACTGCACTGTAAGGGGTGACTCAGCTGCATCTCTGGTTCAGGAGCAGCCTGACTGTGGCAGCACAAAGAAAGCATCTGATCCTGAGGCTGCCAGTGGTTTGCACTCACTACCTGCAAAAGTTTGTGTCTGCTTGGGATTGGAAATTGTCTTTTAATTTAAAAGACATAACACCAATGTGTTGAGTTGGTCCAGTGAGCTTCCTTACCCGAGCCAGAAGCAGAGGGGAGGCTGGCCCAGGCCATGACCTGGCTGGCACCAGCGTGGTGGGCACCAAGGCTGCTCATCCCCCAGCAGCACACCCAGCACTGCAGCTCCCTGTTGGCATTGAAACAGTGGTCTTTGCTTCCTCAGTTGCTCTATTCCAGGCTGGGAAGCGCTGGCACCCCCTCGCCTTCATGTCTGATGACCTAAAGAAGTTGGTTCTTTTCCAAAAGCAGGGAATGACTGGAGTGGAGGGGTCACTGCAGAACAGGACGAGGGAAGCAGCTGCAGGAAGTTGGGAGTGAATGGGCTGGGTTGCACACAACCAGCTGCTCATTTCCAAGCCAGCTCAAGAGTCAGCTGAGGCCAAAGGTGCCAAGTGCAATCTAATTTCTGGCTGAAGGGTATTAATAACCAGGGATACAAGTACCCGATGGTTAGTGGGAAGAGTTCAGCTCCACCTCTTCTGTCTCTTTTTAACCTAAGGATTGCCATGAACAAAAGTCAGTGCTTGGAGGACCCTCTCCATGCAAAAGCCTATGGGAATTGCAGTTTCCCAGCAGCACTGCCCACCCCACGTGGTTGCAGACATTGCAAAGTGCTTGGTTGTTTCTACTTTTAAGCTGAGTTCCTGCCTGCCTTTCAAGCAACAGCCGTCCTGCATGAAAAGTATCTTCTCTCTCACCAGCAGAGAGAGAACTTTCCTCATCAGTGCACCTGTGTGTCCTGTTTCCAGCCTCAGGTCCTTACTCAGAGAAGCAGCAGACACTGGAGACCTCACACCTCTGCAGAGGCTGCTGACAGGGACGGTGGCAGCACTGCAGGACAGCCTGGGCAGAGGGGAGAGCGTGGCCTGTTCATACAGGAGGCAGCTGCACCAGAACATGAGTGAAAGGATCCTGTAACTTCTGCAGAGCCTGAATTTCGGAGCATGTTTCACATCCCTCTCTCCCTTTCCTTCCCAAGAGCAAATGTCAGTCCTGGCTGTCGCAGGGCATGGTGCTCATGGACATTTTACACAAAGGGAGCTCACAAAGTTTACAGCACATGGTTGTGTTTGGTCCTTTGATCTGTCCCCACACAAAATTCATCTGAACCTTTTGCTCATTCACAAGTGAATTAATAAGAAAGCCCCAGAAGACGAAATTTAAGTAATAGAACTTAAAACCCACTTTGAATATTTACCATCTTATTTCCATGTAAATAAGCTAAGTGCTATGATCACACATTAAGAAATATTTGCTCCTTTTAGAGTTGAAAGAAGAACAAAAAGAGAACATAAAACTTTTTTCTTAATAACCTAAAAATTTTCCATATCAAGAATTTGGATATTATCATCCAAAGAGATGAGCCTGGTATTTCACACCTGACACATGAACAGAAGTCTTCCACAAGACCAGTGTGTGCATGTTAATGAAAAATCATTTTACACAACTCTTCAAACAACATTTAATCATTTTCACAACAAAATCACTTTGTAACTCACCAGTGTGTTGTTTTTCTTTAAATATAAATCCAAACACTTTCAAAAGCAGCAGTTTATATCCACACATTTAATGCATATTTGATATTCTTTAAAAGGGCAAAATCCATGTGTTATGTGAAATACTTTCTATTATTAAAATGAAATGGAGCAAGAAGAGCATGTATTTCTACAAACTCTCCTCTCCCAGAATAATCAACTTCCAAACCAAAGCATGTTCACAAAAACTTACTTAACCATCTTTTATAAAGCATGGTATGTTGGACTTCTCACTTGGCTTTATAAAATGGCAAGTTATTATCTCAACAGGAGAAAAAAAAAATAATCTGATATACGGAAACTCTTTTCCAAATTCGGACTTTCATTTGCAAAAAATGGAACATTTCTGAGATGTCTCATATTTCACGAATCAATACTTTATTTACCACAGATACAACAGGCAATCTCTTTGTAAGGGTGCAATTAGGAATCCAGAGCTGTTAATTTCTGGATAAATATTGCAAGTGTATGACTACAAACCCAAACAAAATTCTCATTCCTTATCCCCTCATTTCCTCCTGTTCTCCTAACTCTGCTAATAACTTCTAACAAAACCATGGAAGTCATGTAGAAATCTTTATTGCTAGAAAGCTATGGTAGGACTCTCATTCTTTGTACAAAAATATTTTAATGTAGTTATTTAGAAATGTTACATAAGAGCATTTCAGTGATAAAATATTTGATTAGTGCTTCTGTTTGAGTACACTGAGCAATGTATTGTGACTTTAAAAAAAATTCTCAAGTTTCACTATCTGATCTTTCAGTCCCAGACACCACTGCTACAACAGAAGCAGATGCTCTGGAAGAGAAAATCATCCCAGCACTGAGGTTCTGTATTGTCAGTAGAGACTCATAAAGCAAGAGTTGGGTATGGTAGAGTGTGTATTTTATATATCTATGCATATAAAAGAGATTATAGGAACTGTGCCAACCATATGTGCATGTGAACAGCCAACTGCGTGCAATGCCTCACCCAGGTCCTGGCAGGCAGGGAAGGAAGTGTTGATACAGGATGTGCTGCTGGAGCCAGCTCTAGCATTTGGTGAGATGACAAATAGATCCTTTGTGTGGGGTTTTTTGTCACTCTGAAAGCATCACCAACATCACTCACCCACTTACTTCATGCTATGCAAAAATATCCATTATTTAAACACTATGTATAAACTCAAGAGAGATTGCTGACAAGGTATGAGATACTCCATGGCTAGTTAAGCACACATGAAACTCTAACCAGAAAAAGAGGAGACCTTATTTTGGAAGGACAAAAGTAAACAGAGAAATTGGAAGAAATGAAGTAATCATCTGGTTCAACAAAATATTGAGAAGAAAGTCCTGCTGCAAAAATAGACTACGAAGTGTATCAGTCTGTAAGTGTACAATATAATGGAGCAAACAATACCACATAAACAGCAAATGAAAGTGTCACACGACAGAGAACCTTGTGCATGAAATAATACAACTTTTTATTCACGTTTTATAGATTACTTTTATTTATTTTTGCTTTAATAATGCATATTCTGTTCACTCTGTGCAAAACTGGGGACAGAGGCGGGTGTTTAAATTGTCTAATGAAAATCAAGCGGAGATGAACATTAAGGCTGAGGGAGAGGCCT
>JAOXXN010000001.1:14693514-14703786 GCA_026770055.1 Myrmophylax atrothorax | reverse complement strand
GAACATTCAGGCTGAGGGAGAGGCCTATCCAAACAAGGAAAGCTAAAAAGCCACAGCTGCTCAAGACAAAGCTGCTCTCAGCTGCGCCCTTTTGTCCTGCTGTCTTGCACAAGCCCAGCTCTGCTGCCTGAGCAGCTGGACATGCGGAGTGAGCTCCGCGGACACCGGGGACAGGAGACGTCGTGGTAGCTACATTAGGGAGACCTGGCCTCGACCGGCTCCAGTCAGTGTGTGGCAAAGAAAGGCACAAATCATTGCAAAGACCAGACTTCTGTTGGTTTGTTTCCTTCTTGTAAATACATTACTGTACACCACGCAAGTTTAAGTTGTAGGGTGTTCGGGGACATAAAATTGCATATTTAACAGAACTTAAAACCGTAACAAAAAGTAG
The DNA here is from genome assembly GCA_026770055.1 of Myrmophylax atrothorax. Classification (NCBI taxonomy): domain Eukaryota; kingdom Metazoa; phylum Chordata; class Aves; order Passeriformes; family Thamnophilidae; genus Myrmophylax; species Myrmophylax atrothorax. Next base: position 14,703,395 of record JAOXXN010000001.1, on the reverse strand, counting down.
GCTGTTCTATCTCGAAGCAAAAATAATCCCTCCAGCCCCAACATTAACATTCATTCCTGGCTATATGCAGTACAAACATTTTAAAATCTGTGACAAAAGACAATTAAAAACCAAAAGTCAAAATCATAAAGCTTGTAAACAGATAATCTGAGATACACTTTATTTATGGAAAAATATCATCAAAATAGTACCACTATGGACTAAACTGCCTGAGTTTTCATTTCACCTAGGATCTTGAAGTAGAGAGCCTTTAGCACAAGAAGATCAATTTCAGTCACAACTAGTGCTGCACAGCACAGCTTTGGGTGGAAATTTCGTCCTCGTTGGTATTTTGTTGTGCTATCAAAAACTGTTGTGCTAATCCTTCAAATAAAGGGATATTGAGGCAATTCTTAAATCATTTGGCACGAAGTTATTTTGGCTGGGGCATAAATTTGAGTCTCAGTCATGAAGAATAATGCAACATTCCACCTATCAAGTATTCACTTTGATTGAAGAGCTTTCTTTATGTCATTAACTTCCATCTGAAAACAAAGAAAAGTATTTGTGATTGAGTTAGATGCTTCAGCAAACTGAGTCATGGTCAGTGTGCTTGAAAAGCACGTTCCATCACGTCCACTGGTGTCAGGTACAAGTTTTATATTACTCTTATTTTCACACACTTCACAAATTGAGATGTCCTCGGCTGCCTAAGATGACAATTCATGGCTTCCTCCCCTCAGAGCCCGACAAGTACAGTCATTGAGTATATGGCAAGACCTTTCAAACCTCTTTAAATGACAACTTTTACAAGCCACTCAGCTCATTGCTTGGAATTACTTGCAGAATGAGCACTGTGTCCATGCCACACCTAGAGCTGGGACACATAAACTGCACTGCTGACAATGAGCACTGGTAGCTGAGGAACAAAACCAACCATCTCTCCTACAGGGATGGTTCTCGCTGTAGGGATGGTGGTTGCCTTCTGGTTGCCTTCTGTGCACCCATCAAGCCTGTGCCCAGCCACGGGGTAAAAGGATGTGGCTGAAACCATCATCAGCCCTGGTTGTATGCTTGGCCCCTTTGGCAGACACTGAAAACCCCTGGGCAGGGGTATACTGGATATATTTAAACACACCCAGAGTTCAATATCAAGGCAGTCTTCTTTAGTGTATGGTCTGAGAGCTGTGCCACTTTATGACTATGAGAGCTCTAAAACTAATGCAATTTTTGTTTGTTAACTCTTAAGTAACACTGATAATGCCATCTTAGCTAGCATCTGAGCATTTCCCAGTATGAGCAACACATGAACTGGAGTAAAAGAATTCAGCTGTAAGATCAGAATTTTAAACCCGTCAATGCAGGTCACTGTATAAAGTTGTAAAGTTATCCTTGGAAGTAGAATCAAGACTTCTGAACAGTCTAGCTTGTTAGACTAAATCAATAACAGCTACTGAAAATGTTCCTTAATTTTTATCTGAATAAATTTCAGTTTTAGCTGACCATGAATTGTGTCTTATTAGAAGACATGTTCTTATGTGGTTGGATGCATAAAGTCCTTTAGGCAGCCCTGGAACATAGACATTGATGACCCTTAGTTCTGCCACTCTTTGCTGTGTTCCCAAGCACTTGACAGAGTGGGAACAGTCCAGAGAAACTACAGTTTGGTTTTGTATCCCTAGTACAAAGCACAGCTGACCTATACCATAAAAATATAAAATATGATCAATACCAAACCACTTATCAAGTACATACACTGGAATACCATAGTATAGCATAGAAAGCATAGAGTAACTTTGGTTGGAAGGGACCTACAATGATGATTTAGTCCAACTGCCTGACCAAGTTAAAGCATGTTGTTAATGGCATTGTCCAAATCATTCCCCCAAACCCCCCAAAGCAGCTTCAACATCATTCCACATTGAAGCAGCACAGTTAATTACTCTAGCAAAGGCCAAGCTCCATGATTCCCACAAGCAGGGCAGTTGCTACCTGGCAAATGACTAAGCCAGCATAACAACATCTAGTGCTAAGGCACTGTACAAATTATGGGAGCAGTAACTGGGCTTTTAATCACAGCACCTACTTTTATATTCTTCAGTATGTTTTAGTAAAGACAACCTGAGTACAGTCTGTCAAGCAGACACAAAAATCCTGCTATATGAAATAGTATTCCAAACATATCAACAGTGAGACAAGCCTACTACAAAATATAAAGCTTTGGCAGAAAGTAAGTAATGTCAAAAGGAATGATTTCATTTGGGACAAAATCAATTAAAACCCAGATTAAAAAATATCATAGTTTGAATCTTGCATTGGGTTCCACTTTTTAAAAAATTTGTTTACTCGTGCTGATAAATATTTAGGTAATTATCAGGCTTTTCAGTAAAATCCAGTTCTGCAGTATATGTGGCAATGCTATGAAGGGAACAGGTATATCCCTTTCAGAAATGTTAGTAGGTTTTGATTCCCTGGAATCTAAGGATCTTAGCTGAGTTTTATCTCCCATATGTGAGGCTAAATCAAACCTGCCAATACATTCCTAACATTATAAATAAGTACCTGCAATCGTAGACGGATCTTCTTTTCTTCATCCAACTCAGAAAGCAACTGTTTAATCTCTTTTCTGCAAAAAGAATGCAAAAGAAGCTTGGAATAAAATAATTAATTGTAAAATGCAAAAGATCATGTCTTAGAGACTTATTTTCCTGTTTCACTGGTTATTTTTTTTTCCCTGAACAACTAACTAAAGTCATCATACTCTTGTATACTACAGGCAATACTGCAGAGAAGTAAGGCTCTGTAAGACAGTACCCCCCATATCCCACATGGCTAATGAATAACAAAGTTCCACCTAATGGCCCTGAATCTACAGGCTTTGCTCTGGACTGGCTGTATCAACACTGTGTCAGCACCCAGCTGCCTTTTTTTCATACAAAATGTAGATGGATTAACTGTGTGTGTGTTATAGGAACTGGTAACACAAATCCTGCCCATCCTATCATACTTAAGCCACTTAAAAGCTGTTTATGCCAGCAATACAATGTAACCTTCAACTTCATTTATAAGATTTAACCATCCCAAACATGGATTTTCTGTCATTCCTCTTTGTTGGGAAGGGGAACAGCCATAAGGAGCAGACACATTCTCATGTTCCCCCTGAGTGATCTCACAACAGAAACCAGTAGGTGGAGGTTGTCCTTGCAGGAAGGGCTGGGGAGAGTGGAGGAGCCTGGGCTACACACACCTCACAATGGAAGTGAAGGTTTAGCATTAAGTATTCTCAGGAACAGCAAAATTACATGCCAGCCCCAGTTTTTCCTAAGAAATAAGCAACTTAAAGGAAATAAAGATGCCCAAAACTAAAATAGTAAGGTTTAGGGGCATAAACACAAATGTCTTCAAATGTCCTGATCACAATTTGGTTACTACTTTTGTAACATGAATTTCCTGGGAAAATGTGCTAACAGTCAAACAACAAATTGATTTAATAATTTTAGGAACTTGTAGTAATTTGTACTACAACTAGCACAAAACCACCTCTTTTATTATGATCAATGCACATGAGCTCCCAAATAATTATTGGCAAAAACCCCCAACATAAGAACCTTATTCACTGTTTACAGCTTGTAACTTAACTTTTTCAACACATTGTAAACATCTACTTATGTCATAGGGAAAAAAAGGCTGTTACAGGTAGATAGTGCCAGTCTTTTTTCATGAGGTTCTCACCCCTGAATATGCTCTGTCATATGAAAATCACTCACAAACACATAGGAAAACTGTGCAGAGTAACACACATGGAGGCGAACTCAAGAAGAGACTGCCGCCACTATGCACGAGTGGACACATCCCCCCTACAGTTGTGATTTGCAGTACTTACTTTTGCTGGTCTTTCATGGTTTCAATGATGGTTCTTAGCTCCCTAACTTGCGTTCTCAGCTCTTCCAGGGCAGTCTGGCCTTGGCTCAAGTGTTCAGTCTTTGGCTTTCCTTCAGTACCAAACAGTGATGGGGAATTGGATCTGTGGCCTGTTGTTCCCATAGCAATTGAGTGAAATCCAGGTGATGGTGAAGGGGATAGTGATGGTGGTATGTTACTGCCACTAGCCAGACCTCCTGGTTTTGGAGGCAAGGAAGTTTTATTATCAGACACCTGCAGCAAAAAGAATAACATTCAATGTCTGTAAGAAAGCTTTATGAAAATCAAACCTCTAACCAATGCTAAGTATTTAGCTGTTCTTCAGTAATGCTGCAAGTCCCACAGTCAAACACAGCCAGTTTTGGCCAAAGCATGATAAATATAACAATTATCTTTGTACATATACATCAGAGGGGGTCTGGTTGGGATGCAGAAGTTCAGACAGCTTCAGTAAGACTTTCCATGGTTGCTACAACCAGACAGCAACAGCATTTTCAACATCTCAGACTTGGCAGTGAAATAAACCTGGGACAGATGCTCAGTGTTTCTCTCAGAAGTTTGAGAGAACATGTCTACATCCTTGGATGTCTCCTACATGACCAAGAATCCAGCTGTATTTTTTTTGCAAATTAAATTTGTGATCGCCAACTAACCATTGAAGGACTCATCAATGTTTTTGCAAAAATTAAAAAAGGTATTACATGTTCCCCTTAGCATTATGAAAATAGCAAAATAGTATTTTAAGTTGGGTTGTTGGTGTGATATATATAGAAAAGCAAAATTCCATGGCTGCAAAATGATAATATATTAATAATGCATAAATGTAGTGTACTTTCTTCTGTTAACTGAAGCTTCCATGAATCCCCATAACTATCAATAGCTTTTTATTTCACCAGGAACTTAACAGAAAAACACAGCATTAACCTCACAGCCCTGGGACCACATGGTAAGCGAAAAAGGATCCCATGCTTCTTGAACTGCAATCCAGTGCTCTACAATTGGACAAGTTATAGAAAATCTGAAGTCTGCATACACAGAACAGTGTACAAGTACAGTTATCACAATGGCAAGGAAGGGGAGTCCTAATTATTTATCCCACAGTTATTTGGCAATGCCACTGTGTGCATTGTGTGACAGCTACGAGGCGTATCTGAAAATCTGAATTGGACAAGAGTAAGAGAAAGCTCTAGGCAACCCTCCAACTCTATCTTTGGAAAAGGGATATTGAAACTGAACAGTAAATAGGGTAAAATATTGAGAATAAATGGCATGGAAATGGAAGGAGACACTGCAAGTGAGGACTTGGGGACTGGCAGGGTGGCATTAGGTGAACAAAGTAACTGAGAGAAAAGTTAGTGGTCACATGAAAATTAGGAGAAAGTGTAATGGGTAGGGAAGAGCAGCATCCATCAAGTTCTGCAAAAAAGCCTTCATTACTGAACCATGACTGAGCATAGAACCTGCCCTGGGAAAGCACTGAATACAAAAGATGTTCTGCAGAAAATACAAGGCTGAACATAGAAATAAAAGCTGTGTTATAATCCCCAGAAAGCTTAATCACTTCAGTGCCTTCAAAACTTAATGACCGTAATAATATTCTTTTAACATTTTATAAATTAGCTTGTTTGTTTAGTTTGTTTATCTGGGTTGGAAGGAACCTTAAAGATCATGTAGTTCCAATTCCCCTGCTGTAGGTAGGAACATCTTTCACTAGACCAGGTTGCTCAGTGCTCCATCGAGCCTGGTCTTAAAGACTTCCCGGGATGGGGCATCCACTTGCGGCACCTATTCCAGTGCCTTATCACCCTCACAGTAAAGAATGTTTTACTCACATCTAATTTAAACCTACTCTTTTTCAGTTTGAAACCATTCCAACATCCTCTCCTGTCACTACATGCTCTTGTAAATACTCCCTCTCCATCTTTCTTGCAGGCTCTCCTCAGGTACTGGAAGGCCACAAGAAGCCTTCCCTTCTCCAGGCTGAACAAAGCCAATTCTCTCAGCCTTTCTTCACAGGTGAGGTGCTCCATCCCTCTCATCATCGTAGTGGCCTCCTCTGGATTTGCTTCAACAAGTCCATGTCCTTCCTGTGCTGGGGACCCCGAGCTGGATGCAGCACTGCAGGTGGGGTCTCACCAGAGAGTGGAGTAGGGTGTGAGTGATGTGTACCTATAAACAGATCTCTCATGGATAACAACCCCATACAGCAGCAGGTGCAAGTTTCCTTTGGACTGAAAAGAGACGTCAAGCTGAGTCCAAATGTGGAGCAGGTGAGCAAGGCACAAGTGGAGCCACTGACCTGAACATTTTATTCCAGACCTTAACTGGCCATCAGCATTAAAGCCTCAAGCAGCTACTTTCTGAAAGGAGTCATCCTGTTTTACAGGAACAATGTCTAAACTTTCCCATGTAACCTAAAAGAGCATTGGCCCAAGAGTACTCCTTAATGCAAGTGCTCCCAGAAGAGGGAGCTACAAAGCAAAACATTGTCCTTGTAACTTGATCACGGAACTGCATGACTTCATCTTTCATATAATTTTGTTATACTCTTAGAATGTAATATTTGTATTATGAAATGTATTCTTATGTACTGAAAAACAGCTGTAACCTCTGAAGTCTGATCTACACACTCCTGTAATATTTGATTCTGCTATAGTATTCTACAAATATACAGTAAGAATGGCACAAGCCTATAAAATGAATGACCATTATACCAGTATAAAAACTGATTATACTTGCAAATTTAAATCCACATGTTATTAGAGTGGGTCAAAGAGTTGTATTTTCTCTGCTTACAGACTCTTCTAATGTAAGCTTAATAGACATCTGCAAAAAGACCAGGTCTTTGTTTCTAAAATTTATTTTCCTAGCTTCTCTGATTCTGTGAAATGCATTTACACTAGAGGGAGTCTTTTTCACAGAATGGTTATTAGAGACATTTTACCCTTCAACTCACTTTAGACTTGCATTTCAAGCAAAGGACAATCTTTAGTAACTTTTATCATTTTAAGCTTCTCTAAAGGGCTAGTTACCAGGTGACTGCTGAATAAAACTTTAAATATTTGAGTACTGTTTTAAAAAATGAAGATGCATGTGATAGGGTTAAGCAGAGGCATTCAAATTAACTTACTTGTGATATTGTAACAGTTCTTGATTTCCTTGACACTTCAAGGGTTTTGTGAGTAACGGAAACATGTTCCTCCTTCTCGTCTTCAGGACTTGGTGAGTCAAAGAAATCAGGGCTTGAAAGGGATGACTATGGAGACAAACACACACCACAAAAGAAGAAGAAAAAAGCACAGATATTTTCATTGTTCAAGAATATTTTAGCTATAATTTTCAAAGTAACAATACTTAAACCCAGGAATCTTTGTCCCCCTACTTTTCCTTTTCTACACCTTTTCAAGGCTGGACTGCTTCCAAAACATTCAAAAATGAAGACATGCTTAAGAGCTGAATACAACATTAATTTACATCTTCACATTGCATTACATTGTAAGATGAAGGTGTCCCCTGTCCACAGGCGGAGCTGGGAGCTGAGCCCCTGCTGTGGGGACACAGCTCTGCCCTGGGCAGCTCTGCCCTGGCTTTGCTCAGTGCAGGTGTCACCTTTGCTCTTCACAGGATCCAGCTGTGCACGCTGCGGGCATTGCAGGGCTGCCTGGGGCACGGGTGCAAAAAGGGGTTTCCACCCCTTGCTCCTTTCCCCATAGATATGACAAGGGGAGGAAAACCTTTTCATTGGTCTTTTATGTTTCTACATTTATGACGACAGTTAATTTTGAAAGTTTTCTTTTTTGTGTGTGTCCTGTTAGTGTCACAATAATTTTTTCTGCTTCCCTCCACTTTGTTTTTCTTCAGCAACATGAACCCAGGTAGCCATCAGTAGTTGCTCTCATTCTGATATTCCAGAATGCAAAAAGCATGGAAACAAACAATCCTCAAAATCCAAAGAAAAAGACACTGAAAAACTAAGAAGTGGTTTCCAAAGTACAGTTTATGAGACCAACTTGCCTAAAGATACATATTAGAGAGTGAAATTTAAATCACCCTTATATTTACAATTGTGACCTTAATGAGAAGAAACACGGTAACTCAAGGAGAGCTGTTGAAAACTCAATGGTCTGTCTGTCCTCAAAATCTGCTAAATGTCCAAGAGAAATTAAATGAAATGCTTCTTTCAGAAAACACTTTCAAAATCCCTAATACTTAGCACAAATGAGTCTATTCCACAGATTCTATAAAGGATTTTTCTGGGCTCAGTCATGGCTGGCAATGAATACTTGGCAGCACCCAAACAAGGGGGTACAAATCTTAGAAGGAAGGGAATGTTTTAAACATCAGTATTCAAAACACTGGCAGCTTTTTGACACTCATTTTCCTGAACTGCATCTCTCTGCCTTGTTGTAGGTGTGAAGGAATGGCTGTGTAAAAGTAGTAAAAACACCAGGGAACACAAAGGGGGGGAATCAGAAAAAATAGTTCAAAAATATTTTTTAAAGAAAAGGAAAATTGACTTACAGATGTGAGAGACTGGGAGGGTGGTCGCCTGCCAGTAGCTTTTGGTCTGGTTGTAGTTGGATGATTAAGCTTCTCAGCAATTGGAATTACAGAATCAAAACCTTCCAAGTCTTAAAAATAAAATAGAATTGATTTGATTTTCTGGCAAATGTCTTCAAAGGGAAAGAATCACATTTTTTTCTAATTTCAAAGAAATGAAATCCCATTTTCCCCATTGTGTCACAGTGTACTGCACATGTTCAGCCACAATGATGGCACTAAAAAAACCTGTAGCCAATGTCAAAGGCAGCTGTAATCCAGCCACCCTTGCCAAGAACAATTACCCTTCCATCTCAAACACAATCAAGCAGAAGGGGAACGTGTAGAGGAGCCTTTGGCTTTGTTTTCAGCATAGTGAAAGCTAAATGACATCATGGGTCCTATGGCATTGAATAAACAGTTTCAAAACTTCCATCTGGCTACTGAAGGCCTTAGTAGTTTTTTTCCTGAATAACTGGAGATGCAAGACATTGCCTCAAGAGCTGTATTGTCAGCACTGCACCTACAGGAATTGCTCAGGGGAGTGCAGAACGAGAATGATCGAGCTGGAAGTTCCCAACACCTGCAGCTGAAGGCACCACAGTCTCCACTAGCTATAGGTGAGAGGACTATCTCCCTCCAGCAGTCCAGAGGTTATGGCAAGTAAACAGGCTCCTAAAGCTGCACAGAGCCCAGAGAGAGCAGGTCTCAAACGCTGGATCAACCACGTTTACGGTCAGAGAAATGCACTGGGCAAGTGTTTACTGAGTCCAGCCACGTGGCAACGTGTTTACATGAAGGAGCGATGTGAAGGCCCAAGGAATACCACAGCTCATGATTACATGCCTGAATCAAATGGCTTAATACCATTCATCTATTTTTATGGGTTGTATCAGTTTCACTCACCTTCATTTCAATATGCCCTACTGCATATGTTAAGCAGGAAGGAGTCAGAAAACATACAAGAGGTACTTTAGACAAGATAAATAAAAATTCTTCAAGATTGCTTTCAGATATAAATCAAATACAGGAATGATATTCATTATTCAGAGACTGTTTTTCATTGCACACATGTGGGAAGAAATAGCTTTTAAGTTAATAGTTCTATATACCAGGCACTTCATTTTCAGAACTACTACAGAATAATGAATCTTTGAAGATCCAGTCTTGTTGCTATATTACAACAATTGTACAAAATTATACAACAGAAAACCAAATTAATTAATGGGCCTGTGCACTGAAGGACATTTAAATTGATTCCAAGTACTCATGATTTGGCATCTAGAAAGTAAATGGTATCAGACATTCCTTATTCAGCAATACTCTTCCATCTCCAAGAGATTTAAAAAAAAAAGAAAAAAAAAGAAAAAAAAAGAAAAAAAAAGAAAAAAAAAGAAAAAAAAAGAAAAAAAAAGAAAAAGAAAGAAAAAAAAAGAAAAATA
>JAOXXN010000001.1:14644663-14670256 GCA_026770055.1 Myrmophylax atrothorax | reverse complement strand
GTATCTGCCAAATCTTTTGAGAAAGATGAATTGTTTTGTTCACTTGCAGTAATTAGTTCAACCTCTGCCCCAGAACTCTCAGATCAGACTGTTGGCAGGGGCAGGGTTGCTGGGAAGGCTGAGCCCTTGCCACGCACCCTTCAACGGGACCTCTTTCAAATATAGCAAACACATTCATCTCTGGAGTTAAAAAAAAAATACCAGTTTTTGCAGAGACTGGATAAGTCTAACAGCTGGAATCTCAAAAGTTGCCATCCAGCAACCCTCAAGTTTCTCCAGTTGCCTTATCCTGACCAGATCACCTCCTGTCATCAACCTGAGAAAGCTGTGTCCAAGAACTCAGGAGATCAGAATGATCTTCTCTAGCCTGGCTGCTGAGGGCCTTTGCCCACTAACAGAGTCCCTTACGCTCTCAGAGATACTTTTGCAAGAATTTGGGCAACATGTTTCAAGGTTTAAATGCAGAAAAGTGAAAAAAAAAAACCAAAACCAAACTAGACAGGAAACAAGAGAGGAAAACTGAATGTCCTGTGAATTAACTGGGGAGTTTTGTTGATAATGGCTGCAGAGTGAAACAGTTGATGCTGAGGATCCAACAGCACAATATACACATCTGGGGTTTTATTCCGGAGTGCTGTGAGACAGATCCCATTGACTGTCCATACAGCAGTAGCCGAAATACAAGATATGCACTCCTTCAGCACATCTTTTGGCTTTGTAAGGAGTCTAGGTCATGTCCCCCGAGATGTATCTTCCAAAGCATAACAAGTGCAGATGGACAAATGACAGATTTACCACAAATCCCACTCCTGATTAAAACTAAAGCAATTATGTAGATAAACACAAAGAAAAAAGGGGTCCTATGGCTTCAACTGGAAGCTGAAGAGAGAAATTGTTTCAAAAAGGCAGACAAAGATAAGAAAGGGTGTAGTGTGAAGAATTTTGAAGAAGAGTGCTTAAGGAAACATGGGAAGGATTTACAAGTCTCCATGGCTGGGATAGAGGTGATAAGAAAACCAAGAAGGTGATGGAGACAGACTAGAAATTAAGCCAACAGACAGGAAACCAGGATTCGTTGGACAAGAAAACAACTGCAGAGCAGGGACAAAGAGTAAGAGGGGAGAGAAGAAGAAACTGGATAAAAAATTTGGTTTAGGAATAGAAAGTAAATCCAGATGATGATTTAGACTCAGGTAGTGATGCCAGGGGAAAATCCTGTAATGGAGACCACCTGAGACGGGGACTAGGCAGTGAATAGCAAAGGCCTCTGATGAATAGCCATGTGTGGAAAAGAATCAGGGCTGGAAAACTGGAGACTGAACAAGGAGATGGGAAAAGATCCCAAGCTTTTGTTCAACAAACAGAAGAACTACTGCAACATATACTTTCAGAGCATAGGATGGAATCCAAGGTTTCTGGATCACATCAGAAAGTATCTGACAAAATCACTGGAAAAGTATTTATCTCCTTCTCTTAGCACTGATGCAAGCAAAGACAGACTGTCTCCAGTCCTACCAGTTACTTACACATATGGCCAGATCAGTGGCATTTTGAAATGAATAAAATTTTATTCTCCACATTGAGAGCAAACCTAGATGCAACTTCTAAGTGTCTGAATATCTAATTTATTCTACAAGTTATATTCAATTGTACTCTGAAAAACACTTTAAAGGCATATAATTTATAAGTTCAAAAAGAGTGAATAATTTCACCGCAAAAAATGGATATGAGGAAAGATCTTTTTCTTCTACAATAGGCTTAATATGTCTTGAAGTTTATGATTTCTGCCTCTTCTGGAAATCACCTTCTTTTATTATTAGGCCTCAAGCCAGGATATCCACTCCACTATGGAATTGCATTTTCATCTCCCACCTTTTTTTGCTGCTCCTCTACCTTCATTTGCAGTAATTATCATGTTAGCCTCTGTGAGTTGTTTAATAGTTGTTTTATTAAGCTTTCCAAGTTATTTAATTTTTGCCTTCGGCATCCAATTTTTATTGCCAAAGACTGAAGCTGAGTGCCAGTAAGTCTTAGTTTTATCACAGAAGGCTCACACTGTCACGATGAAATACACATCCAAAGCCTCTCAATATCCCACTGATGACTGAAAAGGTGCCTAAAAATGGAATGGACTTTTGGGGGAAGGAATCCATTACTTTATTCCAGGAGACTGCAAGATTTCTAAGTATTGTCTGGTAAATAACTATGCCATCTTTTTCAAATAAATAAAAGCTGAAAAAGCTTATGCACAGGTTTTATATCTTGCTTTTTAATAATTCTGAGAGGTCAGGAAAAATGCCTCTGAGATACCAAAAGTTCACTGTTTTTCAAATTCCACCATTAAAATTTCACCTTGTTTGTTCTGGAACAATGCTTGCCTGGTGTCCATGAGCATGCAGGTGGTACACCGACTTCTCATATTTGACCACAAATATGATGGAGAAGAATTAAGAATTATGGATATTGTTGCATCACATGACTCAGTCCTGGGACTGCCAGTTCCTCTCTCTCTCAAACTTGTAGATCACAGGGCAGAGTAGTGTAGTGGAGGTGGAGTGATTGGATGGGCAACTCAAACTCCATAATACGACTTTAAGTGCACCATTTTCTCTACATGGATGCTTTTTAACACAGACATTTGTTTCCTTTACGTTTTTATGCTATTAAGTTAGAAGTAAAACTTTGTCAAAACCACATATCCCAAAGAGTACTTTCAACTGTACTTTCATTCTGTATTCTCAAGTGAAAATGAAAGAATATATCACTTACCTCTTTTTCAAAATCAGAAGGAAGAAGCTTGACGAAGTTATCTGGAAACACACCTCGCCTGCCATTGAGTTCTCCTTCCCACCAACCCACATCAATGCAATCCTAAAAAACAGCAAAATAAAATGAAAACCACAGTGTGCTTGTGTGCTGGACAGATTTGTGAGCTCAAGTACTCCTTTGCATAATGGGCTGCCTTTTTGCTGGAATGTGACAGCGTGCTGGAGTGCCAGGTTAACAGGGTAATCTACCAGATAAAACCTTCAATATTCACCCTGCATTCCATTACCACATGGAGCAGCTAGGAAAGAACAATAAATATGCTATAAGAGCTCAAGACCTTGTCTGTGTCTAAAACATTAGTTCACCATTTGATCTATTAAACGAATCAGCATTTTGAGCACGCATGACACTATGTCTCTCTGACTTCATTTTACAGAAAAGCCAATAACTTAATTGAACATCATACATCCCAGGAGATAAACAAGCTTCTTTATTCCCTGTACTTTTGAAAAAAGCTTGATGCATTAGAATTATTAAATTCCATCACCCTCCAGTTAAGAAGGCACCTGATCAATATCATTCATCAGCCTTTTCTGCAGCATTTCTAAGCAGCACAATGCAGAGTGTGTAGCAAAACAATGTACAGAAAATAAGCCAATATCAGTGAATCTAAATGATGAAAAAAACAGTACAGCTATTTTGGTTATGAATAGTAACAGTAACAGAAGGCACAACAATTTCAGAGGTTAAAATTGTTCCTTAAGAACTCAGTGCTCCGTGTTCACTTTTTCTTGTGTTTGCTACAGAGAACGCTTCCTGTTGACATTTTCCACATTCTTCTTTTCTGAAAGCTGAACCCGAACTAATTCAGCTGTTTTCCAAAACACAATTGCAGCAAAGGCACCCATTATCTGCTCAGTCTTAAAACCATTTCAGCCAGTTTTTGCAGTTGGCTCAGCATCAGGCTGGACAAACTTTCATGATTTCATAAAACCATTTGTTTCAGCTGCTAAATGGATGATAGAATAATGCAAGTTAACCTAATGAGGTGTACTTAATACCAAGTCCTAAAAAGATTTTTCACAGTGACTGTGCTTGTTATTTTTCTCCAAATTACAATACCCAAACACAGGATGATACTTGAGAGAAAACAGACTACCATTAAAAAGATTATTGTTTTTATGTTTTGGGGGTGGTTTTTAGTTATTTTTGTATTCTTACTTTTTATTCAGCTTATTTAGTCCACCCTGAGATAGGGTGTGTGCTAACTAAATACACCAGCTTAACAGCATCACCTCTGCTTTGGTTGGTTTCTCCCTCCCTCAGATCTCAGTATTTTTCTCTAATATAATGCAGGCACTGAAAAAATCATTTCATTCTTTTTCTGATCATTTTCTCTCATGCCTAATCTGTGCTTTTCTTCCTGCATTCTCCCTTCTCTTTAGCAGGGTGGCCTTCACCAAGGACATTTATGTTTCCTAGACCTTCCTGGGAGTTATCTAGGAGGCATTTCCCGATTCTGTTAGACCTTTGTTAGTGAGCAGGGCTGATTCTTGCCTAGCTGATGTTTTCACGTATCTGCTGGGTGCGTACAGGGCTGTCAGGGGCTCCATGACAGAGCAAGATAGTAAGTTAGTCATGCAAAGCATGGGCAGGCACTGTGCAGGGTACTGCTCTTACTGCAGCCCCAGCAACCCTCAGTCCTGAGCTGAAGGACTCTCCCACTTGGCTCTATCTACTTGCACAGCCGAGTAATCAGTGCACTCAACTGTTCTATCACATGGTGTGTTTTATAACGCTCTCCGCTCCCTACGCTGCTAATTTGAAATTGCCAAAACATTTATGACCCAATTTAGATTTTCAAAAATATTAAGAATAATTCAAGCATCCAGAGACGAAAAGCTTGTGCTTCAAGTAATTGCACAGTTTAGTGCTGGCCAATAATCCTAACTGAGCAACACAAGACATCACATATATTCTCTTTAGGTCAGATTTTTTATGCTCTTAGGAAACACAAATATTACTCCTACTTCTTCCTTTTATTAACACATGTAAATTTTTTATCTGATGCTTTTCTAAAGCTCATTTGTTCTCATGAAGTGCTGTTTGTGTCACACATTTATTAATACCAAACAGCTGCAGGTTTGTTTGTTGTTTTCCTCCCCAACTTGTCACTCAGGCTTGTGCAGCCAATCACCATGCCAGATTCTCATACAGTAAGTAAATCTCTCTAGGCAGTTTCTCTAATTTTCTCATTTACTTTATTTGCAAGAGGAGGCTTATGTGTCACCGAGAAAGGAGATGGAAAGAGATTGCAGAAATTAAAAGCTACAGATGGGATCTGGTGAAGAATCTGCGTGGCAGTGCCCTCCTGCTACCCCCGACTGCAGCTTGCTGTGCCTCAGGAACCTGAGGAAGCTGCTCCCAGCACTGGCAGCAGGCAGGGCTTCATCAGGAGACACAGCAGCATCCAGGCACACCTGGGCCACAGCTGCACACGCCGCCTCAAGCATTAACAAATGGCAGAGCTCTGAAGCACAGTCAGGGCAACAGGATTAAAACAACGTGTCTGCCTGTGAACACTGAGCAAAGCCCACTCCTCCCAGACCCTCACCCATCATGCAATCTTAACCATATTGTCTTTCTTAAATCTTCATGTATTTAAATTCATGGAAATGGCTGTAATTTCAAGATGGAGATTTTCTAGAAAAGCTGTCAAGCAATCCAATATCAATACTCCTACATTTATTAAGAAAACAAGAGGATCTCTGCTTTCTCTCCATGTCATCCTATCAGACTCATATAACAGTGTAAACAAGCAGAAGTCAGACAGTATTAAAATATCCCAAAAGTCCTATGAAAAAAAAGTATTCCAATTACTAAAAATGCATTTCAGTTTCCTTCAATGAAAAACCCCAAACAAACAAAAAAACCCAACAAAACCCCCCACCAAACCCAAAATATTTACAAAACTGAAGAGTAAGACATGGCAAAAAAGAAAACATTCAAGAAATTGTGTTTGAGAGATACTGGAGTTCATGCAAGTTGGGTGGTAGGTGGTTCAAAATTTAGCTACTGTAAAAATCAGCTCCTACTAAATCTTAATTTGGAGACTGTACCCATGTACTCATTGCAGTGACAGTGCAATCAAAGACCTTACAGAAATCCAATGCTGGCACACATTGCCAAGCCTGCTTTGATTGTTCAGGCAGAGGCAAATTCATGAAACAGAGAAATCAAAAATCTTAGAGGGAAATTTTGGCATTTTCTCATTAAAATTAAATCTTGGTTTTATCCTCATTTCCAGTGAAGTGAAATAGAACTGTTAAGGTTTAAAATGACCTCTAGGATCATCAAGTTCAACTGTTAACCCAGCACTGCCACGTCCACCATTAAACCATGTCCCTCAAGTGCCACATATACACGTCTTTTAAGTACCTCCCGGTGTGGTGTCTCCACCACTTCCCTGGACAGCCTCTTGCAGTGCTTGACAACTCCTTTGGTGAAAAAATTTTTCCTAGTATCCAATCTAAACCTCTCCTGGCACAACGTGAGGAATTTCCTCTTGTCCTATTATGCTGAGGCACCTGGAAAAGTGGGACAGTCCCAGATGAGATGTGCCTGCTGCTCTGGCCAGGAACTTGCTACCATTGCCCCTATCCCTTCAGACTCTGTTCAGCCAGGCAGAGTGAGGATAGGGAATCCTGCACATCATGCACCCTGTCTGCTCGTGGGCCTGCCCCAGGGAAGGCACGGTGTGATTCCAGCTGCCTGCCTGTCTGTCTCTCTCGCACTCCCTAATACTCCTCAACCTACACAGCTCCTCCTGGAGCTCTGTCACTAAGCTGAGGAGCTCCTTCACTTGGATGCACCTCTCACAGGTGTGCTCACTGCTTCTGGCCAGTCCTGGTGTCAGAGCAGGGCACCCACACAGCCCAGCACATGGGTGGCAGTGTATTCTCACCAGAGCTCTGGGTGGGCAGCTGTGGTGGGAGCAGAGCTTAGAGAGGCCACCGCTTTCTGCTGGGTGGGTACCACTTCTCCCTGGCCAAGCTGATGGATACGATAATATTGCTCCCTGGCCAAGCTGATGGGTACCACTGTTCCCTGGACAAGCTGATGGGTAACATCACTCCCAGGTCAAGCTGGTGGACACCACTGCTCCCTGGCCAAGCTGATGGATAAGATAACATCACTCCCAGGTCAAGCTGATGGGTAACATCACTCCCTGGTCAACCTGGCTGAGCTTCAGTGCTCTTCTTGCATGGGGAGGGCAGGCTTGGCTGCCTTTGCTCCTGGTCCTGTCCTGTAGTTTTGTTTCAAAATCTTGTATCTGACGAACTTAATTCAAATTATGTTCTAAGATAATGAAGTAAAGGGAGAGAGGGGAGACAAAATGAAATAAAAGCTCTTCCATGGCAGAATCAACATCCATTCTAATTCCAAGCTCAGCAGTTCCCAAATAAGGGATAAAAACCTCAATATACTGGATTTACTACCAACATTCATTTTGTACCAAATATTAGAGCAAAGAATTGGACAAAATATAGTGTGGGGAAAGAAAGAGAAGTTGAGGATTTTTTTAGTAGGAATATTTAAATTCTGTAATATAAGGTACTAAAATGTCAACCTGAGCTGAAACTCTTGCTAAGTCCGAGGGAGTGGTAAGTGTGGGAGAAACAACTACCAGAAAACCAGAATAGAGGCAGCTTTTGGCAAAATGTTGCCAAGAATGTTAAGGGTGTACAGAGGTGAACTAAAGAACATCAGTTCTCTTCTTGATGTGAAGAGTAAGGAGACAACTCTTTGTCATGTAATTAGAAATGAAACATGTAAGCTGTGAATAAAGTTGGAAGAGGGAATCACATGGAGAAAACAGACTTTTTTCACATAGGATTGTTGAAACAACAGAAAAGCAGAAAACAAAACACAAACCCAAACTAATGATAAAATAAGAATGGTAAGAACACAGCTTCACCCTGAAACTTATGCCTGTGGTGACTAAAAGAGTAGGGACACAGAAGAGGGCAACAGAGAGGTACCTGACTAGAGAGACCAACCATGAGCCATGCAGAGATATTTTAACATAGTCCAAGAAAGTTTCCATTTGGAGCAGCAGATTTATCCTACTGTTACTCAAAATAAGTGAAATATAGAGAGATACATAAATAGGGTTGACAGCATAAGATCATGGCTTAGTCTCTTCCTGGCAACTGCAGTGATCCTGCAGCCACTCTATACACACACAGCGTCCTATATTAACAGTTTTCTTAGCAGCAAAACTGCTGCTCTTGTATCAGAACAAACACCATGCTGTTCCTTCCCTTGGTGCTCTCAATCCAGCAGTAAAAAAGCAGAAGCTGGTGGAGACTGAACAAAAAGCCCCAGCATGCAGTGCCTTATTCTGTGTGGCCTTCCAAACACTCCAGTCGCTGCACAGACACAGCTGTCCCCACACACACGCTGACCAGACACCAGCCCATGTCACCTCCCCATCACAGCACTGCAGCTGGTCATGAGACAAGAACACAAACTTTCCTCCAGTCAGACACCAGGCCTGCTTTTCTCTGGCAGTAAAGGAGGTTGGTAAGGCAGAGCTGTCAGTCCCCTGCTACCTTCATGTCCCCTTTGCTAGCTGATACCACATTCAAGACCATGAAATTAAAAGACTCAAGTTCACACCCGGCAGGTGACACATCTCTCCTGTGCCGAGCCGTGTCCCACCTACGAGCTTGGCAGTGACAGATTGCCCCATTATGCAAACATGACTGAACTCTCCCTCCTGGAAACACAGCTTCACAGGCTTTCCTCTGCTCCAAGGAGGCAGCAGTTTCATATATCCCAAACACAGAGGGGGTTTATTTAATACAAAGCTCGCTCTCTTAAAAAAAAAAAAAAGCTTGGTTATTACCGATGGGTCTATTTCTAGCCCATGCTGCTATTTGCACTCTAAGCATGAGCCAGATGAAAGGAACATGAAGGCAACCAACACTTTTGCTGAAAAGGCAAAGCAGCACTTCTAGTTGTGAACATATTTATAATAAAATTCTACTATTTGGATTTTTTTTTATTATTTTGCTAGGAGTCAATAAAGCATGCAAGATTACTATAATTTAAATGTTAGACATGCTCCAGTGTATGTTTTCCTCCAAGTACTATGCTTTTTTTTTTTTCTTGAAGCCACTGACAGGATAGTTACTATGTGCTGTAAGACTGTTCTTAATCACTTAAATAAAACCCTGTAGCTACTTGGTCGTATGTTTCATTACTACTACAACTTTCCTCTTGCCTGTGCTCAGAAGCCCACTGGACTGGTATCTAGATCATCACTGAAGTGAGTGCAAGTGCACTCAAGATTCTCTCAACAGCATCAGTAGCTGTCTGATACTCACTGGGAACCCACCAACAGTGACCAACTCCTGCAGCTTCACCAAAACACAAGGAAGCCTGAGAGCAGCTGAGCAGGGCTGGCAAGGGGTGCCACGAAGCCACTCGGTCAAGTACAGCACTGCCACAGCTGGCAGCGCATGAGGGGCACAATAAGGGCTTGCAAGAGACACAGAAACAGTTTGACAGCCAGGCAGGCACTCACTCCTTCAGCCAGGCTTTCAATTTATTCCATTTCCTGCCTTTTCCCCCACAGCAACCAGGCCTTCAAGGCAGAACCCGCTCCCTTGTCTCTTGCTACCTTTGGAAGGACTGACTATTCCAGGGAGTGTCCTGGCCCAAGCTGATCCTTCCCCTCCCTAACCTACCTTCCAAGCTGCCCCTAGTGAAGAGGAAGGCTTTTGTTGGTAAAAGTAAACGAGAGATTTTTTCTATTCCCCAAGGTCCCAAACCAAGTAATAAGCCATGCATTTATCTTCTGTCCTATCCATGACTTGAACTGCAGCTGTGTAAACTCTTGAAGAAATACATCTGAAAAAGGCCAATCTTCTCAACTGTAAATAGGACTTCTGTTTTTCTGAGGGAGCAGCTCACTGCACAGGCTGGTCCTCTGAATATGATGTTATTTTGTAATACTGCTAAAATATGAAGCTATAGTTTTGACATCAACCCATAACTGCTCCATTTTTCAGCTTTTTTAATTAAAAGTTTTTGATACAGAAACATTTCATCACACAGATTTCATCATCGCAGCTAGGATAGGAACCAACACCACAAGAACAAGCAGGCCCTCAGAGAAGTTTATGTGTACTCCTGAAGCGCTCAGAGAATGAGTTTTTCGCTCATGTCAGCAGATGCACTTGAACACAGTCATAGTTTACAGAGATCTTCTAAAAAATGGCCCATGGGAATTATATTTTTAATTTAAGAGTTATAGATGACAAAGGTTAAAGTATACAACTGCCAAACTAAATTTACAATGTAAAAATTCAGCCTAGTAAGAATACTGAGATACACCATAATGGAGCAGGGTTTGAAAAAGTAAAATTTTTCTGGTAGATACATTTTCATGGAAATCTCCATTGGAATACACAGTTCCTTATAAAATTAAAATTAAGGAAATCAATCCTAGCAGTTGGCAGTTGTATTCATTAAATATCTGCCTTCCTTCTGCCCTTCTATAGTTGATTCCCATCAAGAAGAATGTTGAGCTGGTAGAATCACATTGTTCAGAGAGCCATGAATACCTCTTACTCTTGCACTGAGCACTTCCCTGTGTCAGCTCTGCTGTGCTCTGAGCCCCCCACTGCCAACCCCACTGCGAGCATCTCTCCAGCACTCTGTCAGCAACTGAGAGCCAACCTCACCATCCAAAGAAAAACAAACCAGCATTAGTGCAAACAATGAGTCTGTTAGATTTTTGAAGACATCACCAACACACACAGAGATACATGTAACACATAAAGGCTTCTGAATGTGAGGATTAAAGGCCTCATAGAAAGACAAATCTGCAGGACAGGGACTCTGCCATTCAGGGCACCCACTGTGGTGGTGAGGCCAAGAGATGTCCAGCTGGAGGAAGCCACAGGACAGGCTCTCTGACTTTCAAACCATGTCAGGTCTTCATTAATACAACCTTGGCATTTGGGGGAAACAACAAAATCATGTTAAAGTTGAGTGAAAAAAGCAGTTTAATAATATTCAAGTATGTTTCAATAGACTTTCTTACTATATTCAGTGTCATGATGCTGAAAGCAGGGCAGATAATTCTCAAATTCCAATTTTATTTTAAAGGTCAGAAAATTATTGATTTTATAGTGTTTATAAATTCTCATAAAACTTGGCAAAATACCTATGAATGAAGGAAAGCATGTCTCTAGGGGCTTACATTACACCCACATTGTGCTACCTAGGACTTCTCCAAACAATCAAGCTTTGGTACTTACTGAGCTCAGTTACTGGGACCTTACAGTATGGTGCAAAAACAGTACAGTGCAAAATTTGCTAAATTCTTTTGAAAAAAATGGCTTTGATTTAAAGCATCTGGTCAGTAATCAGGTACTCCTTGGCAGAAACATGATGTTAGTCTGGCAGTAAGACAGAGTGAATCTCTTAACAATCACCTAATCCAAGACTATTTAGATAAAAGAGACAGTCCAACAGACAATGAAGTCGTCTCCTGAGGCAGTCCTGGAGAACATCCATTTTCACTTTACATTTTTCTTGCAAACATGCACAGATTATGAAATAACAAAAGAAAAGGATGGGAGGAAATGTCTCAGCCTGGCTCTGTTTGGCCCCTAACCCAGGGATTTATCCCGCTCAGATCCTCAACCTGTCCCAAAAGCCCCAAGCCCTGCATGGATCCTTCCCAGCTCCTGACAGTTCTCATGCCCAAGCCACGAGGAACCTTACACCTGATAATGCCAGCTGCATCTTCTAAAGCTCAAGGAGTCAAACACATAGATTTTTATTGATCTATAAGCTACAAGGCTCTACTCAGAAATTCCCATGTCAACATTGCATGGAAGGAAATGGGAGGAATTGTCAGAAATTTTCAGCTGTGGTTATACTATTCTTTCCAGGCAGTGTTTTTTACTGGAAGGCACAACAAGAAGACACCTCTCCAGAAGACACTGGCCCAAGATATTGAACCCTGCCAAAAAGAAACTGGCTGAGAATAATGAATGACCTGCAATACCCAGGATGCCAGAGCAGAGAATCTGACAGACTGGATGTATTTTTTATTTTACATCTCTTTCAGGCTAGATCTAACCTTTTGACTTTACATTCTGTGACTACACAGTTTAATCAGTAATGAAGCTAAAAAGCTTTGATGAAATATTTGTACAAACAGGAAGAATTAAGTTGCTTATTGAACAAAACACTCTCTTGTGGGGATTCACTTCATTTGCAATGTTCAGTCAGCAGAATATTGTGGAGAAGTAAGTATGTTCCACATCATAAAACCATAACACTCTGATACTCAAATTAAAACGAAATTAGCCAACACAAACATGAAAAGTGATGCTAGTAACAGACATAACTTATGCCTCTGATGAGCCAAGATAAAATATTTACGTAATTACATTTTTTGTATTTAGATGCTAAAAACATAGAACAAAACATTTCAAGGATTATTTAATGCTGTTAATACTTAGATCACAGACATCTTAGGACCGGGGTCCTCATTACAATTACTAATTACTTGGCACTGTATGTGCATTTTTACTTTCCTTTCAAATAGCTATCCCTACACTGAAAAGGTTGGACTTCAGATAATGCCATCAAACCAGCAGGTGAACCCAGTGTTCAGAATAAAAGAAAGGATGAAGCCAAGCAGTGAGTCTAAAGCCCACATTGTGAGCAATAATCACAGTTTTCCAGACGCCTCAGCATTTCAGCAATATCTTTTCTAAGCATGGGGCAAAAAAAAATTCTTTCCTTTTTTATCTCAAAATATGTCACCCTTTTAGATTAGCTTGCCTATATTAAACATACTTACAAATAAATCTAACACATTTCAAATTATGCAAATCTTGAAGCATGGGTGATCCTGCCACTTCACCAGCACAGCTTGGCATGAACTTCCATTTGTCAAAATTCAAATTTGGGATTTCCTGTGAACAACAGATTCCCTTTTTCTGAAGGCATTGATGTAGCACCACAATCAGTGATATAAAGATCAGGAAAAGAGAACTTCAGTGTGTACTTTACAAAAATAACATTATAAATATACTAACAAGAACAACATTGACATGCTGGCTGTTCCCTTCTGCCCTGGACTAATCACAGGCTTCACAGTTTCTTTAAGTGCTCAGCTCAAACAGTAGTGTTTCAGTAATGTTTCTAAAGATACTAGTGAAAAGCAAGCCACTCCTGGTATTCCATTAAACATATTGTCTCACTTTATCTCTACACAGACCTTACTTAATGCCTCATTGCTACTAACAGCAGCCAAGAAATGCTGCAAGATATGAATAAGTGTTAAAAAATTATTTATAAACATTTAAAAGTCTGTGCCAAGGACAAGGTTCAAGCAAGAGGAATTACTCACAGTCTGTTTCCCCTAACTTACTGAATATATCAAATAATTTTAGAAAATGGGCATATTTATTTATTTATTTATTTGATCATCGTATCCCCACAAGTTTTATACCAGTCATTTGGGGAAACATTCCTGCCTCTATGCAATGACAAGCTTTGCCCCATGCACTTGCTGCACTCATGAGCAGCATGTCAAGTGGGTCTCATTTTGCAGGACATCCCTCACTGCACATGGCTTGAAATCCAGAAAGAATCCAACCTTCTCATTCCTGTTATATCAAAACCTACAGAGGAAAGTTTCAGGTCAGGGAAAAGCGACCCTACTGCTGTGACAGCCTCTTGGCAAGCTGCTGGGACAGCCCCACTCCTCCTGCCACCCTTCCCTGTGTGTCCCATGGCCAAGGCTGCCAGATGCAGGCGAAAAGGGCAGGAGCAGAACCATCCCTTTCAGCAGCCACCTGCCATCCGTCATGTAAAACTGCATCCTCAGCAAGCACACTGTGCAAAATAATTACTTGTAGGAAACCAGAAGCAGGTTTCTCCCTCAGCTAAGGAGGTGGGATGTCCTAGGGGGAAAAATGGTGCCAAGCGAGGCCATGTAGGAGGGGGCAAGAGCACAGAAAGCAGATCAGGCACAGCCAGTGATGTGTTGAGCAATTCATGGTTATCTCAGGAGAAAAAAGGGCATGCACTGAGAGCCTTTATGGTATTGTTCTTTTGAGTGAAATACCTATTTATTTCCAGAAGCAAGCAGTAAATGCCTTTATTGCTTACATGCTATTCTTTAAACACAGCACATCATCAAAGCTTTCCTAAAGCTATCAAAGCTGGGCATTGTTTAGTGTTTACTTATTGCATTCCTTTCAGTTTCTGTGTGTAAGATTGCTGCAGAAATTACAAATGCTCAAAATATCTTGTATTAAAACTCCAGGCAGGGGTATTTGCATGACCAAATATTCCGTGTCAATAGAAGTCCACTGTGTTGCTCTGACAGAAAGCCACTTTCATATTTTAGAAAACCTGATCAAATTTCCCCTGAATAACCTAAACTTTTTGCACAGCTATATTAGTAAACTGATTTCTAAAAATGAGCTAAAAGCTTGATTTCAGCTGTCAATCAAGGAAAAGCAAAAATAACCTGATTATCATGAATTATGACTAACTTCTTCCCTTCTTTCATAGAAAGAAAGAGACAACCTTAAACTTTATTTTGAAAGACAATCTTAAACTACCATATTTCTGCTTTGAAAATTTCTGCTTTCTTGCCCAGTTAGATTTCCTTTTCATGACCCAAATATTATCACTCTCATTTTTTGACCCGTAAAGGACAAAATACCAAAAATTTCATTTTACTAAGAAAGAATTAGTGATCATACATACCTATTAGCTTGTACTTAAAGAAAAACTTAAAAGTCTTGGAATTCTTTCACATATTTTTATAACCAAGGTTTGTAAAATATGTGTGTGCTGTTTGCAATTAGAAGTGCACAGAAAAATCCATCAGTGAACTAAACCCCATAGAAAGGGTTGCTGGCAGCAGAGAGTTCTACCCAAGAGACCCCATGACATATCGAAATGTTTGACTGAGGACCAGCTACTGTCATCGTCTGTCACACCATCCAGGGCCTGCTCCTTCCCCTGCTCACGGCCTCAACTTACTGGCAAGAGTTTGGTACAGAGCACTTGTAATTCCATCCCTCCAGGAGCCTCCTGCATCCATCACAGCAGCTGTTTTCCTTCACAACCCTACCCAGCTGAGTTCGCCTTGGCGATCGCTCAGCTCAAGAGAGAGCTCTGGACAATTCCCTCCTGCACCAGGATGAGCTCTTAAAGATGTTGTGAGAGAGAAAAGCAGGAGAATTGTTTTGGCAAAAGGGCCATACTCCTGTAACTGCCTGTAAATGCAGTCAATGTTAAATTAACTGTCTCGTGACCACCCTCAGCTCTGGGTGATATTAAGCACTCACCATAAGGGCAGACTCCGCGCTCTAACATGGGCAAGCCACTGAAACAGGGGAACAGGACATGATGAATGAGACTATCAAGACTGAATCCCATTAAATTGTTTCCTTAAACCCTTCTACTCACCTGTATGTACTTGTGTGTCTTATCACTTGACTGCATATGCTTCAGGGCAGGGACTCACTAAATGTACAGCATTTTGAATCACAAAACTTGCAAATCTCACAGTGAAGTAAATTCTCAACAGTAACACTAAGAGCAAATACAAGCTTTGCAAAACATGATTGCCATTATGCTTATTTTGAGAAACTAGGTTTATGGCTCTTTTTAGCCCAACACAGAATTAAGCATTACAAATTAGATTGCCATTGAATATCTGGATTTTCATTAAATATCTAGACCAGATAAACTGTCACGTAAGTTTTTCCACTAGTGACAGGAATTACCCTGTTGTGTCTTTCATGGTACAATGAATTAACTTTCCCAGCACTATTTGAATAGCATCAGCTAAATCATCTTGTAAATTCAGAATTAGCAGAATTGCCAGTGATATCAGGACCCTCCACTCCTGCTCTGATAATAGGGGTTCATATGAGGATATCCTCTTATCACTGTCAGCTTTTCAAATCTGCAATGGTTTTTGAAGTACTTACTTTTATTTATCCACACCATTTTCATTCCTGGGAACAAAGTGGTCTTTACTGCCTAGAGCTGAGGGAGATTGATGCAGAGCAATGAAATCCCCCACACTCATGCAAGTGAAACTGGCTTCCAAATGAGTGCACAGCTGCCAGTGTGTGCTCCATGTATTTGCTTTGAAATTATTTAGCTATCACTATCGATTCCTCACACAGGTCATTTTCTGTGCACCAGTGAAATCCTCAGAATCCTATGCATTTTGTCATAATTGATCACAGCTATTAAGAAATGTGTAGTGTTTGCATAAAGACTCTTTATTAAAACTGGAAAGTAGCTTAGAGTAGCTATGTCTAACAGTGCTGAAATGAAAAATCCTGTAAGATTTTCATGATGACAGTTGAAAATGTCACATGAATCTTCTGTTGCTTGGGAGCAACTCTATTTATTACAAATACAGTCTCCAAAATGAGTGTTTGAGCATGATAAAACCTGTTTGCCACTGTCCTTCAGCTGCACAGTGCAGTCATTAGCAGTGTTCTTGCCCTTATCCAGATGCTGTCAGGAATGTTTTGAAGACACCAAAGGAACAGAAATGTTTGACAATACAGAAAAACCCTACAGGTCAACCTTGTGGCCATTCGTATTTTCAGCTTATAATCAAATTGCACAACAATCACCTTCATTGTACAAGTAAAATTACTGTATTTTGCTTTTTGTTCTCAGTCTTCCAAAGGTGTATTTTAATTAGACTCCTTTTTTTTGCAAAGCAAAGGCATCAGGTCTACTAGTTTATTGCCTTGAGGATGAAGTTTTACCTTCTTTTACAATTCTGAGCAGTATTTTCTAGTCTTTTAGAATACTTTGCATGAAGAAATTAAAGGAATACCTTTTGTCCACTTTTATTTCCACTTATTAATAAATAAAACCTTTTCTATGTACCTACAAGGATATTCACTTCTCTGAGGAAAAGGCGGAGAGAAAAACCTTTTCCAGAAATTTCTGGAATACATCTAGTGTCTGCTTTTCTTCAGTCTTTTAGGTAAATTTTAACCTATGAGGAAACAACTAACATATGTTTGGGCTCTATCTCATAGTGTGTATTTTCCAAATAACTGGCAATTATTTTTGGCTATCAGTCTTGCATAATGCCATCTTTCCCCTTGTATCTCCCAAAATACATACCATTCCAACCTGTATGGGATGAGCCTCTACTGACTCACTTCCGTGCCTAAATAAACCTTAGCAGCACATTCTCCATGTCATTAGAGAGGTCACTGGTGATTCAGCAAATCTGTTCAAAGTAGTCCTTGGCTATTTCATAAACCCTTCAGATATTCAAATTCCCTTATCATAGTGGCCTATAGGAAAGGTCTCATCAGCCTGTGATTCAAGATCCCAAAATCCATCAAAACAGAGAACCTGAAACAGATTCTGCAAAGGCCATGAGAAAAAAAATGCTGTTCTTTATATTAGGTAGATATTTGATGATCTTGACAACGGGACTTCTATAACTAATTTTACTGAATAAAAGAGAGAAATCTGATATGCCCTTATCCCTTTTATCTGTGGGACACTGTGAAAATGGTGATTTTGAATTCTGCATTTACTGATTCTACTCCTTTATAATTATTTCCATGAAATTAAGTCTTAGCATTTTAAGATGAAGACCAGACTAACAGGTGCTTCACACACACAGAGTGTCCCATGTGTGTGCACACAGATGGGGGCTCTCCCAGTAACTTCCCTTTTAGCTCATTTAAGTCACTCCTTTCCTCTTAGCACCTATCAAGTGCTAACTCATCTTCATGCTTTTAGAATTATTGTATTACATTATTTTCATGAGTTTTCTCTCCCATTCTTGTGTCACTCACTCATTACTTTAGCCACTTCCACACAATCTCACCAATGCTGTTGTTTTGAATGAAATGCAAATTCAGCATGAGTCAAAATTTTGAGTCTTCAACATTCCTATAGGTCTGACTGTCAGAAAACAGATTAGTCTAGTGATGGACATTTCATACTTAGAATATATATCACTTTTTGGTTTTAGTGATTTCAACAAAATGCATTATTGTAAAATAATGCATCAATGGTCCTAGGAAGTACCATGACACCCATCTGTTTCCCCAGAAGTAATAATCTTCTCTCCTTGGGTCTAGGTAATTGGGAAGAATAAATGCTGTCTAATGCTTTCCAGCACAGAAAGCAAACCCTGCAAAACAATTTATTACAAATAGATGAAACGAAACTCTGCAATCTGATGGCAGAGTAAAACTATTGTAATAGTTCCTGAAGCCTTTCATATGTTCCTATTTGATGCCTCTTAGTCAGCATGGCTCACTAACTGGCCATGAAAAGGACTTTCTGAGCATGGTGATTTTAATTCCAGGTAAAAGGCAACTCTCCAGCAGAAACCAGCAGTGGGGAGAAAGGAGAGGCTGACTTTGTTATTGCTAACACAGAAATGACAACAGACACCTGCTTCAAAGACCTGGACTGAAATAAAGTTACTATATTAGGTGGTAGAGCACAAAGGAGACCCCACTGTTTTCAGAACTCTACAGCAAAGACCCAATTCCACACCACTGGAATTCTATTTTTTTAACTATGTGTTAAGAAAAGATGAAACAACCCTGCAAATCTGCCTGCAATGAGGTCTGTAAAGCACAAAAGGAACCGCAAAGTGACTGCTTGTTAAGCACTGTTTCCTCAGTAGCTCCAATCAGTTCAGATGCAGCATCAAAAGGCATCCCCTGAGAAACACCAAGCTTTTGTGCACCATCCCCCACTCTCCAGTGGCATGGGTTTATGTAATTGCTCACAGACATGTGACATACCACAGCAAAAGAGCAGAAAATTAAATAAAATGTCTTCAATGGCTCGATACATTCAGGCTGGAGAGTAAAAGGACAGGGCAACATACTGGAAAATAGTACATTTACTGACAAACTTCTCACCACATGCTTGGGAAAACTGATCAATACAGTCAAATCATCAGCTCAGTCATTATAAAAGACAAATGTTCTTCCACTGTGGGGGCAGAGGCAGCGGGAAGAAGAAAACGGGAAAAAGCAAACAAATGAGATCTCACAGTGAAACCTCAGTGAAGTTATTTTCTCTTTATCAGTGCACACGGAAGAACACAGCTCCACCTGGACACCAGCCATCTCAGGGAGTTCCATCAACATGGTCAACAAAGTATAAAGTGGGCAGGAGCAACATCTTAAAAGTCATTGCCATAAGCAGAGACACTGCTAAATACTCACATGAGAACATTCTAAATCAGGCAAAGCGAAACAGTTTTAGAAACAAGCTAAACAAGAAAGGTCACTGAGGGCAACTCATTAAAGGATATTTAACATATACAATTTATTTTTAAATTTGCAGTTCCTCATCCTATCAGATGTCTGATTATTTTCCTTTGGTTACATGCATATTGTTCAGGACAAAGAAGATGCTCTCTAGGATTGAAAATGGCTTAGGGTATGGCAAACACTGCCTCACATGTACTTCCCAAGGTTTTGGGGTTTCTTCACCAGGTGCCAAATCAGTTAGTCAAATAATTTCTTATGAAACTTATCAATTATAGAATTCATTCTTTTACTTTCATGTAAGCACAAACAACAGCAGCACTGTTGTGCACATCATTACAATTCATCTTGCTCATGCAAACTCCACAGTCTTTTCTAGTTTATAGCTTTTTCGCCCAAATATTTATGCCCAGCAATCAAAAGCTTTTAAACAGACTGTAAAGTCTTTAAACATGAGCAGGAAATTAAGTGCACTTAAACTATAATTCATTCTTTATAGCATGGTGAACAGCTCTTCTTCTAAAAGAAAACCAACTGTTTACTCACCATGTCACTCTATGGCTTTTGAAGATTTAGTATAATTCCTGGCACTGGTTTTTCATTTCTACTCTTGAGTAACTCAAGTAATTTTAAAGACAAAACACAGATTTAAAATAGTTTAATTTCTGTTTGAACACCTTTTTTTGCTTTACCATAGTGTTAAGGGTGGCCATATTTTAAGTAAGTGTTTAGTTCATTAATTAAGGCACATTATCTCAGTCTAACCCAAAAAAATCTGATTTGTAATTCCTCCAAGAAAAATAACTCACATATCTAAGAGAGATCATCAATGCTGCTGCTTTCTTGACTCTTCCAAATTATTCTCTAAGCCATTATGTTTGTTACAGGGATCTATTTACAATTTATGTAGACTTGACAGCAGATGGAAATTAAAATTAGTTGTATAAATTTGTAAACTCAAAAGTACAAATCGGGTGTTCTTCACTTAACATTATCAAGGTAAGGCTCTAAAGAGGCCTGAAGATGTGGCTCTCTGAAGGCTGTGTAACGCTTCACTGTCAAACTATCATTGTTGTAGGGAGAACATTGTCAAAGGCACAAATAGGAATTGTACAGGAATTAAATGATGCCAATTTTAGAAGCTGTATCCCTGTTTATAAGAGAAAAATATTGCTTTTACCTTACTGATAAGTGTGACGACATCGCCTTCTCGGATTGTGAGCTCATCATCATTCTGTGCTTCATACGGAAATATCACTTTGCAATACTCCTTGTCTGAAAGAAAGAACATCCAATTATCACTTTTTAACAACTGCTTATTCAAGGGTGAATAATCTTCATAAAATATTCCACTAGTGTCTCTTTGTGCTGCTTTACTTCCTTGCCATCTTTCTCTTTGTATTTTAGACCTTCATAAACAGTATGAAATATTTAAAAACCTGCACTGATGAGCATTCCTGAACACGTCATCCAGGGAGTCGGCTCTGCAGCCCCTAAACCATTATCTCTACTGAAATGGCCCCAGACAGCAACTGCCACAAACTATTTCCCTTGGAGTAAGCCTGTATCTGACACTTGCTTCAGCAGCTCCACTGGTGTGGCCTTCCACCAGCCACAGAATCTGGGAGCAAAAAGGACCAAGCAGATCGCCATAGTTTATGTCTATCCTCTTGTGGGCAAGACAGCAGATATTTCTGAATCTATAAAGATGATAAAACAATAAATAATATGTTTATGTAAATGCATTCATAACTAAACCTTCTGTACACTCAGGATAAGAGTTCTGAATAATACTCTAAAGTTTCCTTGTCCCTTTTCCCTTAACTGTCTATAAATAAGGGCACCATCTCAACTTTCATCTGGAAAATACAGGAGCCAGCACTCCTACTCCAAAATCATAAAAAGCAGTTGTCATGAAAAGCAGTTGCTGTGCAACAGACAAGTATGTCAATGTGCCTTACAAATAAAAAGGGAATATGTATTCCAGCTGTTAAACTATGTATAAAAATATGTGATACTCTAAGACAGCAGGTTTAAAAAGACCAAATAACTCCCTGACCATCTGCAGAAGGGCATGTGACTTTCCAAAAATGTTCACCTCACTTCAAATGTTTCAGTTTTGAAGATCTGTACATCTAGTCAACTCTCATATCAGATGCAGACAAGTGGGTACATGCAGGACACAGAAATACAAATTAATTTGAAATAACATGACTTATTTCTCTATATTTACTATAAAGAGAACCTGCATTATCCTGCTTGTGGGTATTTGAGGCTCTACTGAGTGGGTCAGTTCAGCTACCCACACACAAAGTGCCATTTCAGACACTCATGGGTATGTGAGATACTGGCATAGTTGGCAGGTATGATGCACAGCCTATGGGAGAGCCAGGTCCCCCTGGCCTGACAGCTGGAGACAAGTCAAAACAAAATACCCTGGGGGTATCTCACACAGCTCCAGATGCAGGGTTCTGATTTCAGCCCCCAGGCTGCCAGAAACCAGCATGGCTGGTGCCAAGGCTTGCAAGATAGTCAATGGAGATCCAGTCACTAATATAAGACACACCTTGAGAGCCACTCCTCACTCCAAGAGCAGACACCTGTATTTGATTGGCTGAATCACTCCTTGAACTCTCTGGACCGCAGTGACAAATCTCCAGTGGGGTTCACCAAAGTCCAGGTACCACACTCATGGTTATAACCCAAACTTAGGGCTCTGACAGTAAAGCCACATCCCAGCTTCTAAAGTTTAGTGAGAGGAACATCAGCCTTAAAGAAGCAGCCAACACACCTGCATGTGAAGGGTTGCTGTCTGTAAGCACCATCAGCCTGAGAAATTATACAGTATTAATGGGGAAGAAGAAAGCTCTTCTCCAGTTCACACACTGCCACTCAGAAACAGCATGAAATTTATGTGGCACTGGTTCAAGTAAATAAGAACTTCTTAGGCTTCACAGATTTATTTTTCTGAACAGAAACATATAAATTTATCCATGAGCATTACAGTTAATTTTCTGGCCCTGCCCTGTACTACGTCTGGCTGAAATGGAGTCAGTTTTCTTCACAGCAGCCTGCATGGTGCTGTATTTTGGATTTGCACTGGTCACACTCAGCAGTACCTGCACAGCTTTCTCTTTTTCCTTATTCCATCCCCTGAGCAAGTAGGCCAGGGTTGGGCAAGAAGCTGGGAGGGGACATAGCAGCTGACCCAAGCTGAATAAAGGGGTATTCTGTGCCATATGGCCTCCTGCTCAGCAATAAAAGAGAGTGGGCTTTGGGGGTTTTGGTGTAGGAGGTTGCCATTGCTTGGAGACTGACTGGACTGAGGTACTCGTAGTAGGTGGTGAATGATTGCATTTGTGTTGCATCTTTTTTCCCTCTTTCATTCACTTATCAAATTTTCTTTATTCATGAGTTTTCTTGCTTTTGCTCCCCCTATTCTCTCCCCTGTGCGGGAGCAAGCGGCCGGATGGAGCAAAGCTGCTGGCTGTGGTCAACCCACCACACTCTGAAGAAACAAGAGCCAGATGAAGAGAAGAAACACAATCTTGGGGAAAAAAATATGAGCAAGGGAAAAATAAATGCCTTTCCCTGGTTCTGAAAGCAGAGAACACTGTCAAAGAAACATTTGCTGATTTTCCAAACAACTGGGCATGTGAGAACCACCAGGTCACAACTGAGATTTGAGGATGAAAAGGGTGTCTAACTGCTGCTTTACTGCATTCTGGAGGAAGGGTTGGGATCTTTGTGGACTCATCTGTTATGTTTCACCTGCTCACTGTCTTGTCTTCAAGACAGAATGTTTTATGTTAAAGCTGGTGGAAAGCTGACACTTATATACTTAGGTCGATGCAAAGCAGCATATAGATAAATATGAGATTCAGCCCATTTCACACTTCAGTGGTATGCTACCTTAAATAACCATGGTGGAGGTTTTTTTCCTATTCTGTGAATATCCACATCCAGAAAAGCAGCTGTGCTAAATAATAGATTCAGGGAATTAGTGCAGAGTTGATGTAGATGTAATACTGCACTAAAGAAGCTGAGTGCTGCACACTCAGGCGAGTCTCTAGTTACTGAAAACAGGCTTAGAGTTTCTTTGTTGGGATACAGAACAGGAGTAAGGCTGGGAATTCTTGGAGGTAAACACTTCCTAAGCTCCAGAAGGATCATTCCTGAAAGTCCATGCTCAAAAATATACATTGTTCCTCCATTCAGTAACAATTCCCAAGATTAAGTGGGAAGCCAAGTGCAGCGTACAGCTAAACATCTGCCAACAGCCACTACCCCCTTGTAATGGAACTGCTCTGAAAGGAGAAGGCAGTGCAGCCTCCGCTCCAGGGGTGGATGAGCCCCATGTGCTTCAGGTTAAAGAATGCTCTGAACAGCAAGTGTCCAGGGGGCTTGTGTATCCTCAATCCTGTAACAGATAACCTCCTTCAGATCTCACTTGCTATTTGAAACATTTTTCAAGAGGAAGACCCTGACAGGCAAGAGTGCAGAGAGGACTGTAGTTTCAGCATCTGAAAAATCAGTTGATAATCAGGAAGTAAGTGCTCTCTAGTAAATGGCTACACATCTCCACCTTCTAGTTTTGATGTCAAGAACTCTATTGTCCCATAACCTGTCTGCTCTCCCTACCAAACTCTTGAATTTTTTCTTTCTTAAAGAAAAAAAAATCCAACTATCAGTGAAACAAGAAATTAAACTACAGAAAAATGTAAAAAATCAGCCAAATGCTGATGTGTTTCATAAAGAGCCAGGAGACAATCTCTGAGAGGCACAAGAGGGAGCTGGGAGAGGCTCATGGCCACCCCATGCACTGAATGTTGGCACAAGAACACAGAGTTAAGGCATAGTCATGGGAAAAATTTATGGTTTATATACAGTGGAAGTCTGGACATACACTAAATCAATACATTTCTCTGCCTAACAAGGACCCAGTGGGTCATGCTGCAGCAGAGCTAGGTCTCAGTGCCAGGGCTAGAAAACAGGTAAGCGATGGACAAAGTCACCTTTCAAACGTCTCCTCAGGGAATGGCAGACCAACATGATTTAATCAAGCAAAAGCAAAGCCAACAGGACTCAAAACAATAAGAACCTTTAAAATCAGATTAATAAAAGCAGGGGAAAATCTAATAGGTTATGTCACATTGGTACTAAAATTGTCCTTACTCAGCAGAGCACCAGACCGCAAGAGGATGTAGAAGCACTTAATGTCAACAGTTATGTTTAGATAGGAAGGAAGAAAAGATAAAAGAAAAAACTAATTTCAGACACAGCATTGTAGAGACCACACTGGAACTTACTGAATTAGGGGTTTTTCAAATGAAAAAAAAAATCCAAAAAACTCTAAAGGTCAAAACAATATATCCTATTACAAGCCTGGTAAATAAACTTAAGCCAAATTAAAGCTTCAAACTAGGATACTGATACTAAGCAGCCCTCAGCTGTAGGTGATAAATCTTGTTTTTATATTTGACATCCAAGGCTGGGTTTATACATCCCAGATGGTTCTTCCAGAAGCCTCTCTTTTTCCCTCTGACCTGAAGACATATTAAAAATATACCTGCTAATAAACCCTCAACAGCAGATTATCTTGGAAACAGTAAGGGAGGAGAAAAGACGATACTCATGAGCTTTTCAGTCCTCATTTATTTAGCAATACTTTGTCAGACCACAGGCCCTCACTGCAAACTCACAGCTCCTCCCAGTCAAAGGGGAACAATCTGCCATAGGCAATGGGCATTGCTCAGGGAACTGTGTGAGTGGACAAACTTTACAGCACATCTTACAAATCAAACAGGCTGATCTCATGTAGGATGTTCAGCTTCTGAACACATTATGAACTGAAAGAGCTTGAGCTCAGAGTAATCCCATTTGAAAATATGTACCCTTAGCTACATCCCGTGATTTTTGAACTGTATTGTTCCAACTA
Source organism: Myrmophylax atrothorax (assembly GCA_026770055.1). NCBI lineage: Eukaryota > Metazoa > Chordata > Aves > Passeriformes > Thamnophilidae > Myrmophylax > Myrmophylax atrothorax. Next base: position 14,645,203 of record JAOXXN010000001.1, on the reverse strand, counting down.
GATTAGGTACAATGATGACACAACAACAAACATCTTCACTGCCCACGTCATTCCTCATCCTGCCATTGAAAGAACAGTCACTCCTACCTTCTTTGAATGACCCCAAGGGGACACAGGGTGACACACAATTCCCTCTCCTAGCATCATCCTTGTAGGTCAGACGTTGGAAGAGAAAGAAGCAGCAAAGACCTAGGTATTTATCGTAAGCGGTCTGTCACTGCCTACACTTCACTGAGGAAAATGTCACAGGACCATCCTACAAACTATAAAGGTGCTATCCTCTAAAAAGAACTAGATGTTTTATGGGGGTAGTTATCATGGATCTCTGTGCAGTACCTTATGTCCCACAGTCTATCTCAAGTTGAATATGTGGCTTATTTGACACAGTCTCAAGCTTACCAGGGGCGGTCCCATGGTGTAATGGAGAGCACTCAGGACTCTGAATCCCAAGGATCTGAGTTCCAGTCTCAGTGGGACCGTCCCCTGGCAGTTCAATGCCTCCCTGCCATCCCATCCCGTCAGATCTCGGATGCTCAGCAG
>JAOXXN010000001.1:14581812-14620044 GCA_026770055.1 Myrmophylax atrothorax | reverse complement strand
CCTCAGACCTTGCAAGCGCTCAGTCTCAGAGTTTACAAATCTCTGTCTTATTGCAATGGACAGGTGGACTTCATAATTGACATGAGCTTCTAGCCCTTATAGCTCTTGTGTCTACTTCCATTATTTCTTCTCTATTTTTCTTCTCCCAAACATACTGAATATATACAGAAATAAAAATTTCTGTATAAATTCAGTGTTTTGCAGTGAGAAGGATCCCTAAACACCAGTTAACTACATCTTACAAGCTGCTGAGTCTACAGCCATAACAGCCTCCCCCTTTATATTAAATAATTACAGTGGCTGCAATATTCCCCAGTTTCATGGCTAAATATATAATTTACATTAAGTTTGGCAAACAGTGCTGTGACCTCAACAAAGGCTGTTCATGAAATCCAGCTCTGGTCAAATTCACCACTAGGAAAGCCATGCCTGAAAAAAGTTACAAATGCATCTCAAATGGAAAATGTAAAAAATACTCTCAATAGTCTCTTCTGAAGTAAAGGCAGTTTTCAGAAAGATAAAATTAGGTTTTTTAAGACTTTTTATTTTATATTCACCTATTACCATCTTTAGCATTTTCGAGCTGAAACCTCAACTCATGAACCAACCCGATACAGTTAATTCAGACTATGGAATGTACCATTGGTTGAATTAATTTTCCTGTACTTGTAGAGGTTTATTCTTAGATACAGAAGAGGGAAAAGTAACAGCTTGTTAGAACAATGGAAGCACATACAGATCATATTGGAAGGAAGTCCAACCTAGAAACAGAAGTTTTAGATAAGCTACTGAAAAATTAAAATGGAAAAAAAGAAACAAGCATAAACATTTATTTAAATATCTTGACGCTCCATGAGCACAAGGAAGACATGTCAAACAGGCACTTCTATTTGACCATAATCCTTGTACTACTTTAAGAGTGTTACATTGACTTTTCTCAGGAGACACAACATATCCATATACATACTGTATTTCCTCTAAAAATTCATCTGTAGACAAGCTACATTTTGAATCATACGCAGCATTGTAAAACAACTCACTCACATCTATCATTAATGGAAATTTGAGAGAGCCAAACCTCAGGAATTTGATTCTAGTTATACATGCCCAGTGGTCAACTCATCAGCACTAACAGGGTATGAAATGGACTACAAAGCATAAGGAGTTGATTTTTCTCTTTTTCTAAAATAGCAGAGGTCTGATGGCACTGCTCAAATTAAACTCTCACAACTGCATCATTAATTTTCCTGGGATAATCTCTTCTGTGATTTTCAGAACAAAGAACAGCTAAGCAATAAATTCTGCAGACCAATAAAACCAATGGGGTTTCATGCAATTCCTCAGTTTTGCCTTCTATTGAGAGTTTATTGATCACCTTAAAAGACAAGGCCACTCTATCCTATGTAGTTACCACTGGGCAAACACTTGAACTACATCAAACTGCCTGATGATTTACAGGAGAGACTGAAGGCATCTGCTTCTGCTCAACTGGCAGCAGACCCTTCTGCCCTCATATTCCTGCCAATATTTCTGTAAAACCCTTCTTAACACCCCAATAATTCTGTGTGAAATAGGATCAAAATTTATGATTCATAAAACTGAAAACATATTAGAATGTGAAGTGATAATACCAACAAAATAAGACCCTGTTGATTCTTCTATAAATGGGACTGACATTTTCCATAGGAATTACCATGTGATAAATAATCCCACATTATAAAGTCCTCACAGTAATTTATTGATGCTTTTAAAGAAAAGAATTGTTGGGAAATATTTCAAATCAAAAAAGTAACAGTATCAATTCAGTAATATTTCACTGACAACTGTATCAAGAGAAAGCAACAGAAAGCGTAAGGGTCTCCAAACTTCAGAAAGAACTAAAAACACAGAAAAAAGGAATTGGGGAAAGCACTGTTTCTACTTCTTCCAAGGATTACAAGTTATTGAAAAACTCAGGCCACTTGCAAATGAGCAAGAAACATACCAGGGCACAGATTCCTTTAAAAACTACATTTCTAGAGAAAAATAGGTACCAGTTTGGCACTCAGCATGATGCACTGCAACACTTTTGAACCAGCATGCAGAGCTCTCAAGCTAAACATGACGTTGTGTGGAACGGAAAACTCAAAGCAGCATCTCCTCGTGGAGAGCATTACATAGACAAGAACATGGCAATAACTAGGGAGGAATTTCTTGCAGCCAGGAGAGAAGTATTTGGGGTCTGCAGTCCTAACTGGATGTTGTGTCACTGACTCACGTTTTGATGCTGTGAGTAACCAAAAACCACAATGCTGAAGCCTCTGAATGGCACCCCTCTAAGGTTAACCTAACCCTAGACAGGACAAAAGCAACAACAGCAAAGAAGTGTTGGTGTTACTTATCTACACATTTGAAACACAAATAATGGCTTGGGTTTACACAATGAAGCCATTATTTTCTGATAACCATGCCAACCGTAGGAGAAACCTGAAGACACAGGAAGGAAGTTCTGTGGGTGGGATGAAAATTTTTTTGTTTCCTGAAAATTCTGTATTCACCGTTTGGCTGGGTAACAAACCTACTTGTTGGTTGTGAAAAACAAAAGTAAGACTTCCCATTATTATAAAATGGAGTAAGACATTCCTTGAAGAAATGAAGGTCCCTTCACAAACACTTTGCAAACAATTCACATTAAAACAGGGGACTCCAGAGTTCAGGGCATATGTAATTTATTTTAATCAGTTCCCATTTACAATCACTACTGTAGAGAACTACGACTATGGTAAACAAGAAATCCTTCACGTGGCATTAACAGGGCCTTATAATGTGTAATTCTAACCTGCCTACATCAGACTTAGAAGAACTGAATTCTGTGCAATGTTTGAACTATGGTCAATGCCTATGTTACACACCATTATAAATACTGTTATAATGTAAATCATAATAGTATGGTTTTTTAGGTGAGTTTCCTCCTGCATGTATATTTGGTATATATTCCTACATGCGGGGAATTAATCATTTAAAACTGCTCACCTCTTGTAGAACAGCATTATTAAAATACACATTTGCTGCAGCTACAGGACCTTTTAATGTCCCAAGGGAAAAAAATAACTGGTTAAGTGCAGCCATGCATGAATTTAAGTCTGCCTGCTATAAGGTGCCTCCTATCTACAAAGCAATTTTGCTTACACAGGACTTGTAAGGAAATACTTGTTGTCATAAGTACAGTATCACAAGCTGCTACCAAAATACAAAGCCAAATATCCTCCAAATGGGTCAAAAATAGTAACAAGAAACCTTTTATTAACTAAGTTCATGTCCTAGTAAAATGCCTTTTTCAGCGCACTTGCCAGTTGTCATAAAGCCCAATCACACCTTAAACACTGAGGTTTGCAGTGTCACAAGCAAACCACACTGCAGAAAGACATCCTGATGGCTCCACCAAAAGCTGATTCACTGCTCTCTACCCCACTGCCCCAGCCTGGCAGGGGGGCAGGTCCATTGGCTTCACTCACTGAACACCACCAGGTCTGACCTGTCCCTATCACATATTTCAGGGGGACTTCTCTGATGAGGTGCCATAAGAACACAGCTCAGCTCCTCCCTGCACATCAACAAAGCCAAACTCAGAAGTTTCCACTCAGAAACAGAAGGCAAACAGGACACAATGCAGGCTTTGAAGAAGTCACCAGTGGTCAAGGAGTAATACAGTCTAGGTTTTCCCTTTATATAGATTATCCCAGCTCTACACTACCCTCCTTATACAGATTGAAAAATGGTCTCTTGCAAAGTATTAACCAAATCTCCCTCAGCATAATTAACTTACGAGGTTTCTGCCATGGCTCTGCAGGACCTCCCCTTCTCTTGTACTACTATAACCCAGGGTGCATATGCAGGCGGATGTTGTGCTATAAATCAGATCACTGAAATTATCTAGGCTGAAAAAAAACCCAAAGCCTGCAGGCTGAAAAAGGTAGTTCCTGTAGTGCCTGGTTCTACACACAACTAGACAAGCATGACTCAAAAGGTGAGAAGTTGCCACAGCAGAGACCAAGAGCAGCCGTACAGGAGCTTCTTAAAATCCCTATGGAGGCACAGAAAATGCATCGTGTAACTATGCCCATAGCAGAACTCGAGGCTGTGGAAGCCTCCTAACACCTCTCAGCATATCAGTAACTCTGTGCAAATCCTACTGTTCCCTTCAAGGAAGAATTTCACAGATTTGTCTTTAGGTGTTAATTCATTAGGAAAAGATGCACATTTCTGTTTGTTTCCCTAAAGAACATACCTTAGATTGATCAATTTTTAATTTTAATTTTTTATTTTGGCGGGCAGCTAATCTCACTGGAATTCACTTTCTGTTGTGAGGCAAAAGAAAAAATAAAAAGCAGAACCTTGTCTACAGAGGGATTAGGAAATAATGACCATAAAGCTTCAAGTTTTGGCCAGTGACAGAATTTAGAACTTTCAGATGAAAACTCCTTTAAACCAACACCAAGAGAGAATTAAGAAATGACACGTACCTTATCTACTGGGAGAAAGTCATTTTCAACTTCTATTGACCTTGGTCGTAGCTTTATGGGTTTGTCTTTGAAGATATCTCCAAAGCCAACACCTTTGACCTTCTTGGGTTGGATTGTCGTGCCTCCATTGGCTCCTTCTGACTTTGTACTGCAAGAGTCCCCACCGTCACTCTCAGAGCCTGTAGCATCTTTTAGGCCTGTGAAATGGAGAGATGAAAGAAGGAATCTTAGGCGTGAAGCTCACAATTATCATATTGTGACTGGAAAATGATCCCTCCCACCATTCTATAGAGGAAAATGAAACCACAAGAATCAGGTAGAGCAGATGCTCTCTGTGCCATGCACTCAGTTTTGAGTTTTAAAAATCACTTCATTTCACCATATTGGTGCACCCAGGTAAGAATTACACCAATCCACAGAACATGCATACTCCAACATCAGAACTTCAGGAATGAGGACTGTCATTCCTTGAGTACCAGGAAAATCATTCTTCAGACAAAAATTATTTAGAAGAGAACTCAACAAAAGAAAGAGTTAATTCAGTTGTAGGGCACCTATTGTACAAAGCCACTTGAAGCTAACAAGCAATCAGACCAGGCGTGTTGCACCTTAGATCAGTGTGACTCAAGCCAGTTATGCAATTAGGATCTAAAGCTACATTACCTAACTGGGAAATACAAAGCTGAAAGCTGTTCAAACAAATTTGCAATCAAATAAGCTGCATAATACGTTCCCTGCTGAAAATTAAACCTATCTGCAGCATAGACAGCCTCATAAGGAAAGCACCCATGCACAGTATCCTCTAGGAATATAACAAATCAAAACTGACATTCTGATTTGCATTACTTCTCTCAGTGAACAGGAAAATTTATCTGCACTTATCTGAAAATATCTGCTGCTTGTATAGCAGAGGCCACAGATGCAACAAGGTGATGTCTCAGCCACTTTGGAGGAGTGCAGCATCAGGCCAAACAGGCACAGGCAGCAAAAGACCCACTGAAGTTTCCTCCCCCAGACCATTTAAATCTGCCTCCCTACATTACAGATTGAGTTAACTGTGTTTCCAGGAAAAACACAGCAATTGCTGCTACTACAGCACTGATTCTACCTAATAATAAGAAATTTAAATCCTCACATTCCTCTCACAACCATTCATATTGTCACAGATGTGGATTTTACAAGTCAAAGAGAGAAGAATTTCAAATAAGCTTATCTTCTTAATTATTTTTATATCAAGATCCACAAAGCAATCACAACAGATTTTCATCATAAAAGGCTGCCAGTACAGATGTAGCACAGAAACCAGTGCAAGTCCTAAGGGCTACAGGTACAGCTTCATGATCCAGGACACAAGAGATTTTTATGTTAAATGGATTTCAACACAAGGGTGCTGCTAGGGAAGGGAATCAGGAATTCTGTGTCAGACCAGGACTTTTAGCTAAAAGCAGAAAAAGCATCATATGATGCCCTGAGATTTTCTTTATTTGAAACATGAAAGGATTATAAATTCAGAATCAGGAAAAGTTCCCAATTATAAACAAACAGAAAGACTAAAGACTAAGCAAAATGTTTTGTCCCTGTGGCCTCCTGAGTGGCTGCCACACCTACCTGTTGAACATCAGTAACCTTGCTGTGTCTTCAGCCATTTAATTTACATACCACTGAACAAGTTATTTGTTCCTTAAGTTGTGCAGGATTGGAATTTCAATGAATATTAAATAATTATATTACAATTCTTTTCTTAAATATGCGCAAGTCTTGATACCTTCACTCAGACCTTTCTATTTTTTGAAGAAGAGCGGGGGAGAAAACTTCAAATCTGGTTTCACTTGTTTATTATGGTAATTAGAATGGCTGCCATCAGTAAAGTAAATTCGGTGCACTCCTCCTCTTCCAGACCTCAGGAAAGCAGGAACCAGGGAATTCAAGCATTTACTGCAATCCTGCCCTACGTTGTGCTTCGCAGGAGGGGTGTGATTATCCACAGCAGAGCCATTCCATTCCACAACGTTTCCAGCAAAAGCACTCAGAGGCACAAGGGGAAATGAGGCCAGAGAGGTATAAATCTCTTTGGGCAGCGTGGCAAAGTCACTACCCTTTTCTTATTCTCTCACCTTGCTGTGACTTGGGTAGTAACTGAAGAAGTTGTACATTGTACCAGCTGGACCTTCCTCAGCTTTGCAAAGTACCCGTGACTAGGGCTCTGACAGGGGCTAGAACCAGCTTTAGTTACCACTTCTAAATGCAAAGACAATGGTCAGCAATTGTAGTTACAAATTATTTTTTCCATGTATAACACATCCACAACTAAAAAAACTCAAGCAAATTGCAATGATCTTCGTCTTTTTGCTGAACAAAAGATCTTGATATGGAATAGCAAAATTACCCTCTGGCAAAGGTTCCTTCTGTCATCCTTCCTAAAATCTCCTTGAACTACTCTGTGATAGAGGGAAGGAGCAGTGCAAAGACCTCCCTCCACAAGTAACTGATAGAATCCATAACTGCTCTTAGCCACTTCCTGAAATGAACAGAAAAGCTATCTTTAAAATAGGTAATTATAATGGAATTTCTGCCTCCCTAATTGTGGGAGAAGAGGATCTGGACCTTGGCCAGTGGATGGAATTAAAATATGGAAGTAGTTAGGAGAATTACTCAACAGGTCTCACATGGACTTCCAGATCTTTGAAGTCTGCATGAAAGAAAGATCAAAAACCTCAAGAGACTCTAATAAGAATAAAGCTTTTGTTTCTTTCTGGGTCATTCCTTGTTTTTCATTATGGCATCTTCAGCTTTTAAGACCATTCTTCTGCGATGAGACATCACACCTTGTATCTGAAGCCTCACCTCAGGCTTAAAACAGATTTCCCAAGCATCACTCAACTGTGCTTGATGATAATCCAAGAGTCATGTCATTCTCTGTGCTGCCACAGAGCTCTGTCTCAGTACAAAGTCCTCATAATGAAAGTAATATAGGAAATAACAGCATTTTTTTCCTTTTTTTTTTAATGAGGACAGAATGGACTGAAGTGAGGCCTGTCCAAACTAAACTGCATATGAGTGGTCAGATACAAAGCTCCTTCAAAGTTAAAAGAGTTCTTCCTGATAACTAAGAAAATGACCTGGTTTATTATTTTTTGACTGACACAGACTGAAGAATACTCTGTATAAATAACTCAGTAAGAATAAAAGCCCTGGCTTTTACAAGAACTAATCTACTCTTGCTCTTATCCCAACATGGCTGAGGTCTAGAGGCAAAGGTGAAAGGAGAACTATGTGCAGTGGAAACTGAGAACAAATCAGATAAAGATCTGCATTAACATTAAGAAAGAATAATGCAGTGCTTAAGTACAAAACAGTCTCACAGAAAATAACCCAACATGCTCTTACTAATAAAGACGTGCTAATGAGGCTCTCTTACCTTCCTCAGAAACACATGAGACATACACTGACTTGTACAGAAAAAGAACTTGCAGGAAAGGATTTGCAACACTGTGTCCACCCCTGCCTGAAAAATTCTCGCCTCATTTATATTTTTCATTGGGTTGTTCCCTTATATACGTATGTGTATATATACAGAGAGACAGACAGACAGGAAAAGAGAGAGCTCTCAGAATACATATGTCATCAGTTCTGTCAGTGCAGTTCTGCCAAGTGCAGCAGCACCTGCCTCCCCATCCCCACGGACGGAAGGGATGCAAGGAAGGGGTTGCTGATAGCCCAGGTGTTCTCTCCTCTTGAGAACAGAAAAATGTCTCTCTTCCAGCCACACTCTTTCTTTTTGTTCAGCTTTTCACTGCCTTCTTTGCCACTACTCCAAACAGCTTAGTAGGAAAACACAGCTGGATGGACAGCTTCTCTGAAAGACAAGTGCAGCCCATGGCTACAGCTGGGATCTAAGCAGGAATCTGCGTGACACAGACTGTCAGACTATGAATTTTAAATACAAACTTTTCTTGGTGAAGAGCCACAGCTAGCAGGAAGGTGGTGGGGTTGCTAAATGAGCATTACAAACTGGAGAGCATTCCAGCTGTGGCACTCATGCCCTGCTGCTGCTGCCCAGCACACCCACACAGGCAGCCTCAGGCAGCTGTGGCTGCCACAGGGACGGACCTGAGCACCACGGCAGGGCCAGCAGCTCAGCAACAGGAACACTGAGCTGGCTTTTCTTCAAAGCCCAGTTATTAAATACTTCAAATACAGCCAGTAAAGCATAAAAGCTACAGCAGTCCAGCCTCTCTCTATTTTTTGTTACTTTTTTTTTTTTTTAACAGCAAGTTCTCTAGAATCCATAACCTCTCTGCCAGCATTTGGAGAGCTGATAAGCTAAGATGTATCATTGGTAAGATGCTCACTAAGGTGCCTACTATCATGTCAGCCTTAACAGCAGGAAAATTTTTCAGATCTTTAGTATTTCTCAGGATATAAATGTTTTGGAGGGATCACTTCCCGTTTCTGGCTCTGTAAGCAAAGACACTGCTCTTGCATCTGGATTTACTGCTGCTGCATCATCTGTAGCACCACAAGGTAGAGCTCAAATCTCTGTGCTGGGTGCACTTTTCTAGCAAGGTCCTCAAAGTCTGAATGAGGGCAGCAGCACCAGCAAAGAGTTAAAATTCCCAGGGGCCAACTGTTCCCAGCTTTTGGCTGGGATAAGATAATGGACTACTGACATACAGCTATTTAAAAATGCTCAGAGCTCCGATTCTTTGTTGATTCATGCTCCTTACAAACACAAGCTAATTTAGTATTCATGAAAATTAAATTCTCTCAACACTGTCTGGAGGAATTTCGCACTTCACACACATTTTTTCCTCTATGGCTAAATAAGAGAGATTAGTTTTCTCAAGACATTTCAAACACACCACACTCCTGCTCTAGCAGTTACAGGTCTTTTGAGAGCAACATTCTGAAATGTACCAAAACTGATTAGCTCAAAGAGGGATTAAAAAGAGACCACAACATCAGACTTAATTCACCAATGGCCTCTCAGAGCTGTGCTGCATCAAACCAAGATTCTAAATCAGAAAGATAGTTAGGGATGGTAAGGGTTGTGTAAACTAAAGCTGTTAAAACAAAAATAAACAGCTGCGATAAAATTAACTCCATTCAAAGCAGGAAACAAATTGTTTCTAAATAGCTTAAAATGGCAGTGAAAGAAAGGAGAATCCATTGTAAGTTTACAGAGCTTTCTATTTTGAGCTATTATTTGGCAATTTAATTTTTGTTCTTTTTTCTGGATTGTTCTCTCCACCAACAATTTATGGCCCTGGGCAAACGACCAGGACGGACCACTCTGACAAAGTATAAGCCAACAATGATCTGCCCTCTAAGCTCGTCTCAGGCTTGCTCTGTTAAGCGATGGAAAGGTCAGCTGTTCAGAGGCACACACCTGAGACAGTGCAAAGGAGCTCCTGATTTGGTCTGGCAGCCAGAGAGAAACACTGTCAACTGTGTTTAATAGAACAAAGAACTTTGTAAATGAAGCTTATTGGAGTTTTTGCCTTTTATGGAAAGGAAGGAAGGCAAGGGGAAATATGTCCTTTCCTTCTATTTAGAGAATGACAGCATGGAACACCCTGGTGACCGATCTGAATGACAAAGGTGGTGAAGTTATACATGGCAATTGCAGTAGATGAGACAGGAACTGTCCTTCCTTTTCCACACATATTGGCAAAGGCAGATCAAGTACCCACAGCCTATAAGGTATTTGTCTAGAGCTTGCTTTCTGTCAAAGTTCTGTACTTCACTGAAGCCATCCCCAACAACATTCCAGTGTCATTCAAAAGTCAAAACCAGAAAATGAAATTGGATTTTAAACATTACTGTAGAAGAAAGACATGTTGATTCTCCGCAGTTTAAAGGTTAATAAATTTGTGCTTTCAAAAAGGAAATGTATGTGGTTATACCCGTACAACTGAGGCAGACTTTCTCAGTATTAGTGATTATTTGTTATTCTCAGTCATATCCCTTGAAAAAACGTAACTATGTCAGCTAAGCAATTTGTCATTTGCTTTCAGCATATTCATTTTCCTTTGCACAACAGATCTTGCCACATAAGAAACAGCCCCAAGACTTTTGTGCTTGCACAGGTGATCATGCAGGGAAAGGGGAGTGGTGTCCAGCACCACAGCAGCAGCATGCACTGAGGCAGCACGGCACAAGCATCTCTGCAGCCTGAGCACAGAGCCATCAGCAGGGAGCTGTGGCTGCACCTCAGCCCAGCCACTCCCCCAGGACTGCCAGAGCAAACAGACACAGCCACTCCTGCAGGAGCTCTACAACTGTACCATCGTCTTCTTCATTTTGGAACTACTTTTCCCACCACCCTCTTGAAGTGCAGGAACACATTATTACACGTGGAAGGACAGGTAGGTCACCACAGCCCATAGGATTCTTTACCTGCCACTCACCAAACACTGGTCTTTTGTGACACTCATGGAAAATCGCTTGGTAGTGGGAGTCTGAATGAACAGAAGGGTTTAATGTGTTTCACTCCAGTCAACACAATTCTTCGACACACCACCCCCAACCCCTCACCGTCTGTACATTTGTTCTCTAACAAACAGGATGCTTATTTTTAAACATCAAGGTTTCCCTCACTCAATTTTATCATTGTTCTTTCTCAGATGTTATTTTTCACTGTAGTAGAAGTGTATTTGATACATGCTCTTCTTTCCACGTAAGTTGTAAGAAGCTGAGGTGGAACACAAAATTGTAGTTGTCCTCTTTTCAGAACGGTTAAAATCCACATTTGGGTTTCTCATTTAACTTTGCTCACCTCCAGACACTCCTAAATGGGGTTTATAACATCATAAATACATCAACCATATTGATCTATCAGAAGTCTGACCAGCCATATTTCTGCAAGGATTAAGGTGAGGGTAAACAAAAAAGTAGAAAAAACGTGGTGGAGTGAAAGAAAACACAAAACACAATTGAGGTTACTCACGAATATTTCTGTTTCAATGCTCCTGTCTCATCTTCTTCCATTATATCTAATATCTATTACTGACAGCATTGTGGATCCACATATAAGGAAAGAGAGGCAATTATTTGTCAAAGCAAGCATTTTATCTGCACTGTTCCTCAGCTATTGCATCTTTGAAGAAAAAGAAAGCGAAACAAGAAACTAAATCAGTTTAAAAAAAGTTAGAAATCCAAGAAGCGTTTTTTGTGGAGGTGCAAGAAAGTTGCAGGATGAGAGAAAAGAGGGCTGTGACCAACAAAATGACAAGTAAGTAACTTTCTGTTGCTGCGTGTCTCTCTTCACCCAGCAAACGCAGTAGCAAAGATGATCTGACAGCAGGTTGATGAGCAGAATGCCAAAGGAGCTGGAATTGTTGCTGAGCAGAGCCTGCTATACCTAATGACCAAAAAAGCCATGTTAGCATATGAAGGCCAGGCTGGGTTTTATGCAGCAAACAATCTTCAGCAGCATATTTCAGTGGAAGGTGTCTCTAGGAGCAGCTACACTCCAGTTCAACAGCTATTACAGGCCTTGGTTAAGTAAGAAAACGTCTCTTAAACAGAGTGGTTGGGAAACAGCTTTCAAAATAAACAGACTGAGCACTAAGCATGTGTTTGTAAAGTAAAAGCTCTAAGCTTGAGTCGAAAGTTGAGCAATGCTTCATGCAGTGGGATACACGCAAATTCAAGCACCCTTTAGGCATAAAGTTATGAATTGACTTGAGCTTAACTTAGGAAGAAATCAGAAAGCTGAAGTTGGAGCAGCTGTGGGTTGTTTCAGACTTCCCTAAATGCAGAGCACCTCCAAATGGTTTTCAGTGGAGATGAAAACACATGGATATTTGCCTAAAGTATGGACCACAGATCAGATGTGAAATGGAAGGACCTGGCCACACCATCAGTCAGCCCCGTCAGGACGCACACAGTGAGTCTGCAGGAAGCGAGCTGTCAGAGACAGAGCAGGAAGGATAAGAAACGTTCCTTTTCTATGTTAGTTTAGGAGAGGACATCTCTGAGCAACAAAAGTGCCAACCCTTGTCTTGTCTAACACTTCCCCAGATGACCTGATTTTGTGTATGGCCCACTCCTCAGTCTCAGCTCCAACCCTGTAAGCAACAAACAGACCACAAGTGTAGCTGAGGATCTGCCCTTCTGAGATGCACTTATATGGAGAAAGCAACATACCTCTGCAGCATGGAAAAACATGCAAGTTTCAACCAAACGCCAGGAGAGGTAGTATTCAATAAGACATCTTTCATCAGTTTTAAAAACAAAGTTTAGGTGGGTGTGTGCCAAGAGCAATGTGAGACAATGCGGGTTAAGCTGTCTTCTTGCAGCTGTTTATCAAGTACTCCTGCAGACACCTATTATCAAGTATTCCTGCAGACACCTATCCAATCCTGCACTCTGAAATCAATTTCATGGAATTTATTTTCTATGCCGTGGCACAACCATGGGCTGGTATGATTTACAAGAACTAAATGCAGAGCTCTAATACAACCGGAAAGGTGACTGAATTCTTCCTGACTTCTCACTTAGGCTCACCTGAACTGACTTGAGAAAAGGAGAGGGGCATTTGACTCTTAATTAAAATGAGCTGGCATGGAGAGCATGTTTCTGGATAACCTTGAAACATAGTACCCAGGAAGATTACGAAATTAAAAGCTCCAAAGGCTTCTGATTTGAAGCTTGATCTTAAAGTCAGAAGTAAAGCATATTGGAGATTCACTTCCTAAATCCTTATTATACTCATCAGATAGGTGGATTAGAGGACTTGATGGTCTAAGAACTCTGCAAGAAGCATGAAATTTGAGTGATTCATAAGCAGTCATGATGACTATAATGTGAGCAACAGCAGAAACATTTGAAGACCATCAGCCACATGGTCTGCTCCAGTCAGAGCAAGAGCTTGGTTGGAAGCTTGAGAAGAGCTGCAAAATGAATTCTGGTAGACAGGGAGAAAATTCTCTATGAGGAATAATCAGAGCTGCACACATTCACAAAGATTTTTGTTCAAAAAAATCAGGTTTTGTTAAAAAAAAATAAAAAGAGAGTTGTAAGTGCAAATATCAGAATAGAATAATACCACTTCAGCTGCCTCATCCTTTGCTGTCAACATGCAGAAGACCTCAGAGGCAGGAGAATGAACACTCCCACCCAGAAAGGAGAAAGAAGGGTAGCACAGCTTGGATCTTCTCAAGAGAAAGCTCTCTGGGACAAAAGCAGATGCCACAGCCAGCACAGCATCTTGCTCACCGGAAGACAGGACTGAACACTCTGTACTTATCACACCGAATGTGACTCAGTAGGATCTCTTCCTGTTAGATTTCTCGATGGAAGCAGGTGGAAGGACAGATTTCTGTCTTCCTTGTTTCCTCTGTCTTGCATCTGATGTAACCATCCTCTCTTTTTCTGTATTAACAGGGCAGTAAAAGCACACAAAAAAGAGCATGTGCGCTTCTAAAATGTAGAAAGCAAAAACCTGAACATGAAATGAAAATAATCTTTTACTCTCCATGGCAGGAAAAAACATATCAGCCAAAATGCTGTGAGTAATAACTGTCAAAGACAGAATGCCAAATGAAGAGCATGCAGTAAATTAAAAATTCAAAAAACCAAAAATAACAACAGAAAACCCAAAAAAACCTAAACAAACCAAACCCCACAATGTCCTTTAAGAAAAGCAAAGCATATTTTATATGAATTCAGCAATCACAAAGGGAACATTATTTTTAGAGCAGAAGGACCTTTAATTCAAAGATTGGTGTTTTTTACCAACAGTCTTCTTGTTTCAGGTGGCAAAAGTGATGGGACTACATAGTCTTAATTTTAATCCATAGCCGAGATCCAAACACCCCGTGTAACTCAGGATTTACTGTGGGCTGACACACAGACATTGTACAGACACAGAACACACACATGCACAGAGGGGACGGTGCATTCTCATCGCATTAAGGCAGTTCATCAGCAGCAAACTGACTTTAGCTCACAGACAGATATACGCATGTGGAATAGCCATAAGTGAGTAGCAGTGGCACAGTTTACAAGTGTAGATAAATCAAACAAGTACAGAGGACTAAAGCTATTGCTTGTTGATTTTGAAACACACTCACTGTTGTAACGTCTGTAGCTGTCAATCTTTGCCGGTGCCACTCTGTACAGAATTGTCCCTTCAAAGGCAGATTTTCCTGACAGCAGGCAAGAGAAGGAAAGACGAAAAACAAGGAGAAGGGGGAGGGTGGGGGTAAAGAGATCGAATGGTGGTAAAAAGAAGGGAAAGGAAGACGTTTTAATCTGCATTTTGAGTCACTAGCATTTTTCAAGCCTCATTAGCAAAACAACGAGAATATTAACATAAGTATCTGATTGTACATGAAGTTAAAATATTCTCACTGCATGTATGTCAGATAAAAGAATCTCATGATTTTGCTAAAGCTGTAATTTCCAATGTCCAACAGAATGCACTTTCCTTAGGTTTTGTCTGTTGTCCATCAAGTTGTGAGACTTGCAAATAAAATAATGTCTGTTTTATGCAGTCTTCTCAAAGAGCACAGGGCAATTCTGAAAAAATACTATTACTGCAGTGATGTATTCACAGTGGCTCAACATTCCTGATGCAGATGTAGTGCACTGAAACAAGCCCAGCCAACACCCAAACAGGGCAATGACAGACTCACTTTTCTCTAACGTACCAGGATCCTGTGAGCATCAGAAATACGGCATCTTTCCAAGATGACTTATTAGAAATATTTTGTACGTGGAAGAACATTTTTTTGTACATGGTCTTAAGCAATGCTCAGTGGAAGGGATAGAACACTAAAATCTGAATAAATCCGTTTTTCAGCCAACACCTTAATCAGGTGTTTGACTTGGCACACATTAACAAAACCAAAATACTAAAATTAAAAGAGAAAACAGCAAAACAACAAAAATCAAATCCCAGTTCCCATCTTAATATTTAAGACAACATTTTTATAACAAAACCCATTAATTTCTTGGAGGGTTTTTGGTTTTTGTTATTTTTCATTCCTATTGAGATAACTCATGGTCTGATATTTAGGATATGAAATTCAAGTGAAGGTAAAGGAATGAGCAGCTGAGATGTTTTGTCAGGTGTTTTTAAAACCCAAGGTACCCAGGCAGGCCCAAGAATGTATCAATGCCAGCTTGTTGCCAATCTCCCCTAGGTACATCATCACAAAAAATAATGCATTCAGTAAAATTTTACAGCAAAATAGGCAGTATATGGGAATTGTCCCAACACAGAATCACCCATTTTGATATCAAAATGTGTATTTTTTTCTCCTGTATATCATTCTGTTGGACTTTCAGAAAATAAAAAGTTAAATTCATGTATTATAAAAAGCTGTCTCTTTGTTTCGTTCTTGCATTTTAATTAATAACAAAAGTTTTCCACTTTTCATGATGGTGAAGTAGAAAAGCCACAAATCCTTCTTTCCACTTTGGTTTTACAAGAGACCATTAAAAGAATATTAATTATCAAAACAGTCAAACAACAATCAACCCATTGCTAAGAGAAAGGTATGTTAAGTTTCATGACAGTTTGGAAAGCCAGAGAGACAATAATGGGAATGTAAAGTTTTAAGAACTCAGAGCAGAGCAGGTTATCTGAGTGAACCACCACCTGATGAGTTTATCATCAGTTCTCACTCCAGCAGCCATGACTTCTCCGTGGCCATCACCAACAGGTTCTAAGATTAGCTGATACATACCATGATACATACCTGAACAAATGCATACGAGAGACAAGATATAAATGCAGTCATGAATTGCTGTGAACATGCTAAATGCTTTCTGAAATAACTTCCTTAATATTAAATTGTGATTATCTCATACAGAATTTATTTCACTACGTTTCAATTTTTACTTCTCAACAGGATGTAGTCACAAGAAGTGGTAATGAAAATAGTCTTAAAATTAATACTAGATCTACGAGAAATCTAGCAAATAATCTTATAACTTATGTCTATTTAATATAGTAATAAATTATAATGCATATACTTCCTGTTCATACTGTATCAATTAGTCAAAGAAAAGCAATGTTTTAATTTAAGAGGATGCTTTAGAAAACAGGGAACTGCTGTTTACTCTAAGAGCACCTGATCCTGTCTGTACTTACATCCCAAAATGTGAAGACAAAAAAATTTGGCAGTCACTTTACAGCTGGGATAAATACTTTAAAATCAAACAAACCAACCCCCAAATATTTGTATCTTGTAACAGTCTTGCTTTCCAGTCTGCTGAGCACCCACCATCTGAGGGAAGGCACAGGTTCCAACCTTTCCAAGTAAAGGGGAAAGTTAAGTTCCACTGTCAGGATTCAGAAGTATTTGGGCACTTCCAAAAGTAGCCCCAGGCATTTTCAAAATGGGAAATTTTTGCTCTGAAGAAACTTCTGAGGTTACTCTATGGCAGAGCATGAAAAGAAACCAAAATAATTCCTTCTGGCCATTTACTCTGTCACAAAATTTACATAGACACAAAAAACCAGTAAAATCAGACAACATTCTCCCCATTTCGCCTGGTGCAGATTGTAACAGAAGGACAGAGAAATACGTGTTTTTATTAACCTTATTCCTAAAATGCCAAGTTATAAATTTTTTATCTTCCATATTTCTTCCACTTTAACTCGTAACTTAAAATACAGTGCCCATTCTCCACATATCCCATGCTGTTTTCCCAGGTCTCACAGTAAACCTGCCAAGTATCACCTTATCCATTTTACAAGCTGGGCTGGGGAGTTCAAGAGCCAAACCCCAACCCTTTCTAGGCTGCTGTAAAAGCTGTGCAGAACCTCAGTGACTGCCCACAGTTCTAGTTTGATGTGCTGGTACAGCCCCTCACACCTGAGGGACAACATCATAATCGAATTTATATTCAAGGTTTCCACCTTACAAAGTCCTGGGATACAGATGAATTCAAACCAAGTTTCCAGAGGAACGAAAAGGAGTTACTGCAGATTTGAAGTGTTGTCATGTCTTATGATCCATGGAGGAAGAGCTGATCTAGAGACATGAATATACACTCTGTGGAGATGTTACCCAGAGCATTTCAACAGTAATGCTTAACCTGATGCTCAAATCTTCCAGGGTGTACTTGCTCATTTTTTATTTTACTGTGTTTTCAGAATAAGCACAGATACTTGGAATGAGAATATCACTCCTAGTTAGTTGTATAAACTGGCTGAAATTTTTGCAATTTCATTAAGGAGATTTTCAAATCCAAATTGTGAGTGTACCTGAACTGAGCCTCACGAAGCACCACGTGTTAGAGCAACACCTGCATCAACTACATAAACCACACAGCAAAAACTGAGTTGATGCATATTTCCCATAATTCTCCTATGGGAATGCAATTCTTAAATCAGTGCGTTTACTTGAAGAAAAATAAGTAAAAAAGCATTAAAATCCCCATAATAATCTCAATATTCCTAGAGTCCCAGTCTCTCTCTCAGGAGGTTTACAGTGTTCTTCTGTTTTATGGGTATATCCAATAGCTCCTAATAACACATCATCTTCATTAGCTATAAAGCACCTCTGGAGAATTAAATGAAATACAAGAAGTAGGAAAACCCATCTCTCAACTATAGTTACCTTCAATTTAAAGAGACAAAAACAATACCTTGTAATGGCTACCAGGTTTGGGTTCCACTGACAGTCAGAACCAGCACACAAAACTGAGTTTGAATAAAGCATATGCCATAATGGATGTCAAAAGCTAATGCTTTGTGGCTGCTTTGGCACACTCCAAAGTATGTTTTGTCAAAGTCATTTTAGGATGCTTATTATAAACCAAATATTACTTTATTATGGAACATTTACACATTCATATGGATAAAATTGTGATATTCCTTCCTAAACAGCATCACCTAGCTTGTTCATTTACACAGCACCAAACATTACAGACTCCAGAGCTGGAACTACATTTACACAATTATTTCTTCCAAGACTCAATGTATTCATAATGAACAGAATTCATGATAGCATATGCAGGTTATAGAAAACAGTTTGCAATCTCAGAGAAATGTGCACCTTCACTTAATGCCCTTTTCCCACCTCTATCACATTAAAATCAACTTAAAAACATTTTCATTCCAGTCTGAAGGAATGTTACACATAAATATCTGTAGTGGCACTGACCACAGGACTGGGTCACCAGTGCCCATTCACACATGAATAGGTACTCTGTTAAAAACACGCTATGAAAGTCAGGGGGTTTTAGGATCTTATTTCTGTGGGATGGAATAAAGATACATTTGCCTTAAATGGAAAAATGAGGAAAAAGGAAGTATTATTATTTTCTATCTCTTACTGACAGAGTGAAGTATAAAGGCTTTGGTAAATTTCAGCTGAAATGAGGTTACAAAGATGTTGATAGTTCTTTGACTTTTGCTTGTTCAAAGATCTCAGAAGAACACTACATAGCAATGGATATCTGCAGTGCTGGAAACAGAAAGACCCTGGCAAGTATTGTGTAATCAACCTGAAGTATGCAAATACAATTGACTTCTTTCTTTTTCACTAAAGACTCAGAATTGAGCACCGAATGAGGAAACAAAAAGGATATCTGCTCAAAGAACATAAACCCCATGAAGACCAGCAACTTTCCATTTCATATCACAGCACACTTTTGGCTCAGGTTATTCTCCAAGGGAAGTTATAAGCAGGACAACCCACTACCATGCTTATACTATTGCAAACTTAGTTACCAAACATGCTTTTCACCTGCAGCAGTACTGGCCCACTGTAAATGAGAGAACAAAGTCCATGTCCCCGTTCTGGCCTTTTCCCCCTTGGCTGCTGGGGCAGTGGGTGTCGGAGGTGAGAGTAACATGCTCAGCACCTGGAGGGAAAAAGTGCCGCATGTCCCACACCAATCATTACGAATCCTTAAACCTACTGGAGCTGTTACAGAAGGCATGGCACTTCAGTCCCTCGTTTAAATAAGCACAGCCACTTTGAAAAAAATCCCTTGTAATGAGTTTTTGAAATACAAACGCAATATTCATCATTGCCTTCTCTCCTTTTGGTCTGCTGTGGCTCAGCAAGTCTTAACACAGCTCAGGGAGCATTGGCAATACTGCAACTCAGGTAGCACTGCAGGTACACCTCATCATCATCATCATCATCTGACCCTTTCAGCATAAATTAAGAACATAGCACTCAAAAACACTTCCAAGCAAGAGATAAGAATGTGCTATCCTATCAGTGTGTTATGGGGTAAAGACACAGACATACATACAGAGCATCAATAATAATTTTTTTCTTACTTGACTTTACTTGCTCTTCCTGTGCTATTCCAACATCATCAGAATCAGACAGTTCCTTTATGAAGTTGGAAGGAAACATGCCAGTCTTTCCATTGAGTATTCCTTCCCACCAGCCCTCTTCCACCTGCACCAAGACAAAAACAAAAAACAAAAGGGGTTTTAACACAGGCAGCACTTTGCAGAGTTACATTATATACATTCAATAAATGACAGTAATGACTCTGAACAGTATAGATTAATTCCAGGTATAAGGAGCACATGGCACAGGCTCCAAGCCAGAATCTCTCTTTTTTTTTTTTCTGACAAGTGAAAACAAGGAAGATGCATGAACCCATCTGTAAATGTCTGCAGTGCTGACAGCAGTCAGGAGCATGGATGAGCATTAAATAAAAGGATAAAGGAACAACTAGAGAGCACACAATGTCTCTACATTTCAATTTCTATGGCTGTCCGTTCAATCACTAAATTTTCTGTGCACACTGTATGACTATTCAAGACCATCTTTGTAGATGTGATCTGCAAATTCCAAGCTTGAATTCCCTAAGTAAACAAAGGTGAAAGATAAATACCTACAAAGAGATACTCAGAGAATCTAAACTAGGTATCTTAATATAAATAATGTGAATATTCCTGCCTTGCTGTAGAACTGTGTCTGTGTGAATTAGGACGTTGTGACACCTTCCCCATCAAAATCTGAAACTAGGTATTTTAAAAATGAAGAATATTGCCTCTTCATTAATATGCTAATGTAAGAAATCTGTGGCGAACAAAGAACAGTACTAATATTTGACTCCAGATTTACAAAGAGGTCCTGAAATACATAATGATGGTGTCAGAAGGAGGAGAGACACCAGCTAGCCAAATTCCAAGAGAAAATATCACTTTAAAATTACAAACTCCCTCCTGTATAACCATTCAGGATGGAATGGTGGTGTCAGGCAGTGAAATGACAGCCCTTAGAAACCAGATGCCTTTAGGTTATAATGGGCAGCAAGAAATTACTTATTATATGCATCAGCTAAACACACTCTTCATAGATAAGTATTTTTCATCTGTCAGACACTGTCCTTTCACCAAAAAAAATGACAGAGGAGGACAGTGTCAATCTGTGACACATCAGTCTCCAATGAGGTCTGACACATCTTCCTGCCTGCCCTCCCCCCCACAATTATGAAAACAGAACATTAACTTCATGGGCTGTTCACGTTTACTCCTAAAAACACAACCACACATTTTAAAGGAAACTAGTTAATTATTTTAGAAAAAAGTCTGTTTCCTGTCACTTATCTGTGAAAAATTCGAGTTCTTAGAAAACACATCTCTTAATCCAGCCAAATATTTCCCCCCAAAACAGAGCAATGTATGCATTTTTTTCAACTTAGTTACACACACAATTTTGCTACAAAATCCTACATTTCTTGTTCTCTTGAGTTGAATATTTGTGCTTAATTTGCAAGGAGTTCAGATCAGACTTTCATTTAATCTTAGTACCTATCCCAAACAAAATTTGCCCCCCCTCCAATGCATTGGTAATATTGGTGAGCTCCAGCACAACTCTGGGAATTACTGTGGTCTTGTTATTAATTTGCTGTTAATTTGGAAGATATAATGCATATGTATCACTCAATTACTTCAGAGGGGGGCAGGTTTTTCACATCACAATTTCAAAGCCTCTAAAAGGTAATATTTCCTTTCTCCTATCCAGACTAATAAAAAGCAATAGGGAAAACAAACTGCATGACATGCAACATTTAGTAGACTCTACAAATTATCTCTCTAAATACAATATGATAAAAATATTACATATCCATAAAAATATGATATATTGTTATATAGAAAATAGACAATATGGCCACCACTCTTTGAGCAATAAAACAGTTCAGGTTTTCTAATGCAGTATTCCCAGATGGCTACACTGATTAGAGGTAAACATTAAACTATAACTGCATTAGCTGACTGACCAGAAGATTAATCAGAGGAGTTACACAGTTCTTAAGATTCCTGCTTTGCAAGATGCTGAGATTACTTGACACAGATGTAATTGTCTCATCTTTTCATCAAGTAATTTTCACCTGCTTACGTCTTCCAGGGTAACAGATCACAGTTTTCTTACAGTTACCATTAGCACTCTCCATAGGGCACGTTGCTGTATGGATCCCTATGGATGTGTATGGAAATGTACATACACACAAAGATCTTTAGACAGGTAAATCGAAACTGGAGGTGAATAAACATTCATTAGCTTATTGTATGTTTTCAGCTGACTGGAAAATTAATTGTCTAATAATACCTGCATTCAATAATACTACAAATTCTGAAAAAAATCTACAGCAAACCCCAGAGTTTTTTCCCTTAAAAACACAGAATCATGTTAACAAGACTTCAGAGGTTCGGGTCAAACTGGGCCTCCCAAAGATTTATTAGGAAATTTTCATCAAAAGCATCTAAAACTTCAAGTATTTTTGAACACTCTTGCTACCTGCTACATGCCTTTAAGGCTCAAAACACAGAAGCTAGAGCTAAATCCATGCAATAGGAAACACTAACATACCTCCAGGATTTAGTTATCCTGAACTAGGGCAGTCATTACCATATGGTTTGAAAAGTTGCAGTAATTCACAGCCAGTAAAACCTTACAAATGAAAATCCATTATTCATGGAGTAATCCATCTGGAGGCACGAGCTCAATAAAATTTGTTGCCGTGCTGTTATAACAAAGTGCTTTCAGATTTATACAGCCAGGTCCTGATTTATGCCCAGCATTCACGGGCTGAACCAAACAATCTAAAAAGAGAAGGATTTCATTCAGCAGTGCATGTCCCTGTGCTGGCAGAGAAGGTCTACCATTCATGATCTACACACCAACTGCCCTGAAAATGAGGGGGTTTTTAAGTTAGAGGAAGGATCTTTCCAATCTGCCAAATGCAAGCAGATATTTTTAAGGTGTTTGCAGTGTGTTTTATCTGTTCACTGCCTTTGCAGAGCCATGGCACATCCTCATCCTGCCAAGCCCCCAGGCTGCCAGCACTGCTGTCCCACCACATTTTGAACAGCAACAACACACAGGAAAGTGACTGAAGACAGTTCATTACTCCACTTCATATATTTAGGAGGTAACAACAAATTGTACTTATCTGCAACTCAGTCAACACCGTGTGTGGGTCAGGGACAGACAAAATGTGCAGTCTGACACCTGGAAGTGATTGACGAGACACAAATGAGCCATGTCCCCAAAGAATGGTTCATCATCTCTAGAGAAATTTATCCCATTAAGAACCTTGGCCTTTGGGATTTAATCTATATAATAATTATGCAACATTCAAACATCTTTTAGCATCATTGGGCTTTGTGGTTTTTTAAATTTTCAATGAAGAAAAAATATTTGTACTTTGGTTGTAATTGAATTACTCAACCAGTAGAGCCTATTTTTAATGTATATGAGGGCTTTGTAAACTATAAATCAAATACAGATGAAAATAATTCAAAATATGCTATTTTACTTTGTTAGAAAGTGAGTGTTTAGTCAAATTGTGAGATCCCAGTACACAAAAACAATCCCGACTAGAAAGACAGTTGTAATAGTTAATTTTACTTACAAGTAATAATATAAATAAGAAATACTAAGTGAAGTACTCAAAATAGATACAGTGGAAGTGGACAGACAGAAAAACAACAGAGAATTATATGAATGAGACATTCAGGCACACAAACATGAAGAAGTTCTTATAACGGTATACAGATGCTAGGACATTAAGCTGCTTAGAAAGCAACAAAAATTGATTGAAATCAGCATATTTCCATGTTTAAATTTTAAAAAAAAATATATTAGGAGAGCAATTCCAGCCTTCAGGCAAACATACAAACATAATAGTTCTATTTCAGACCATGAGTACAGTTTTATCCTGTAACTGTAAAGCAACCAAAGAAAACAAAGTCACTTTAGTAGGTCAGTAGGACTACAAGATTAAAATAATCCAAAAGTGAGGACGTGTCACATTTTACATTCTTTAGGTTTTCTCTTCACTGCCAACACAACCTGCAACATACTCTTTCAAAGAAAGAAAGGTCAGAGGGAGCATCAGCCTGACCTGCAGCGCAGCAAACCTCACTGCTGCAAGCCTAGAAGCACTCTCTCTTGAGAGAACTGGGATCTATCCCTAGAATTCCAGGATGGGATACCCAAAACCAGGAGGAAATGCTGAAGCAAACTCCCAGAATATCCAGGACTGGCTTGCTGCTTGCTTACACCTTGATATATAATTAATAGGCTAAAGTTCTTAAAATTATTAAAATGTTGGGCTCTTTGCAATCATTGACCCAGAGTGTGTTTCCAATAAACTCCTGCACTGGCCCATTCCACAAGATTTTCCACAACCTGCAGCTTTGCCTCTTGGGCTGACAGAAGGCTCACAGCTCAGCTAGGGCAGACGAAGGAGGCTCTGAGTCAGGAAAGGCTTCAGATGGACAGAAGTCTCCCTGGATCGTAACAGAGTCAGTCTGGGCTGTAGCAACTAAAACACAGTCCCAGGAACAAAAGCAATGCCACAGGCAAGCAACAGGAAGGAGAGAAGCCCAAGGTCAACAAATTTTCTTTTGCTTTTGAGAGAACTAGAGCACAGAAAGCAAAGGAAAAAACCTCCCTTAGTTTATGAATTCTAATGGGAAATCTTGAGCTCAAAGGACAAAAGCAATCATATGTTGAAAGGAAATTAAAAACATAGATTCCCAAGAGGCAAAATAAATCACATTCACTGCCAATGGGAAAATAAATTTTGGAAACAAGACCTCAGCAGAAGATGGTGTGTACAGTGCCACTTGATGGCTCATACTGGGAGTGCATTCAGAGGGAGCTGTACCCATGAGGCACCAACCACACCTGGAGATTCTGCTACAGCACACCTGGAAACTGCTTGGCAACTCAGGTGCAGAAGGTAAGAATTAAAAACTACACAAGTAACTTATATTAGGGAATATTTTCAGCTTCAGAGTTCTTTATTTTACAATGTCAAAATGCACTTGGGGAATTTTTGTTTGTTTGTTTTTGTCATTTGGGTTTTTGTTGGGTTTTTTAACATCCTCTTCTAAACAAGAAACTGAGGACAGTCACAGCAATCACAGCAAACTGGGATGACCCTATACAGACTCAGTGGTACTTGCACCCTTATTTAATAAAAAAGGGCCTCCTATGGCAGGAACTAACCAAATAAGAAGCAGACACAGAAGTCCTTGTGAACAACCGGTTAGAAGAGGATCCAGAACAACACTGCCACAGCATTCCACAGAAAAGTAACTGAGGGATGTGAAACCCCAGCATTCATTTCCAGCTGTTTTCTCCCATATTACACAGTTCTGTATTTGTGGCACTGACCATCCCCTTGCTACAGTTAAATATTCATTCCCCTTACAACTCTATAGCTGCCAAAATAAGTCACACTAAGAAAAGTCCAGCTCAATCCCTATTTTATCCTGTTCTTGGACATGGGTTGCTTCACTTTATCTCATAATAAGAACCAGAAAAAAAATACCCACCAATCTTCCCCATAGAAGCAAGCAATTTGTAAAAATTCAGTCTGCATTTTTATAATTTCAAATGAGCTACTGATAGCATTTGGTCATGTAATACATGGCAATGTTACCTAAAAGTCAAAGAATAAGCTCAGTGGTATTACAGAATGTCTCAGTCAAACACTTGTGAGCTTAACTCCATGCACTACACACTGCCAAAAAGCTGACTTCTCAGCAGGATGAGGCCAAAAGGCACATAGCAGCACAATGACAGAATAATCCCAAATGGAAGCAGCCTCAGCACTGTTGAATGACATGCCAAATGTCCTCACTCTGATGATACAGGTTAATTATCTGGCATCCCATTAAAGTCTAAGGGTGAAATATAATTGGAATTCAAATATCTGCAGTTAATAAGACAATTAGTTACAGTTGTATTTTGGGACAACTGTAATTAGAGTTATAGCTAATGAGGTAGGAAAATGACAAGCAAAAAGTTATCAATCACATAATAAACGTGAATGTAAACAATGATGAAAATGGTTCTCTTGTTAGTTGTAAATGTACTTTTAATTTAAGTCTGTTAATGAATGTCTCATGGGTATCAGTGTCTCTGTAGTTATGGAAACCTCTATTTTAACAACAAGCATTTTATCTACTGTGTTGAATGTTTGATCTTAATATAATTAATTTCTAACTATGTAGGACAAATAGGAAGGAACTATGAATTCTGAACATATACAGCCTCCGAGGACATCCATCTGGCAACAAGCCTTGTCTCTCAAAATTCACACTTACTGTTGTTCCAATCCACTGTACAACCCCAAAGCACTTCTGTCACAAGAGGAATTTCCATTTTATCTACCACTACTGCAGACATAAAAACCCTTTCAAAAGTATCTTTGCCACTACACCTCCACACTCTGAAGCAGAGGTGGGAGAAGGGCAGACATCCTCACGCTCAGCACATCACCATGTGGGGTCAGTATAACCTATTTCTCTGGGAGTCTGGGGAAACACACCTGGACACCAATGGAGGCAACTTGTGTTCCTTCTGTCAGCCCTGTGCTGGGGGCAGTGACCTTGAACAGGTCTGAGGAGAAGCAGAACACGTTTCTATAAGGATGAATCCCAATTAGCTTTTCTTTGCAATAGCAAAAGTTTAATGATTTGTCAACAACAAGCAACATTTTAACAACATTTTTTTGCTCAATATCCACATAAAGATACAGAGTATTTTGACCTAAACAATACCAGGTTCAGTTTGCCATAAGTCAGTTAGGAACCAATTCATTTTCAATTAAACAGAAATCCACAGAGATTTGAAAATATTAATCTAAGTCAATTTAAAACTACTTAACTGATGTAACTTTCTTAGAAGGAGACAATAAAATCTGTGAGAATCTGAGACCTTCTACGCAAGAATAAAAACACAGGGTTAGGGGAAAAGAGCAACTGGAAATAGAAAGCAAATTGCCATTAATATTCCAGTTTCACACTGAACTGCTGTAAAAAATGCTGAAGATACCATCCAGTTTTTAATTTTGAGTAATGACAAACAAAATTGGTATTTTACAAGAATTGTTGCCTATGTGTGAGGGCTTTTTGCTGTTGTTTTGGGATTTTTGTACAGTAACACAGCATGATTTTGGCCCTTGCAAAAAACCCAACCTAACCAAACCAAAAAACCAAAACTCAATTTTCGCAACTGAGGAAGCTGCATTTTTAAACTGTCTAATGACATAAACACTGTGAATCATACTTCTATTACTCTTTATGCAGCATAACC
This sequence comes from Myrmophylax atrothorax, assembly GCA_026770055.1. NCBI lineage: Eukaryota > Metazoa > Chordata > Aves > Passeriformes > Thamnophilidae > Myrmophylax > Myrmophylax atrothorax. The sequence goes on along the minus strand of JAOXXN010000001.1, from coordinate 14,592,992 downwards.
TAAAAGCAGAAGGGTAAACAGTGAAATCAGCACATTGGTTGGTGCAACTTCTTGCATCAAAGTTCCTGTTTCAAAATAAAGATTCTGCCCTACTTTTTCAAGGAATTAACACGACCATGATAAGAGCAGAAGAGGAAGCAATAACCACAAGTATTCAACATCAGCTGCTTGGTACTAATCATGATGAAGAATAAAGGTCCCACAACAACCCTTCCTGAGGCACTGAGAATTTTTTTTCTAGATTCCTATTTTCCCTCTTCCCCCAGCTGATCCAGTTTCACCCAGCAGAGGCAGCCAATGCTCTGAATTGCCTGAATGCATCAGATGAAGCCTGAAGCTGCCCTTCTGTTTGAGCAGCTGACACAACAGGGTATTTCCCAAGGTCAGCTGTGTCAGCTGACCTTCAGCATCTACTGATGGCCAACAGCCCAAGCCATCCATGAGCAATCCTGTTCCACACTGCAGGAAAACTAATTCCATCACAACCTTCTTTATATCTGCCAATCCAAAAAGCACCCTTGACAATAAATTTTCTTACACCTTAAAATAAGAAAGCTGACAATGTTTTCCTCAACAATAGCAACCTGGGATACAAAGTCTGTAATCAGCAATCTAAGTGGGTTTCAAAAATGTGCCCTTAACTATAAGCACACACATGCAAATACATGGAATGTTTCACTCTTATTATTTCAATTTTAATGCAAACATTTTAAGTCTCATTTGGATATAAATAAATCTGTTATTTATAATTAAGTTGTTCAAATTTATACAAGAGATGAATTTCTTAAGAGAAGCCTAGTGTCTCATCTAAATTATTTAATTGCTCAGAAATTATTTATTCATTAGGTAGGGTTAATTTGCTGGCTGGATACTAGAAAAGGGTTTTATAACATCAATTTACTCTTGACAGACATAGACTTGGAGGTTTTAAGTAATATTTGTGTGGCCATGTGAGGTCAAATATACTTCAAATTGCCCAATGAAAATAGCTCATGTGATGCCTGGAAACTCATTATCATATCAGGTTTACATTGTATTCAAAATATGCTCTTAAATATCTTAGAACCTTGAATTCCCTCATCACAAAGCTGCTCCCAGACAGAATAAGGTTAGTTAAGTGGCACATCATGTCTGATTCCAGGAATGATGTGCAGAGTTGGTGTGCACAGCTAGGTTAAAGCAAAGCCAGTGATCACTAAGCTTCTTACATTCAGAAGTGAGAATTTAATCTCTCCTAAGAACATGCTGGATGTCATGTAGATTGCAATAGAATTCATATTCTTTTAGAACTGATTTTTTAAGTGACAAATGCAGGAAAAAGTCAGTTAAACATATATCCTTGACAAGAAAATAAATGTTGAAGTACTAACTGCTGAGTCACAGGGGAGAAGAAAATCCTACAAATAAATGATACGAGCTGAAACACACCTTGTAGTGGCTACTTGAGCAGGCTACGGTCTTAGATATTTTTAAAGCTAAGTAAAAAAAGAATAAATGAGTCTGAATGTGTACTAGTTAAAGAATTCATGTTATCATTTTGACTTTCCTCGTGCTATTAAACTCAAGAAGATACTTGTAAAATCTCCAATGGAACACTGAGGGTTTGGGGAACGAACAGCATTCTTTGATCCTGCAACCAGAATCACTCACACAAAGACAATTTCTGTATCTCTGCCCAAGCTTTCATAATTTGTTTCCAGCCCTTCTAAGGGATGTGCATTCATTTTCCACATCCATTTCCACCTTCAAAATAAGTGCATCTTGAGTCTCAAGTGTTTTGCTGGGGGTTTTTTCCTTTGTTTTAGGGTTTTTTTTTTCACTGATTGGACTATAATGAAATTCTTAAAATTTTCTGGCAATGATGACAAAAGGTGAACTCCAGTGGAGATTCCAGTAAATTTCTTACATGTGTTTAACTTTGCAAAGGTAATTTTTCCTGTGGCTGGCCTAGTAAAACTGTGAAAAGCTTCTTCTGCTATAACCTTTGGTTCTTCAGAAACATAAACTCAAGAGGTCTGTAGCACAAACATGGAGCTCTTTCCCTGAACAGAATTCTGAAGCATCAACTGATGGAATAAAACCAGAAGAGCTACATAGAAAAAGGTCACAAAATCCATAAGAAAACAACAACATCCCCAGCAGTAACCCACACCAGACAGGTCAGTGTACCAGAGAAGGAAAATGTTTGCTTTAAGTTATGTCCTAAACCACACGGTATTGAAGAGCTCAGCATGCACCAGATAAGCCAGTCCTGCGTGTGTGTATGTTCAATTAAAGATGGGCTCACCTCTCCCACAACTTCAATGATGTCGCCAACTTTTAATTCCAGTTCATCTTCATTTTGAGGCATATAACTGAAAGCCACCTGACATCTTCTTCTTCTGTTTCTCTCCCCTGATGGAAATGAAGGAAACAGGGAAATCGTAAAATGAAAACTAAATTCCATGCCAAACACGAGCCAGGGGAAATTATGAAAGAGGAAATATGATTCTTTGAACACTATTATGAGAATCTGAATGTTAGCAATGCTTAGTCTATCTGCCTAGAATTAACTTACAAAAAGAGGGTGGAGAAAAGATTTCTGGTGCATATTAGTTCTTTACACTATTTCTATAATTCAGTGCAATTAATAAATGAAAATAAATTGTGGAGATTTTTTCCTTTCCATAATACTATTCAAGAGCCAAAATTTAACTAACTGTGCTTCCTACTGACAGGATGGACAGACTTTACCCAAAGGATCTTTCCAGGTGTATTTGCTACAATTTCTCTTCTAGGGTAATGCTCTACACACATGGTGTAGTCAAATCCAGAAATTGGAGGGATAGGGAAGGGATCCAAAGCCTTATGGCTTTTGCTTATAAGGAATAAGCTCTCAGCTGTATCTTTTTGTCCACAAATCTTTCACAGCTGTACAAATATCTTCCCATTTTTTATACTTTTTTTTCATAGAATCATTTAGGTTGGAAAAGACCTTTAGGATTGCTGAGTCCAACTGTTAACACAGCTGTGCCAAGTCCACCCCTAAACCATATCCCTAAATTCCACATGCATGTCTTTTAAATACCTCCAGGGAATATGACTCCACCACTTTCCTAGGCAACCTGTTTCAATGCTTGTCAACCCTAATTGTGAAGAAATTTTTCCTAATATCCAAGCTAAGCCTCACCTGGGCACAACTTGAGGCTATTTCCTCTCATCCTATCGCTTGTTACCTGGGAGAAGAGACCGACCCCCACCTGGTTACAAACTCCCTTCAGGTAGTTTTTGAGAGCATCAAGGTCCCCCTTCAGCCCCCTTTAAACAACCACAGATCTTTCATTCACTATTCATATGGGTTTTGCTCCAGACCCTTCACCAACTCTGTTGCCCTTCTCTGGACAGGATCCAGCACCTCAATGTCTTTCTTGTAGTGAGGGGCCCAAAACTGAACACAGGATTTGAGGTGTGGCCTCACCAGTGTTGAGTACAATCATTAGCCTTGGGTGGATCCCATCCAGTCCCACAGACTTGTGTGTGTTTAAGTGGTGCAGCAAGTCACTGATCATTTCCTCTTGGATTACAGGAGCTTCACTGTGCTCCCCATCCCCATCTTCCAACTCAGAGGGATGGGTACATGGAGTACAACTGGGCTTTCTATTAAAGACTGAGACAACGACGACATGAAATAGCTCTCTTTTCCTCATCCTTTGTCACTGTTTCCCCCCATATCCAACAAAGAATGGAGAATCTCCTCAGCCCTTTTGTTGCTAATGCATTTAGAGAAACATTTATTGTCTTTTACAGCAGCGGACAGACTGAGTTATAGTTGGGTTTTGCTCCTTTTGATTTTCTCCCTGCATAACCTCATGACATCCCTGTAGTCCTCCCAGGTATCCTGTCCCTTCTTCCAAAAGTCATAAACTCTCCTTCTTTTCCCCTGAGTTCCAGCCAAAGCTCTCTGTTCAGCCAGGCCAGTCCTTTTTCCCGCTGGTATGCACGTGGGGATGGCCTGCTCCTGCACCATTAAGATTTCCTTCTTGAAGAAGAAAATGTCCAGCCTTCCTGGACTCCTTTGCCCTTCAGGACTGCCTTCCAAGAGACTCTGTCAACCAGTCCCCTAAGCAGGTCAAAGTCTGCCCTTCAGAACGTGACAGTTCTGCTGACCGCTCTCCCCCCAAAATTGAGTACTCTTATTACTTTGTGATCACTTTGCCCAAGACACCCTCACACCAGCCCTTCTTTGCTCACAAACAACAGATCCAGAGGGGCACCTTCCCTAATTGACTCCCCCCCCAGCTATATCAGAAGCTCATTTTCCACACACTCCTGGAACCTCCTGGACTCTTTCCTCTCTGCTGTGTTCTATTTACAGCAGACATATAGTAAGTTGAAGTCCCTGATGAGAATAAGGGCCAGCGATTGTGAGACTTCTCCTAGCTGCTTATGGAATATTTTGTTTGCCTCTTCATCCTGGTTGGGGGTGGTCTATAACAGACTCCCATGAGGATATTTGCCTGTTGGCCTTCCCCTTGACTCTTACCCATAAACACTTCAGCCTATGCTCACCGTCATTAAGCTCTAGACAATCAAACCACTCCCTAAGGTAACAGAGATACCCCACTGTCTCTCCTTTCCTATCCCTTCTGAAGGGTTTAAAGTCATCCCCTGCAGAACTTTGGGTGTGAGAGTCATCCCACCATGTTTCTGATAGCAGCTGTGTCACTGTTTTCCTGCTGCACAATGGCTTCAGCTTCTCCCATTTGATGCCCACACGGCATGAGCTGCTGTGGATGCACTTTAGTTGTGCTATGGATCTTAACAACTTTTTGAGGGCAGAAGTCCTAAATCCTGTAGGACTGTTCTCAGGTGCTTCTGTGGTTTCTAATACCACAGTAACCCTTGCCTTGTGTCTGTGCTGCATGGCTCTTCATCCCCCCCACCACTGACAGCAGACCAAAGGACCTCGCTTGCAGACTATCCCTCAAACTTACCTCTAGCGATCCTGATTTTATCCTCTTCTGTGCTCAAATGCAGTTTAAAGCTCTTCCAATGCACCCTGCTAACTCCTGTGCAAAGATTCCTTTCCCCCTTTGAGACAGGTGTACCCTGCCTGTTGCCAGCAGACCTGCTGTCATGTAAACCAACACATGAGGAAACACCCAATATTCTGTGGGTGACACGAGGCTGGGAGTCACATAATGATCTGTTGGCTCCTATGTCATCTTCTTCCCTTCTCATTCCCAGTGATTGGAAGGACAGACGAGCAGTTGTCCAAAGGCCCTAAAGAATCCATCTCCTGATTGCCTTCAGACTTCCAGCTGCAACTTTATTGCTGCCTACCTGAAAAACCAATAATGGGTAATAATCTGAGGGTTGTACCAGGGCAGGAACTTTTCCTTCCACACCTCCAACCCAGGCCCCAGGGAGGCTGCAGAGCCCAACACCTGTTATGCCAAGGCACCTGTGGAGGTGGAGCATTCACAGAGGAGAGCGCCTGCTGCACCACAGAGGAACTTCCATATATACACACATACAGACATGTCTGTGTGGTGATGTGTGTATACACAGGTATGTGTATGGTGCATATTTATGCACTAATAGTAAAGACAATAGAAGGAAAATCATTGCCATTTGGTTAGTGTGGTTAAGACAGGCTGATTTTTCAAACTGGAAATGATGTTACCAGCCATCTTTCTCCTCCAGCTTGGATGTCCAGGCTTCCATGAGAAGCTGGTGTTTGGGTTCATCTTTGGATGCACAAATGAAGAGTTTTGAATAAGAGTAAGACTCCTTACTTGATTGTTCTACCATCACAGTTTTCAGAGAGATGAGTGAAAATACTCTGTTCCAGAGTTTGTCTGCCAGATCTGTTGGCTTACATGTAATTATAGTAGTATGAGATGAGAGAAACTTCCCTAAATTAAGTTGCTGAAGTTGGCTGCTCAGCCTTTGTTAGCTGCAGGCTAACGAATCCTGACTGCGCTGGAGAAAAATGATACAAAACACAGGATTCCCTGACTATTCTCTCTTCTCTAGAAGATGTGCAATGTATAAATCCTGCTACTTTGTATCATTTATATACATGTATCCACACAAACATACATACACACACTCTCTATGCAAGTAAATGTACTTTCTCTCATGCTATTTCTCTTAACTGTTAACCCAATACACACCAAAATGGGTTGTGTAAACACTTTCCAACTATTGCCTTAATCTGAAATTAAATTACAGAAATAGATCTTATGGCGAGTCTATTTTTTGTTCTGCAACATTTCTTGATAATCCTGCTCTAGGGGAAACAGTGATAAAAAAGTTACAGAATTTTTTTTCTAATCTATTAATTGAAACTTGAGAAAGGAGGGAGAAGGGAATCCACTGATTTTGGCTTTTTGACAATATTTTTCACATCCACTGCAATCCTGCTTGAGTGGCAGCTTTTTGAATGTTAAAATTGTTATCTTAATGCAGTGTAACAGAACTCAGTCACACTGGCTGTTTTTCCACCTACAAATGACTGCTCATTCTTCACCATCTAAAACAAAATGATCCTGAACTGTCAACTTTACACATCTGCATTCAAAATAAGTTAAATATAATAAACACCTTCCATACTGAGTGCTTCTCTCATTGGGCAAGAGAGGCTGGCTATTTTCCCTAAAAATAACATTCCCACTATGATTTCTAACATCTAGTAGCAACTGATGTGCTGATGTTGCCTGACATGACAGGTGGCAGTTGCCAGCCTATTTAATAATAAATATGGTGTGACTCTTTGGAATATTTTTGACATTGCTAAGAGAGTAAGAAATAAACACAATTCTGGATGTGAATAATACAACTGTATGAATCTTTCCCCTCTCAGTCCATAAAGTTGATTTATTACTGCACAGAACACCTAGTGAAAGTCTGCATTTATCTCCATCAGTCTCATGGTTGTCTCACTGCTCTCCCTCTCCTTCTGAATCTTTCACTAAGGAAATACCTAAGTGAGGAGGAGCAAGCCAGCAAGGGATATAAATTCTATGTACCAATTAGTTCCTCTCTGTGATCTAATGCAAGCCAAGGGATCCAGCAGTGATTACCTTTGGTTTTCAGGAGAAGGTGCTGATGGATCCCTATGTACACACTAATACTTGGTGCACTTGAGAAGAACACAAGTTCTGTGAAGAGCTCTTCAGCCAGGAATATTTGGGTTTTCTTACACTAAAGCAGTCTGGATAAGACAGCAGTATGAGTTTTCTAAATAACCAGACCTGATAGGGAAAGAAGTCAGAGTAACCCAGACATATGAATATAAAAACTGTCAGTAAAGGAAAGCTCTGGTTTTGCAAATGCAATATTCCCACTCCACACCACTGACTTTTTTTGTCTGTTTCTTAACTAGCACAAAGTCTCCAGAGACAGCATTGTCAGGAACCAGAAGACCCACTGGCACAACTAACAAGCAGTTTAGATAACAACACTGAAATCTTGGTCTTCTCTCACCATTTCCCCTTTTGCTAATATTGCCACTTATTGCAGAATACTATTGTAATCTGTGTGTTAATTACTAGGTATCTGAGTTCTAATGGCACATGCATGTAAAGGTAATTTCAAACTATATACAGCAGCAATGCTGCAGTGAAGACTGAAGATATTTTCTCATCTAATCCATTTCTTTCTTATTGTAAAGTGATGAGGAAAATGTTTCATAGGAGGTGGTTTTGGTGCATTTTTCTTCACACTTAAGCATAAACTGAGTTACTTTCAAGGAAAAAGTTACTGTGGGGTGCAAAGGCAGGTAGTAAAGTGAGCACTTTAAGATCAGAAAAGGTGTGCTGCAAAGTCCTCGCTGTGTTTTGAAAGGCTTAAAAGAAGGGAAAAAAAAGAAAGGATGACTGAACTCTTACTGGCCCATGTATAATAACTTGCATCAAGTAAGCTGCTGCAAGCAGCACCACACTGGACTGGGCTGGTGGCAGTTCCAGGCTTTGTCATCTCCTGTAACTGTGGCACAACATCAGAGATGTTCTGAAGGCGAAACCCCTATGAGCTGTAGGTTGGCAACTAACCAAGCTACACTGTATTCAGAACAGCTATCTATTATACAGGCAAAGACATCACTCACCCTTGTAATAAACTACACTGGCTCCTGTTTACATCATTATAATCAAATACACCAAATGAAAAAAGATCCCGTTTGTGCAGGCAGTCCTTAACCCAGGCAGCTGCAGAGAATCTGCTGTGTCTGTACAAGGGGTGTAACACACAGCACTGCAAAGCACTTTGCATCTGAAGCAAAGGCTCAGGACCTGGACTGTGCCACAGAGAATGCCTGACTCTCTTCTGCTCCTTTTAGGGCTGTGGCGCAGGCACTGAACTCTTACACAGTGTCTGCAGGTCTGGCAAGGGAGAAAAGGAAATGGACCTTGCCTGCACTGAGAGCTGTCATGTGGCCTTAAGAGCAATGCTGACTCCTCCTTATTTGCAGCTGTTGGCTGCCAGCTCCCGCTCACCCACCTGAGGCTCCCTCCCCTCTCCCCTGAGAGCTGAGCCACTTCTCCAGGCATTCCCTGAATATTCACTCACAGCAAAACTCGGTAGCTCAGCAGCATAAACAACAGGCTTTGCTAAACCATCTCCTTTTGGTCTTTATCCTAAGATTCACCTGTCTCACTACAGGTGTACGTGAGTTGAATGTCTAAAGCTGAGCCTATCACTCAGGAGTGGACAGAACCCCAGCCCTACCTCCAGAGGGTTTTAGTGTCACTGTAACACACAGAACTGAAACACATCAGATGAATGACTCTCCAAAGGTGCCTTTTTCTACTGGCGTAGCTATAAAAGACCATAACATCTAACTTTAAAAGGTCTAAAGTTAGGTTAAATGGAAAAAAGGACTGAACTTGTATTTAGAAATTTGAAACAAACAAACAAATAAGTATTTCAGGGCACAAGTCTAATTTGTTTCAAAGTGGCATTTGATCAGATTCTAAAAATGGTGCAGTTGCCTCTGACAGCAGGAGACCCCCCAAAGAGGTTTCCTCCAGTTGTACACATGCAAGAAAGAGCATTATATCTGTACATTTAAACACTCCTCTTTCATTACCAATGAAGACAAAAAACCAGAGGCAATGACAACACACTGGCATTCAGTGCTTATCTTTGTAAGGGGCACCAAAAGCTGATGCAACACCACACAACAATCACACTGGCACTTACACACTACCACCAGACCCAGGAGAGGTCACAAACTGACAACTTCTAATTCAATGAAAAGTGTGGCAGCAGCAGAACAGATAGGAAGTAAACTATTTAAAAGTTAACTGAAATTTTCAAATCCAAACTACTTATTTTTTTAACTTAGAACCTCTGTCATGAAACAGATGTTCATATAAATGTGAGCATGTGTGAGTGAGTTACATGGTGGTTTCTGTAGAGACTACTTTTCTCTGATGCCAATGTCATTGTAGCCTGTCAGTGAAAGCCATGTGGTTGGTTAACTTCAACAGAAGGTCTGTCAGTTCTACAGACTAATCCACTTTTTACCCATCACAAGAGACTGAGTAATCCATTTTGTAACACAGTACAACTATAAAGTCAAAAAACTATTCAATAAAATCCTTCAGAGAACAGAACCATGGAGCAATTGTCTGTTCCTCTCCCTGCTGACAAATGGTACACCTAAATGGCTGACAACCCCTTCAAAAACTTGGCCCCACTGCTTTGCGATAGGATCTGGTTTATATCATGTTTATCATTTATACCTGTATCATCTTTGCAGCTCCGATAAACAACCCAAGCCAACTGATCCTGGCTTATTACTGTTTTTTAATACAGGAGTGTTGCTATGGAAATTGCATGGGTTAGGATGGGGTCTAAGTAAAGGTTTGAAGCATGAGGAGTGTGAAGACGTTTCTCCCACATCTAAAAAATTCCAAACACACTAAAGCAAATAACAGCTCCTTCAGACCCACGGACTTTCTTCTGCTGTGGACTTCCTGGGCAGGCTCAGGAGAACCACTAAAGGAAACCGAGATCCATTGGGACACCCTTCAAGGAGATGCAAAGTGACTGAACTCAGTGAAATCATTCGGAAAAGAAGCCCCTTTCAGGCAAGTCTATTGGGAGGGAAATGACAAGTTGAAGGAAAAGTTCCCCTCCTTGTATTTCAGATTTTCCTGCACACGGCATCGTCTGCCCATCAGCCTCAGCTGCACTTCCCATTCTTCCAGCTTTCAAAGCTATGTCTGTAGCTGGAGGAACTGGCTCAGTGCAGTGTCTCCTGGCTAGACAAGCTGGGCTGTGATATGATTCAGCTAGAAACCAGTTCTACATTTAATGTGTGAAAAGACAAAAGGCAACTATTGCATAACTAAGAGATGACGTATATGGATCTGGGGTGCATGTTACTGATTGTAATGGTACTGATGGAGATCTGGTGCAGCTGTTTTGGACAGCCAGCCTGGAGGGTTACTGCATCACCTTTCTGTTGTCATAAATCATTGAATTGTGTGTATCAAAATGCACACGTTAAGAAAAAAGCTGGTACAACAAACTTACTCCTGAGAAAAATTCTTCTTAAAACCACTAAACTCAATAGATGCTTTTGAGAAAAATACCTAAGAGCAAACAGATAATTAGCATAAAAAATGTTACTTTTTAAATTGCTTTAAGTGTACCGAAGGTAGTGTTACAAGACTTCAGATAAAGTCTTGATCATACTCAATTCTAATATGGATTCTGTTGCTATCTTCCACAACACAAGGACTCCATCCTCTCATATCCCCCCACAAGAAGAAATAAAATTCTGATGTTAAAAGGTACCAGAACTGTCATGTACCATTTTCCTTCTTTTTCTGTAGGACGTTGGGAGTATTTCTGACCTGGGATATGATGTGTCAATTCCAACTCTCTCATCACCTACAAGCTGTTAAAAGGTGAATGGTTTTGGAGATGACAAAAAAAGCCTGAGGAGCTTTCTTCCCCATCTAGCAGAAAACAAAAGTAAGCTGGGTGGGAATACTGGAGGGGGAAGAGGGAACAGAGAAATATGTATTGGGGGTCAATGTGTGTTTGAGGGAGGTTTTGTTTTGTTTGGGTTTTTTTGGTCTGGTTTGAATCTGTGACATTATTATACTAGAGAAGAGAAAGATGAACTGCAAGGAGGGGTGAGGGGAGATGGACTATCTGAGGTGCTTCCAGTACTCTATCAA
>JAOXXN010000001.1:14569452-14581802 GCA_026770055.1 Myrmophylax atrothorax | reverse complement strand
GGTTATGTCAAGCTGCTGTGTGTTTCTACAAGCAGTTAAAGTGGGGAGTGCCCTGCTTTGACACGTGGAGCTGAATCTCAGAGACTGCAGGACTCCATTAAGCACGATTAAGCCAAAATGCAGTACGGCATCACTGCTAGTAATGCATTACTTGGAGTGTGTTCATCTTCTGTTACCGAGGAGTGTTTTCTCTTGCTAGACTCCACAGCAACACTTCCAAGTTTCAGCCATCTGGCTGCTGCTCTGAATTGTGTGGCCAAGATTTGTCTGGGAGGAACCTGAAAGCCTGGAAGACACCTTTTTTTTAACACCATCACATTTTAACACATACGCACTGTCAGAAAAACAGAAAACTTCATATTATTCAATTAATTAATTCTTTTGTTTAATCATGCAGCAATATTCAGGCCTTTTATTGTGTATGAGTCTTTTGCATAAGAGGAGCAATTAACTGAAGCAACTTACAGCAACAAGGTATTACCAGTGGTCAAATGCTTTTAGGAGGAAACCATAAATTAACTGAGAAGTGGAACACTTGCATATGCCACAGCTGGAGCCAGGTTTGTGCGTGTGACAGACAGAACTGCAATACTAGTGAGGCTGAGATCATTACTTAAGCCTAACCCAAAGCAGAAGGAAACACTAGAAAAGTAACTGTAAATAAACTCAAAAGACACTTGCACAGTTTAAACCATACACCACCAGAATTTTTTTCTTTCTGAACCTGAAAGTTCTAAATTTCACCTAAGCGGAGTAGAAACTTCATCAAGAATACAGTCAAATCCATCACCAGCAAATTAGACAAAGCAAGTCCAAACTGTAAGAGAAACCCTTGGACTTGCCATAGAGGCTGCATATTTTATACTCTTTTAGAGGGAAAGTGTGAAATACATTATAAAACTACACATTAACCACATGCAGAACTGCAAATGTGTACGTTCATCAAAGCTGCTAGTTCTAGTACCTGTAACTTTTAAACTCCATTGTGTAAATTACCTGTGAAACACTCCACCACAAGAAAAAAATTGGAATTTGCTGACAGGGTTTAAAATAGGCTTTTTAAACTCTACTTTAAAAGCAGTTACACAATCCTGGTAAAGACTGGACAAGCACACTTAGCTTCCCACCTGTTTACAAGATGCAAAAGTATTTCACAGCAGCAAGAGGTTCTTTGACAACAGCTTTTCCCAAATGACACATTCTCCTGCCTCTTAACAATATCAGTTTGTTGCTCTGCCTACTGCCTTTCATATGCAGGACATTCCAAGGAACAGCAAATGTCTCTGCCCTTATTGTAATGGTGAACAAGCTAAGGGATATTTCAACAGGGTGGATTGCCCTGCTCATCTAACCTTGGGAATTCCTTCACTGCCACATGCACAAGATCCCACTGCCTGGGACTGGGGTTTCCTACCATCCCTCGTGCAATGAGCACCTGTTCACATCAGGGGACTCATTACCCAACACAAGATCTTGCACTTGTCTCTACATTTGGTTTCTTCTCTCATATTCAGAAGGCAACTTGCAAGGAGGAGTCTGTTACACTGCCTGGTGTACAATCCATAGGAAACCACTGTAAAAGGAGCTTTAAGGAAAACTGCAGGCAACAGATACCTGTAGTAATAAATTAGCATTTCTAAAGAACAAGAAAGGCTATACCAACTTGAAATACTCTGTCTTAGATGACAGATTAAGATTCAAAATGCAAGAACAGAGACACAACAAGATTTTCAAATGGCTCAAAAAGACCTTTTCTCTTTCCATTCTCATTGCATACATCTCCTGTTATCATAGGATAATCCCAAAATATTATCATTTAAGTTAGATTTTGAGATAGTGGTCAACTACTTGGCTCTTGGATGCTTTTTGGTATTGATCTCTGGAAAAAACCATTTGAATAAATCAAAACCAACCATGAGTTACTATTGCGTCCTTCCCACTTCTCTTACGTTCCATCACGTAACTCACACAGCTTAAATTGCCTCCGCACAGCAGCACTTCAAACATACAGTAGATGAAAGCAAATAGCTCTAATTTGTGAAGCCACTATGCATATTCAGTTTATGTTGTGTTCTCCTCTCTATAAACAAAGGCATTTAGATTAAACCACATGGATTTCTACACAGTAATCTCCAAAGATATTTTTATACTATCAGCTTGCTGTCTTGAAGCTGACTTCTGCCAACATAACTAAAAAACAAAATCCACAAACAGCATTAAAAACTGTGTCTTTTTTTAAAAAACTGCTAACAATTGTGCTACTTCATTTGTTCATACCAGAGTATCCGTGCTTTTTGACAGGTTTTCAAATCTGTAATGACATTACATTGAAAGGTCTTAGTCTGACCTCTGCTAGATCAGTTTCAAATAAGCCTCTCTTACCAGGGAAAAAATCTCACCATTGTCAACATTTATTTTCACTCCAACAGGTAGCAACATACATTAAACAAATGCCTCAAGAAACGTTAAAAAGATGCAAAAAACAGAGCAACCAATTTTCTGCTGTCTGCACTCATGAGAGCTATTACACAATGAACACATGCAATAAATCAACAACACTTAACAAAAACCCAAACTCGCTTTTCTACTGGGCGCTCACAACATCAGTCAGCTTTTGAACCTAGAATCTTATTTTCCACTACAACATCTATACAATTTATACATTCATTTTGTCATAAAAGGCAATACAATTACAAAAAATATTAATATAACCACAAACAGAGCAGACACTTCACTTTCTGGGTCAGCAGTGCTCCTAAAACCTAGGAAACGACATTCCATTTGCCTTGAAACCCAAGCCCAGATGAAGCCTAAACTCTACGAAGCTAATGCTGGGTTTGCAGGAGATGCCCTGGTAAACTGGGAAATGAGTCACCCACTCCGGTGTTAAGGATCTGACTCTGCAACACACACTCTGAGACAAGCAGTCACTCGGGCAAAAGCACTCAGGCATGTGTCTCCCATGGCAATTAAGCCATGCCATTTCAAACCCTTGGAGAGAACAGAGCTTTGGCAGGGCCCCTCACTGGGCTGCTGACAGGCACCAGTTCAGCATGTGAGGGTATACAAGTGCCTGTCCTTCAGCTCTGGGAAAAGCGAAATACACCGGGAAGACCCTCAATTGCACTACTCCTGTTAACATCTGTTATTATTTCTCAGCTACCATCAGGAAAATGCTATAATCCAAAATAACCTGTCGTCTTAAGGGGCATGTTATGCTATACTTTGGTGTTTGAGGCTTGCACAAGAGCGCAGGAATACATGTTCAGAAGACTAATAAATAAATATGACAAATTGAAATAAATCATTTATTCTTGCTGGCCCTCTAACACCCCAGGCCCCATTAGCTCTAGGATGGCATATCTCAGTACTGAAAGTGAAAATTAACATACACTGTTCCACAGCTTCTTCAAAAATGAACATTGTCACAGTATCCACACAGAATAATATTTCTGCACAAATATTTCTGTATCAGGCAGATCAGATGTGTGCCATTATCCTCCAAAACCGAGCAACAAATGAGAAAAAAGAAACAAACCAAAAGGCTGTTTTGGCAAGTCATCAGTCTATGATACAATATAGTGCAGGGGCAGAAAAAGTCACGTCATGCAAGGATGGAGAAAAAAAGCACCTGTCCATCTAGACAGCTCTGCAGCATCTTTAGCTTTTGATCTTAAGAAGCTCTGAATACCACAGAAATTTTCACATATTTTCTTAGTCATTCTCACCAGTTAAACAAGCCCCTGTGGCATTTATAAGCATTCATTTTTATTAATTAAACTGATGGAATATTAGGAGTGATGGCTCATGGTAAGAAGGCTGCCAGCAAGTTAAGTTTTTTATATAGTATCATTTCCAGAAGATGCCACACATAAATCATGTTCTTCTGGTCTTCTTCCTTTTACTTTATTCAAAAGATCCTAACACACTCAAAAAACTGTAGTTTATCATGAGGGTATTTAATAAAAAATGCCAAAAGGTATAATGTTAATTTCTGTCATTACTGCCTTGCAGCTTTAGTTCTCATGGAAAGGAGGCTTTACACCTGAAAACCCCCTGCTACTAAGCACAGTCAGAGGTTTATAGCCCTGAGTGTAAGGGATTTGCTTGACTGCAATCATTAATGCTGAACCAACAACATGTTCAAGCATAAAATGGGGAACCAAAAGCATGCAGCATCTTTCACCCTCAAGAAAAGAGGCTGGTCCAAAGCAGCACAGTAACTGGCCCATATGTGCTCAACCCACATACTCACAACTATACAACACTCTGCTTCCCCAGATTTTTTCTCACTGCACCCTTAAGTACTCTGTTTCCCTATCTGACCAGAAAAGACCCTTAAATCCTGCAGAGATTCATTTTTGTCTTTCCAATAAGGAAATAAAGCAATTTAAAACAAGGAAGCTTGGATGTGTTTTGCAGACACACTCTGAGGGCAGAAAATTATTGGACTGAGACTGAGTGATACATGTATCAATCATGCTGCTTAAAAATGTCAATACAAGAAAACATTCTCCTGTAACTTCTCCATAACTGAAAGGAATCGTTATTACCCATGAAGAAATATATGTACACAATTTTTCATAATATACCCCTGCTACCTTATTACCCACAAGATTTACAACAACTAAATAATTTCCCAGTAATGTATTTCCAGTTCTGTACTCCTTAATATTATTCCATATATAGATTGGGATAGCAGGATAACACAGTCATAGGTTTAACCCTTTATTCCAGCTGCATGGATGGTCACAGATACACACAACCAGTTGACAATTCTATTCCATCAGTCTGAAAGAGCACACAAAAACGCTTCTCATTTAAGCACTACACACCCATAAGCTTTTCTAAACACCTCAGCCCAATGATCATTCATGACTTTAAAGACTTTCATATCTATTACAGAAAACGCAATAGTCAACCTTTATAATTGCTCCATGAGTCACTGGAAGCACTGCTGTGTCTCAGTATGGTATCCACACTTGTTTAGAGAGGCCCAAGCACATCCTCCAGTGTCACCACACACCTCTTCAAATGCTGAAGCTAAAATACTAGAAGTGTTCTTACTCAAGGGAGCTTCTTGACAAAGTAGACAGGGAGACAGGAGAGCCCCTGACCACACAAGCAACTGAAACAAGCCAGGGAACACGGCCGTCCGTGAGTGTTCACGGGGAACACGGCCGTCCCCGAGTGCTCACAAGGAACACGGCCGTCCCCGAGTGCTCACAAGGAACACGGCCGTCCGTGAGTGCTCACAAGGAACACGGCTGTCCACGAGTGCTCACGGGGAACACGGCCGTCCGTGAGTGCTCACAAGGAACACGGCCGTCCGTGAGTGCTCACAGGGAACACGGCCGTCCCCGAGTGCTCACGGGGAACACGGCCGTCCCCGAGTGCTCACGGGGAACACGGCCGTCCGTGAGTGCTCACGGGGAACACGGCTGTCCGTGAGTGCTCACAGGGAACACGGCCGTCCCTGAGTGCTCACGGGGAACACGGCTGTCCGTGAGACCCGCAGTACTGTGGGTTTAACATTGTTTGAAGTCCTTTTATCATGTGCTGTTCCTCACCACGCCAGGTACAAATATCCATGAAAATCCTGCTTTAAAAGCAGCTTTTTCTGATTACTCTGTGATGCTGCCTGGGGAAGGGGAACAAGGTGAAGTACGTAGCTCCATAGACAGCATGACCAAGGAATTTCAACCGGCTTTTCCCAGACACCTCCTGGTCCTGCCTCGTGTTCACCCATGTTCCCACATCACAGCTGCAGCCACAACTTCCACTTCCAGGCTAATGCTCATATTTAACCTCAGGGCTAATATGCTATGAATAGCAGCAGCATGTTTGCTTACAGAGCTACTATGAGCTACACTGTACCCTGATAGTCATCAGTAAATATTAAACTATCTACCAATATCAGTCTAAGTATCTCCACAAAAAAGCAGCATCAGGGAACTAATATGAACCCTGGCTGTTCTCATAAAGTGTGTGCTGCTTGCATTATTGACATCCAGAGAGAAAGGAAATGCAGGGATATAGAAAGATTTATTTAAGCATAGAAGAAATCTCTAGCAACACCTAAGATGAAAAAATAACAAAAGCAAACCTAGGACTCCATATCTCAGATAAAATTTTAAACCAAGCACCTCACAAAAGATACTTGATATCTCTTGATAGCTTTATGCTGCAAAGAATATTGATATAAAACTATGTAAAGCTTTGCCTAATTCACTATCTTTTTTGCCTTTGAAGATAGATGGTGAAGCATGCAAAACAGCTGATAGCTTAGTTGCCTTTGAGGTAAATAATACTGTTTTATTTACAGAAATATCTTTGTAAGTAACTTATTACTTCAGTCAGTCTTTTTTTGAGTTAATTACATGTCTTTTTCTCCTCTTAGATCACTTACCTTGTTTTATTATTTTGTTCCCAGATGTTCAGTATCTTACAACCCACTAAGAGAGCTGAAGCCTCCACTGAAGCTGCAATTTTAACAAACTTTTCTAAAGACAAAGAGCGAAGAAAACAGTCCACTAAGGTAGGCTGATGACTCTGCAGCAATAGGCATAAGCAAACACAGCACTGTTTCATCTCCCTTTTCAACAGGTGACATTTAACCCAAGCTGGGATGACAACAAACCTGATGACCATTTGGCCTTCACTGTGAAGGCAAACATGCCTCTGCAAATCAATTTGCAATGGATATGTATGCATGTAGAAGACCTCTGAACTCCACACAGCATAGTGGACACAGCCAAATCTGTATGTGGCAACAGAGGAGGACAGAGGCACAGAGTCTGCCTAACTGAAGCTCCAGTCCCGAACACAGCACCTCATGGTGACAGGTCTGCTCTCAGACAAACACAGAGTGACTGTGCACACGTGGCCCCTTGGTACCTTTACAGCACAGAGTACTGACAGCTGCTTCAGAACTGTCAGTCCTTCAGTTCTCACTCCAGTTAGCACAGAGATCCACACGAATGATAAAATATTCACCAATGTATCTCACCTTTTTCTTAAAGTCAGAGTGTATAAATAACCCTTTTCTGAGTCAGAATAATTACTTCACATATTATTTTGTTTCTGGTATTTTAAAAGCAGCATGTTTTCAATGGAGAAACCCACAAAGAATACACTGTTGCATTTGTTCCGGCCTGCAAAACTTTTGTTGTAACAAGTCTCAGTATTCTGAAAGTATTCTTTATCATCTTCAATACAGATCTGAGTGGTGGGACTTCGAGACCCCTGAAGAGATTAGCATATTACAGCAAAACCCTCCCCTAGTGAATAGTGACTGCAGAGAAATGGCCTCCTACTGAAGCTGAAAACACAGGCTGTTCTGAATTAACTTTGAAAGGTTTCTTACTGTTAAAGACAAGTGTCCTCTGAAATTGATTCTCACCAATGACCACAAAGTTCTGCAAAAAGACTTTGGTATTTGTCATAAAGCGCAGCAGACAATCTGTCTTCACATTTCCCCAGGCCCAGCTGACTTGCCTATAACCAGAGGCTGGGTCACAATGAACAAAACAGCCTACAGTTCAAATAGAAGAACCACTTCTCCCTGAAAGCCTCATTGAACCAAAATGTTTGTGAGCAAAGTCATTCCTTAATATAAGAGCTTTTCTACATTTTGAGATCCAGGGGTTTGATAAAATGTGAGAAGCAAAATATTTAGACTATCAGAATACAGTCTTGGCTGCTCATTGTCTTGCATTATTTTCCTGTGAATTCATACTCTTTAAGACATCTGTTAAACTGGCAAAGAAAAGAATCTCAAGGAGGAAGCAAGCAAATGAAACATTTATCATCTGCCTTCTCTCCCCCTGACTGATTCTCTGCCGATTTCAAATGATACAGGAACAGCTTCTTTATAAAAGGGACCATTGATATCTTCCAGTTTTGAACATACATTAACTGTTTTTTTTCTGCTACTCATGCCACCTGCCCCGATTTCCAGGACTGTATTTTACCTCTTAGTTACCCTGCATACATTCAGATTTATCATTGTCTTGGTCTTTGGTCTACACATACATATCCGCTGTTTTCAATGACTACTGTGCTATCAAAGTGAGAAATAAAGAACTGATAGCACAATCACCCAAATGAATTTTCAAGACAGGCAACTGAAAATTAAATTGCTTCACTGCTGTCCAGCATGGGAGCTACATGATGTTAAAAGAAATACATACACACCCCCAAAAGCTTCTCTGTTTACTCATGTTTACTTTTTCACCTGTTGTCACTCCATCCACAATACACTCCCCTCAGCCTTTCCTGATTTCCTCGTATCCTGTCCACATTTACCTTTGTCTTCAAAGTAGAGTGACACTTTATAGATCACTCCCCTCCAAAGAGACTTTTAATAAAACAGAGTAGCAAGTCTGCATTTTAAGAAACTAGCCTGGGACATGGTGTGGCTTCAGCCTGCAATAACTTACAACTTGTGCCCAGGGCACCCAAGACTACAAGCTGCTGTCTGTAATACACCTTGCTATTTGCCCAGCAGCCAGAAAAGTAGGAGAGTGGGGATTTCACTGGACTCTGACCGAACCAGAATCTTTAGTCATTGGAATATAGCTACCGTTTTTCTTAACTTTTTCTTTTTTTTTTTTTTTTTTTGACAGGGTGATCAAACACTGGCACAGGTTGCCCAAAGAGCTTGTGGAGCCTTTCCTTGGAGATAACTCAAAACCCATGAACATGATCTGGAAAAACCAGCTCCAGCTGATCCTGCTTGAGCAGGGGGTTGGCCCAGGCCACCTCCAGAGTTGCCTTCCAACCTCAGCTATGGCATCACCCTATTTTAAAGCTAACCTTTAGAACCCCTATGGCCTATGATTCTGTGTTATTTCTCTGTTATTAATTCTCTTTGTCTACAGCTTGACTGCTAAAATCCAACCAAGCAGCTCTGAGGCACTCTCCCTTCTATGAGTCAGCCTCTGACAGGTGAAGAAGCTGAGAGCAGAGTACATTACTGCAACTAGGTGTGAGCTGTCAGCCAACCCACAGAAACTTGATTCCTTGTGTTTGATGCCTTTTCTTGTTTACAAACCACATGTTAGTACAGCCCATCCTTCAGCTTTCCAGGCTGAGCCAAACTCCCCTAGGATCTCATCTGCAGTAAATGCCACTTGGGATCAGAAAGCAAATACTACAGCTGTAGACTGTGAGGACTGGCATTTCACTAGGGAGCTGCAGACAGCTTTTCTTTAGCTCTTTTCATTCCTCTCTTTCGTACTAACTGATAAGACTTCCATTAAGGTAGGTGAAATATAAGGGGAAATGAAGCCTTCATCATTGTACCAAAATACTCCAGAACTAATGTTTATCCTCAAAAAGAAATCAGGAAGATAAAATTCCACATTTTTGCTCCTCATTGTATTTTGACAAAGTTGACATAAGGTCAGCGAAAAAAAGAACTGTTTTGTCTGCTTAGAAACATGTGAAACTTCTACATATATCAGCATATTATTAATTTATTTCATCTTTATATGAAGAACAGGGCATCCAAAAGCACCTCATACTTCTTCCATGAGCAGCAGAATTAATGAAGCTTGGAGAGCCATGGATCTGCACCCAGTGCCTTCTCACCACCTCAGCCTCAACCCTCTCCACCACCTCCTGCCCCAGCTCTCACTCGTATCCCACACACACAGCTGGGAAAGTGAGGGCAGATGCTGGGCCAGCTCCAGAGCAGCACAGGCACTGCCTGCCCGCCCAGCCCACCTGTGGGGCTTGGCCACTGCCTGCTGCCTCTCAGAGCTGAGGGTTTCATTCAGTTAGAAGCACTAATTTGTGTCACATTCCTCTATTCAGCTGTCAATTTAAAAGACTTATTATGTTCCTATAAATGTATTAAAGACCTCTACTCTTGTCTCAACTCTAGCTGGTATCATGCAGAAAGTTCAAAAGAGTGAAGGGGAAGACAGCAAATAAACAGATTCTCTCAAACAAGATTTGTTTCATTATGAAATCAGAATAAAACTCCTAGAAGCAAAGACATCCAGATTGTCACAGGATGACACTCTCTTTGCTATTATGATTTCGATTACTTTCTTTCCTCATGTGCAAACCAGTATT
Organism: Myrmophylax atrothorax; assembly: GCA_026770055.1. NCBI lineage: Eukaryota > Metazoa > Chordata > Aves > Passeriformes > Thamnophilidae > Myrmophylax > Myrmophylax atrothorax. The sequence continues at coordinate 14,571,719 of JAOXXN010000001.1, read as the reverse complement.
GGAGTATTCAGAAAATTACATCGGAGCCTTCACATTGTGAAATGAGTTTTGTAATACATTTCCTATAGAATCTTAACAACTAAATCTTCATGAAAATATATGGCACTTGTGAAGAATCTCTTTATGACAAATTTGCCTTTTCCTCTTCAAAAATTTAGTTAAACTTTTATTTCAAAAGTAGTTCTACCTACCACCCTACATTTTGCAGTTGAACAATTAGACAAGAAGAGTAAGGAAGAAAACAAAATCCTCATTTTCTCTGTACTGTGTGCAAATCGGTTGTCTGCTTATTGAAAACAATACTCTTCAGTTCAGTAGTTAGGTCCAGTATTCACACTGAAAACCTGGAAATCTATTGCAATGTTTAATACCTTACACAATGAGATAGCTGTCTCCTTTATACCACAGACCACAAATGCCACAAGGTGTCCACTCCCACATTAAAAAAATATATATTAAATACACTTGTGTACCCATTTTGGCGCAGAACTTCCCACAACCTGACTGCAGAACATGTGCTGGATGGGGTTTGTGTCTTTATACTAAAAGCCTGTCTGCCTTTTAATTCCTGTAATTCTCAGAAAAGCAAGAGCTGAATAAACTAAACATTCTGTCTTCTATTTGAGGGAACTCTTGCCAACCACCCTTCTAACAATGCTCACTCACCTTGTCTTTTCAGTGGGTTTTAAATTAGACCCTGAAAGGTTTCTGTACAGGAATAACCCAGCCTTACTGCACTGACCCAACTGCCAGCTCCTAAGCTGTACCAAACTCCATGCTTAGCTTGCTGCGAGTCCCTCATGCAGTAGCTCACTCAGATTTCCCCACTCCATGCTGGATCTGGGCATCTCATCCTTGCATGACTCTTCACCCCAACACGCTCCGGCTCTGCCTCCAGGGTCACCACCACTTCCACTGCTGACAACACACTGTGAGTAGGGATGACTTCATGCCAATTCTGCTCTGTGGAAGGATGAAACTTCCTGCTAAATTAACTAATTCCTGGAATCCAGCTGCACAGCTCTCCTAACTCTGTCCAAGGATGAAACTGCATGCGAGATCCCCTGCTGAACGTGCCACCAAACCCTTCCTTGATCCTTGCCTTTTTGCTCCCCACAACAGCATTCACACAAACTATTTCTATCTCCGTGTCTAAGCACTTGGCCACCTCCACAAACTTTCACCAGAACTCTGCCTAAGACTCCTTAACACCATGTTAATCAAAGTACTAGAGCTCTCCATGTTGAACCAAGCAATTTCTTCCAGTTTACTGGAACTTTGCTTTATTGTTCTGTTTTCTTTAGACAGGAGTTTCCCAGCCTTCTGATGCCAGACAAAGCAGGCAGGCTGGTTTCACACCTTGCCACCTCGGTAGCCTTTTTAATAGCATCTGTACACCCTTCACTACCTGCCTGCTTACCCTTTCCTGAAACATACAATCTGTTACAAAACTATTGTCAGCCGTTACACCGATGCATTTATTCAATAATACTACTTTTATTTGTGAAAATAAAAGTAATAAAAAGGGTCCAAAATGTACTTTGTGCATTTGAAAGCACTGTATCAAGCCTATGTGGCATTATTGATTTCCACTTTTTTAGTAGGTTTTTGATGCAATGCATATAAGAATACCAATCTGCATAGAAATAAAAATGTATGTGGAGGACCACCCAAGCTGACAGGGCAATTCAGGTACACATTAAAAGGAACTCCTTTGCTTTAAAATAATTAGGAGGAAAAACCCCACAACTGTCTAGGTTTCAAATTTGTAATGTCTCAAAAGCTTTTTTAGTTTTGCTGGGATAAACACTATCTTTTCCTAAAAATAACTGTCCAGTTCCTCTTGTCTTTTCCATTACACTTGCTACATGAATGAGAAGTTACTTCCTCAAAGTTAAAACCTGTGAATAAATAGGCCTCTGGCTCAAGTCAGCTGTGTCAGTAAAGAAATCCATCTCAAAACAGTTCTGTGGTTACAAGATGAAGAGAGGGGAGGAGAAAAGGGTTCTATATAAGAAGGAATCTGTTTCTGGACACTGACCAATCCATATACCTTCCCAACACAAAAGCAAAGTGAAGAGCAACATCGCCCATGTACCCCGACAAGAAAGCGTGTCTGTTTTCTTTAGCAGTAGATTTAATTGAATGACCATGAACCACCTCTGAAAAAGTTTGACAAACCATTACTCTTTCATACAACTTCTCAAACTATTTTCATCTGTGTTGTGGGTTCACCTTTGCAGGCCTGGATTTGGGTTCTGAAGTTT
>JAOXXN010000001.1:14544320-14560790 GCA_026770055.1 Myrmophylax atrothorax | reverse complement strand
CACAGCACCCGGGACTAACCGGGGCTGACCCTGCTCAGCATCCGAGATCTGACGGGATGGGATGGCAGGGAGGCATTTAACTGCCTGGGACGGTTCCACTGAGACTCAAACTCACGACCTTGGGATTCGGAGTCTGGAGTGCTCTCCATTACACCACGGGACCGCCTTTTGCCATTTACACTGACTGTATTACAAGAACTCCTAATTTCAATACAGTGCTTAGAAATAATTAGCACGAACAAACAAGATAAAAAGTTTTATCCTAAATATCTTATCAGTTCAGAAATACAGTCTTTTTCTCTTAGCTACGTAGATGTTCATTACAAATAACTTAGCTATTTCCCTTGAATACAACTGTTGGACACTTGTCAATATTCCTCAAGGAAAAACTCTCTAGAAGCCAGAAGCCCAAGAGGCCAAGATTTTTCTGCTCAAAATGTAAATGCCTGCTAAAGTGCTGACACTTAAATTAGGCCAACCAAGCTAAGTAGTAAAACTATGAAATGTAACACCACTGCAGTAGAAAAGCACTTACCATTATCTTGGTAAGAAATAACGCAGCAGCACAAAATCCTCCCACATCACTGGACTGCTCAGAAGTTCCACGCAGCAAGATTACACTGCCCAAGCAAATAAATACTACTGCCTACTATTTTCACTGCTGATCAGTTGCTCAAGACCTTCATGCATCCCTCTCCTCCTCACTTTCTAAAAAAAACCCCAAACCAAACAACAACAAAAACAAACAACAAAAACAAACAAAACAAAACCAAAAAACCCCACCCAAAACACACCTCCACCAAAATCAACTAAACAAAAAACACAACAAAAACCAAAATGAACCAAACAAAAACCCACCAAAAAAACCCCCACACCAGTAAACAGACTGAGTTAAGGTTTAATAAAAAGCCCAGGACAAGAGCTTTAAGAAATAACGCCAATGGTATTTAGGGCTCCCTCCTCACTGAAATACTGCAACATTTTCCATAAGATTTGCCACATAGATCTTAGAAAACTCTTACTGAACTCAACAGTAAGGATGTGCCCAGCTGTCCCCACTGACAGAGGGCTACTTTGGCACTGTGTTCCAACTGACCCAGGACGGATGGGGGAAGCTCTGCTGGCCTTGGTATCTCTGTGCATCCTCAGCTCTGGTGCTGGAGCTGCATCATGCAGCTGCCTGCTCTGCAGCAACGGGAACAGCTGTGCAGCAGCAACCAAAATGCAGAATGCACCAACCCTGATGTGATCAGAGTGGCCATGAGAAGTGCCATCCCCACCAACAAAAACCAATGCGGTAACATTCTAATATGAAATCTACTTCCAGACCTAACCCCTCCTCAACCTCTAGATCTTCATGCCAGTCTTTGCTTTCTGGCTTTCAGTAAGTATGAGGGGGTTTGTATTCTCCAGCTAGAGACAAAAAATGAGAAATTCTTTATCTCCTGAATCCTTGAAAGCTTCTGAGCCAGAGGGAAGACAGAGGAGGAGAAAGCCTGTGTTCTAAGTATCATATTTGGAGTGTTATCCCCTTGTGACTGAACTGAATCTGCGTCTGCCACAGCTATTAGCCTTCTCCAAATAGCAGCTGAAGCAATATGGAACAAACTTGGTCCCTAGATAATTTCTCAACTACTCATATGGTTCTGTATAGCAGCCATGAAAAAGAATAATTCTCAGTAATTTAATTCTGCTGTTGCTTGAAAAACCTATGACCCAAAGCAGAAATGTTGGACATGTCTCCAGATTCATGATGACATTGTAAGCTCAAAAGACAAAGCTTTCTGAGATTTATTTCCAATTTTTTTTCTTTCAGGGGACATCAATCCTTGCAAAAGAGGTGGAGATTACTCCCCCTCACATTTTAAAGGAAGTCATACATTTTGCAGAAATTATTAAATCTTCACTTGCAGTTGTAAACCTTAAGACCTCTACTCAAACTGCAGCTCAAATACAGTATTTGCTGAGAACACAGAAGAAATTTCCACATGCATAGTCCTAACTGTATAAAAGACATGCCAAAATGAAAATTACATTACAGCAATGATTAATGACAGCAGATTATTCTGTATAAGACAGCAAGCAAGAAACTGTCCAGTGAATTCTCCAGGAAAAATTACAGCACGTCTCTTGCACAGAGCCAATTGTCCTCCTACAAACAAAAAGGAGCATAAACATAACCTAAAATAAAAGCCAGCTTTTCTTTTGCCAATTTTTTATTTTGTTCTGGTATTCTGAGAGCAGGGCTAGGAGCTAGGGAATGAGACAGAAGATTGGGAGGCTTTCATTTTAGCAACCCCAAATCCTACATGGGAATCTACATTGGGAATCAAGCCAGACATGAAGAGCACACATTCCAGCCCGAAACAGAAGACAGTGAAAGACACTTCCCAGAAACTAATGCATGAAGTTTTATGTTTTCCACTTTTTTTTCCTTTTTTTAGAAGTTCTCTGTCCCACATAGAGCATGAATACGTGAATTTGGACTGACATCACTGTGCCAAAGCCTCCACATATGCAAGCTGTCAGTTCCCTACTTTAATAAGCTTTAGTAATCTCCTCATGCAGCTTTCCTTAATTAAATGTATCGAGGCAGGATTTCTTTAAGAAGAAAGGGATGCCTGTGCAAATTAATGTGGAAATATTAGACATAATACATGCATCCATATGGCAGTCTAAGAGGGCAAATTTTTTTTATTATTATTACTATTAGTAGTAGTATTATTCCTGCTATGCCTTGTCAGTTAAAGGACTCCACCTTTATTTCTAGAAAGAGGAAGGTTTATATTTTGTTCTTTGAAAGGTCTGAATTTAATCTGCATTTAAGCGTTCATATACCTTTTTTGTTGGTTCTAATAATTGTCTCAGACAACAGTAAAGGGCTTCCATTGGAAACTTCATTTATAGGCTTCTCTGGTGGTTTGTTGGCAGTATTTTCTTTCTTCATGTCCTTCTTTATTTCCTGCAGAAGGCAGAGAGGGAAAAGAAAGAGAAGAAGGAGTTAAAAAAATACATTACAGAATATTCTAAATCTCAAGCTCCCAAGATTTCTTAAAATGTCTGTGTATACACCCCTGCATACTCAAAGACTCTAACAAAATGCCACAAAAAGAAAGCAATATTCAGTAACCTTTTCCAATGGACACACAGTTTTTGCTTTTAAAATAATTCCTCATTCATGTGCGAAAATTGTAGGACAGCTTCACACATATCTTAGTAAAGATCACCAAAGCTGAAAGGTGTGAGGGGAAAAATAAAAAGACTTCTCCATTTCTCCAGCAATTAGGTGTACATTTGACACCCAGGGCAGACCTGGTACAGCGCTCCTGATGTGAAGGCAGCTCAGTCTGCTCCTACTCTGTTGAGAAGCCCCAGAAACAACCACCATAGCCGGAAGAAAGTATTAACTAGGAAAATATGACAAATATGGCAAATATGAGAAATATGCCATAATTGGCAGAGGCATAGAGAGAGCCCACTGTGAGAGCCGTTGTTCACACTGGCACACTTTGCACCTTTTAAGGTGATCAACTTCAGCAGCACACGGAGGAAATAGATATAGTGGAGTTTCATGGAGGTAAATCCACAGCAAACAGCTTCCCAAGACTTCACAGTTAGTGCTTGAGAGGATGTACAATACATCTGTATCAACTTCTTGGGCAGACTTTAAAGGTGTAGGTGTAACTGTTTTGCTTTCTATACCCACTTGGCAAAGCATCCAAAATATCATCACCTTACAAATATCTTATCTTGAACCACCACTGAAGCAAACTATTACATCCACCCTATACACAGGTAACTGACACACTACAGAGGCTAAACCATCTGTTTATAACCATGTCCCGAAAAATAAGAAAAAAATAAGTTAGGTTTTGGCTCCAAACTTTGTCCTAGAGCTATAGAGCCACTCAGGATGGAAGGGACCTCACTGCTCCAATGTCCAGCTCAGGGCAGGGTCACCTGTGGGGTCAGACCAAGCTGTTTAAAGCTGTTTGCCCAGCTGGGTCTTGAAAACCTCCAAGGACAGACAGCACCACTGCTTGACTGACCTTATAGTGACAAAAATTTTCCTTATACCCAGCCTAAAACTCTCCTTTCAGGTCCTATCTGCTCTCTCCTGTCCTCCCCACCAGGCACCACTGAAGGGTCTGGCTCTGTCTCCTGGATAACATCCCTGTGTGTATCAGAAGGTCTCCCCAAAACCTCTTCTTCAGGCTGAACAAGCCCACACCTTCCTCAACATCTCCTTAAGGGGCAGGTGCTCCAGCGTCCACAGGCATAGAACTTTCTTCAGTTTACCAATGTCTTTCCTTTACATAAAATCCTCATCCCATCCACACAAGGGGATGCTTTATTCTGGATGCAGACTAATGAGTATCAGATAAAGGAGGATTATCACTTCCCTCCATCTGCAGGCTATTAATGCAGCCCAGGATGCTGTTCACAGGCTTATGTTTAGCTTGCTGCCCACCAGGACCCACGGGTCCTTTCCAACAGAGTTATTCCCAAACCTATCAGGTCCCACTCTGCATATCTGATAGCAACTCCTCATTCCCAGGGAAGAGCTGGTATTTGCCCTTGCTGGATTTCATCCTGTGCCTGTCTGGGGCCCTCTGAGCAGCAGCCCTGCCTTCAAGCATGGCAATTGCTCTCCCAGCTTGATGTCATCTGCAAATCTGATGAGATCATCTCCATCGAGCAGGCATCAAGGACAGGCGATGGCTTAGGACAAACTGATTCCCATATAAACCCTCTACATCTCCTCCTCCCTTTCAACTCTCTTACATTTACTGCCCTCTTCTACATCCCAGTGCATTACCAACCTCCACCTTCCCACAGCACTGCACCATGTGCAGGGAATACTGTAGATCTTATTTAGGTTTTTAGCACTATCAGACATGAGCACTAAACCATAGAAAGCACATTTCTATTTGAAGTGTCTGAAGATGTCATTCATGAACAACATCCAGCAAAGGAAGAACTTCCAAGTTAATCTCTATAAGATGCATCTTAAACTTGAATTTCATAATTGTTTTTTTAATGTTTTATTTCCCCAGTCCAACTGGTATTTCAAAGTTGAACTATCAGCCTCAGAACATTCATACAGTTTTCTGTATCTGCACAAAGCATTTTCTGTGTATCAGTATTCCATTAGGAGAGATAAAAAATTTATAAACTGATGCCCACTGAGGGTACAATAAAACTTTTATCTAGTGCCTTCACAAAGGCAAAATAGTATCTAAAATCCAACTCATCACAACCATAATAACTGAAATAACAAATGTGAATATATGTATGAAAGTTGTGTGATATCTGTGTGACAGATGCTGCTGTTAAAATATTGCACATAGTTCTTGTAGAAAATTGAACCACATGAGAATTTAAGAACACTGTGTGCATTGAGAAAAATCACTATCTTAAAAAAAAGAACTAGACTTAACACATACATTATTCCACAAGCTTTTTTTCATAGCCTTAAAAAATAAAATGTGTAATAAATGAGTTCACCCAAAGCTTGTGGTATTGAAGCTTTACATTTATTTTGCAGCTAGGTGACAAACTCACTGTGTATTAAAATATTATCTACAGTTTAAACAGAATCTGTGAGTCAAACAGCACTCTCATGTGAACAAGACCACAAGACAACACCCTACGGAAGACCCCATCTTGCCAGAACCTGCTTCCTGTGTGTCACTACTGTGTTATTTTTCATTGTTTTTGTCAGAATGTAATTAAATCCTCAACTCACAAATTCTGAAACAACAGTGCACGTTTTTTTAATTTTAAAAATCCTTTTGCAACTTCAAAACTGACAGAAAAAACTGTCTGCTGTAGCAGAAAACAGTGCTGTGCCCTTTAGTCTCCAGATGAATGGCAGGGGTGCCTTTGCTGCTGCTGACAACTTCTTCAGGAAGCCTTGTTTGGCTCCTGAAAAAAGCAACAAGAATACGAGACAACTCCCAAACACTGGCATTTATTTGTAGAGTGGGAACTCTTACACTTCCTTTCTCATCCACTATTCATGGAAAGAAGAAAGTCACACAAGCTGAGCATCCACTAACCCAAAATTCATACAGCAGATATGTAACCTTGCAGTCACCAAAATCATATAAGGAGTAGAGTTTTTTCTGCCTTTCTAGTACTTGTTTGAGCTACTTTTCATTACTGTCTCTTTTGATGGTCACGAGAAGGGGAGTAGTTTTTCACAGCTACTGCCCAGAGCACCATGACATGATCAGCCCCAGCAGTGTGAAATTACAGATCCAGGAGGGAATCCAAAGTAGAAGTGACCAAATAGTGAAACAGAAAGCAAATTAAAGTCAATCCAGTCCTACTAAACCTAAAATCTTATCAGAAACTTACTCATACCTAGCAACATCCTATAGAAAGCCCGTACCTTAGTACACACTCTGCATAAGTTATGTCAGCAATAAGATCCTTGCACACCTTTTCAATCCCTAGTCTTAGTCTACAGCACAAGACTTAACAACAAACCCAAACAAATGCCCAGCCTTCAGCAGCTTCACCACTGCAGCCTGCAGCAAACACTGGTGCCAATATCACAGCCTCTCTCTTCTCTATGGTATGTTGCTCCTGCCTCATTGCTGTCTTCTCTTCTGTCCTGCTCACCCTTGGGGAACTTAGGATTTTGGGACTTCCCTTCAGTTGTGAGCCAGGCACCCTTATCACCAGGACAAAGAAAGGGAGCCCAGTGCTGTTAAACTCAGAAATATTGACACGGCTCTTTGTATCTATCCCCACTCTTACTTGCTGTAAAAAACAGAAGTGAAAATAAACACAAACTACTCTGGCCAAACAGATATACCAGGTTAGCTCACTCCACTGCAAAAAATACACTGACCGTGACTACCTTGCATGTTTGGTAAATTATGCAACTATAATGGCCCTAAGAGCTTGGCTCTGCATCAGTCATGGTTATGGAAGTCTCACTCCATAACCCACTCGTTCCAGATCTGCAAAGAGTCAGGGCCCACCACACAAGGAAAGAGCAGGCAAATGATCTTGCAAACCCACATATATCAAAGGAGGCTTGTGGGAACTTTCTCCAGTATATGACAAAATCTGTTTCTGGTTCTGATTTCGCGTTGGAGTTTCCAGATATTATTTCTTTTAAAGAAGAAATTCCATGTACACAAATAAGTAGAAAGCAAACTTTCAGTTACGATGGAAGTCCTCGATCTGCCATAAGTAGTTCAAGAATAGCTGAATTTAAACACCAAAGGAGAGTGAGCAGAAACTAACCAACCTACAAAAAGCTGTCTGCCCAGCAAAGACCAGAGCACCTCCTGACCAGGACTTTGGCACTGGTTTCTGGTAGTATTTTGACTACAGCAAATATATCCACACCCTAATGAGATACAACCACCACTCACTGTGGCCAATCTGCCCTGGAGTAGAACAAGGACTGGTACTGCAGGACACCTGAGCCGTGCTGAGCCTCCTCAGAGGGACACACTGGGCACCTTCACTAAGAATTCCTGTGGTGACACTGTCCACATCAGACTCAACAACCTGGAGAGCCCTTCACAGAACCAAGTTCACAAGACAAGTGTCTATGGACAGCCCCACCCAGAGCCTCAGGAGAGGAGCTCAGCAATCCTGATTGCAGCGCTTGGCTCTTTACCTCACCCTCCCCCCAGTATTGAGATGTTTCTGCAGAATGAGCAGCTGGCCCACTCACACAACCTACCTGCAAAGAGGTTTCCCAGTGCAAACAGCTGCAAAAATATCTCTAAACCTCATCTTAGGTACTGTTTGGTACTTGACTTGGGGGCAATGCCCAGTATAAATTTCAAGGATCAAAATGTTGCATCTTTTTCCCAGCCCACACAAAGATAACTGCAGGTTATTTAGCAGATTATTTTCAAGAGGCTATGCCTCAGGAACCCCTGAAGGGAATCCCAGCCTTAAGTAAATAACCTCACATTTTAACCACTAAATCTAAACCAGTCCCTGTTGACACCAGAAATTTTAAGGCAGCTTCCACCTCCTGGGTATGTGGATTTCAGTGTGATTCCAATACAATAATCAGTCCTGACTCAGAAAATGCATCCTCAATCCGAGAAATAATGGAAAAAAGTAAAAATAAACTAAGCTTGATTTCATGAAATATTACAGTTTTGAAGATATTATGGGGGCATAGAGTACTCTGAAGGCTTAAAACTTGTACATCCTTTTAATACCTAAAAAAGTGTGTTTTCTTGTAACTAGGATTCAACCACACTCCATAGATACCAAAGTCACCATGAGAAGATTATTTTCTTCTAGCAAACTTCAAAATATAGTTTCTCCAAAGAAACACAAAATCCTAGACAATCCTCGCGCTGTTTTTATTTGGATCTTCTCTAATCCAGTCCTCCATCAGTATAAGCCACAGGAAATTTTTAAGGCATTTTCCGTAAGCCTCTGAACTTTACAATGTGACAAAATGTTAAATAACAAATGATGCAGTGATGGAAGTCCATCACACAGGAAAATGCAATATATGCAAGTGTACCTGTAGCCTATTAAATGGCTATTTCAGCCGGTAAGATCTAGAAAGTCAGCACCTTATCTTTTTGTACCTCAAAACCTGTTACTCATTGACATGACACATTCCTTGTCAAGCTGGAAAGAGAAAAAAGAGCAGTTAACAGCTTTCAAAGAGAAAAAATGTCATTTCTCTACTGTTGTTTGCAAGACTGAGCTTTGTTTTCAGAATGTCATCATTTATTACCTTTCAGGGAAAAAGTCTATTCTATTTGTGTGACTACATGCTGAAGTTCCTGCTCATTTATCAAAAAGTTTCCATGAAGTTATAACTAATGCTTGAATTAGGTCAGCCACAAAAGTTACAGTTAGGAAAGTACAAGAACCTCTGCCATTTTCACTACACCAAAGTTTCAATTTTTTTTTTAACTCTAGCAGTTCTGACCTTTACAGGAAACTCAGCTGAAAACATTTGAGGAAATTGCTGCAACCTTTTCCACAACTGTAAATGAAACAAAATGCTATTTTGTGCTTCTGCAGGTACAAAATTGTAAGGCCAACACTTCATTCCTCAAAGCTGCTGGTAGCCATGAAAAGTTATGAGAAAAATCAGACTACAAGGTGATTTATCTGTGCCTTCCATGCGAAGGGAAAAACAGTTCTTGACTCCTCTGAGATAAAGAATGTTTTTCCTTCAATCTCTTTTCTCAAAAACATACTTTACATTTCAAGAGACATCTGCCCCATGATTTCCTGCAACCAAGGTGTGCAACTTCAAACAATATATGAATTCAATTATCCATTTATATTGAAACCTCAAACTCTGCTGCAGAGTACATCACTGCAAGAGTTAGTCCTCCCAAGTAATTTTCACTGAAACTAGTTAAGAGTTATTGAATAATCATGAACGCGCTTAGTTACAAATGCAACTCCGGTGTTGTCAAGAATCTTGTAGTTCTAATATGAATAAACAACGTATCCTGCAGCGAGGTTGGAACAAACCTTCCCATCAACTGAACTACCATCAATGTGAAAATTATTTCCAACCAGAAAGATGGTGGCAGCACTAAATTCCAGTACACTTTCATAGCATGAGCTTTACATTCTGTAAAAAGCAAAATTACAACATTTCAGGGATAATTAAGAAACCAGCTTTTATCTTTTATCTTCCTGGCTTCTGCATCACTAGTCTTTGGCTTCTCCTTTCTAGGGCAATACCAGGTCCAGGACACAGAGGCAGAACATGATACCTTCAAGCACCACAATCAAGACTGTGACGTTTCCATGAGCTGGTCATGACAGGAGACACCTGCCAGTGGCTGTGTCAGCAAGCAGAGTGGGAAGGACAGCTTGGAAATTGTGCCTCCCCAGCAGTGACCCCCAGCTTCCAACAGCTGCACAGATCCCACATTGCTCCTGCACACATCATCTGAGCTCATGGCTAAAGTTGTGCTCTTCTTTCACAGCTGCAGATTCCACATCCTCTCTCCTTTTTCACTATCAGTGTATCCCAAGTTCATAGGAAACATGTACCCAGCTGTCTGTCAGGCATGTGACATTAAAAAAAAAAAGAAAAAAAATAGAGGGTTACAGTTCATGAGCCTCCTGGTCTGTGCTAGTTCTGGGGCTATTTCTAAACGACAGCCCCCTAAACTCTTTCAAAGAGTTCTCTGGATTCTGTATCTAGCCTTCAAAATCAAGTCTATTTCTGTGGCTCCTATGACTTCTCTCTGATTTAAAGCTTGATTGTGAAAAGCGTTTTTCACCAAGTTCTGCGTTGCAAAGAGTGTATTCCAGCAGTAACAGCAGCAGTTAAGGCAGAATGAGGGACCTCAAAGATGAGGACTCTAATTCATTACCCTTCTTTCTTCTTCTTGTGGTGTTACATAACAAAAGATTCACAGGTTGGCTCTCTCCCAGCACAACCAAAGCCTTGAATGCCATCCATGGACAGTCCAAAGCACTTGGCATGGCTGCTCAGGTGAGCCCACAGTGCTGCCCTGGCTGCCCAGGTGAGCCCACAGGGCTGCCCTGGCTGTTCAGCGGAAGCTTCCTGTCAGGACACTGCTCTGCTATCCACCACACACCCAGAACCCAGCCTGCACAATCATAAATTCATTACACAGCCAGGAGTGGAGACTCAGCAGCCCATCTGTCATGTGCACTGTTCCCAGAGCACTTAAATATTCATTTTATTACTAATTTTATTTATAAACTTGACTTAATACAAAGGTGATACTCAAACATTTGGGACAATAGTGGGGCAGGTGAAAACATCCATATAAAAAAATTAATAGTTCAGATTTAGTGCAAAAGACTTGCAACAAACAAATTTACTATGAGATTACAAACTAACAGTTGTTATGAAAACCCCATTAACTCCTACATCCAGTGTATCCCACATTAACCACAAAAATATTGTGCTACTGAAGGCACAGTGCAACCTGCTCCTGCTTAAACTGCTGGTCAATTCTCTGTGATATCCATGTCTGACCCTTCCCTGTTTATTCCAGCCCAAGATGCCCATGCTTATAATGCCCTTTGGACCACAGCTCAAGCTACCACAGCTCTAAGGAGGCTGCACTGTGCCACACCTGAATGGCTCTGTTCCTCTCCTACACACCAATGCCCAGTATGCCACAGCAAACTGCCTCTTATAAAGAATCTCCACATTCTTTCTGTTTTGATACAGCTTTGGTACATCTTTTGTACATACTTCTTATAATAAAAGGCCTTCTGGATAGGATATACACTCATATATATTATGTAGAAAGCCTTGTATTTCTAGAGAGATTAGTGTATGCCTTATAATAAATTTAACAAAACTCTCAGATTTGTTGAGTCTTAAGCAATCTTTCAGCTCTGCTTTTCTGTGAACATAAGTGTGTGTTTCTCTGTCCCTTCAGGTCAAGGAAATCTCCTTGTTCTAGGCCCTTAGTCTCAAGACTCTGTTCTTCAGTTCAAAAGGACACAGCTCATATTCACCTATACCATTTTGTTTGTTGGGGGTTTTTTTATATTACCAAAAAAGAAAATATTAAAAGAAATGTATGTGTGTGGGGGGGGGGGGAGAGGGAGGCTACAAGAAACAGCAAGGAATACAACAATAAGAGAAGTGGAAAGCACGTTTTAAAAAATGTGCAAAAAACCACATAACACCATTTGTCTCAGAGAAGGTCAGGAAGAAAAAGAATACACCCTCTGCTCATTGTGGTTTGGGTTTTGGGGATGTGCTTGGCTACAGCAGTGATTACCTTCACTACCAGCAGAAAAAGCAACTCATTACAACTTAATGCACTTAACGGACCAAGGCCGAAAATTATAATTATTATAATTAGAGCAATAGAAAAAGGTAAATAGGAAAAAGATGCAGTGCTGCGCCCTGGATGCCATTCCAAGCCACTCGATTCATCCTGACCCCACTCTAAAAAACAACAGTATCTCTCTCTGAGATCTCACAATCTAGGTGTAAGCAAAAGCATAACAGATTAACAGACGCAGCAGATGGCAGGAAGCAGGAAGAAGCAGAAGTGATTGGCACAGGCCAGGTGCATAAGCACTTTAGCATTTTATAAGCACTCTGACAAGGAGGACTTTGAAAAACAGCAAGTACATTTGTGGATCTTTACGTGCAGGTTCCCCAAGGTAGGTGAGAAGTACAAAAGCAGAAGCTTGTTATAAACTTATTGAAGAGATGAGGAACACCAAACTCATCACCTTGTCACCAGAACAGAGGGACAGAGTCCCACCACCCATGTCTGAGGCACTTGAGAGATGATGACCCAAAGACTCTAAGATTTAGAGTGAACATGTTGCAGAGCTGACATGGACTTTGCACTTCTGAAACCTTGCAGAGAACCACACTGTACTGCTGCAGCAGCTCTCACACCCTGCAGATGAACTGGAAGCAACTTCTTGATTTCACACTGCCATCGAGTTGTCTGCTCACACCTGCCCATGAACCCCTGCAGTGCACTCTCCTCCCCAGCTTTAATCTGGGGCCGAGAATTTTTTTTGCTGTACATATTTAGCAACAAACGTGAGTGGTGGGATAAAGGGCAAAAGGCACTGCTGCAGCAGGGATTGCCATGGGGAAGATACTTGACAACCTGCCTCTAACTGGTACCCACATCCTCCTCCTCTGCCACCTCCATAACCTTTATGACAATGGAGGGCCAGCCAGCTTTTCATAAGCTGGACCTTCTGCCTTTCACCTGTGCGTGGCCACAGCACAGTCTGTATGTGTTTCTGCTGCCCAGTGGTTCCAATACATGCACACACATACACAAACATGATTAGCTCAGTTGCTTAAAACTTGGTTGTAATAAGGCCAAAGTCACGGGTTCAATCCCATGTATGGGCCATGGACTTAAGAGTTGGACTCGATGATCCTTGTGGGTCCCTTCCAACTCAGTCTGTGATTCTGTGATCTGTGCAGGTGCTTAAAAACACGTGTGTGCTCCTCCCGCATCCATGAGAGCTGTGGCAAGACACTGTGAGGAGGCACAAAAGGTGCTTCCCAACCAGCTTCCCCTCAGTCCAGCTCCAGCAGAGTGGAATTATTCATGCAGTATCAAATAGAATTAAATTTCTTCTCACAAAGCTTCCATTTTAACCCAGCTATTAGGAGCATTGTTTTTTTGCTTGAAAGCGCAATGTCATTCCTCATGTCTTTGAGCAGAGAGTGGGATATGTCAGAATTCAGCATGCTAATACTTTCCCCCACTGGCACCTGGCCATAGTAAAAAAGCCTGTTGAAACAACTACAGTTTTGGAGGGTGATAAATGGATATTTCATGTAGTAAAAGTATTTCTGCTGTCAGTATGAAAAGCCCTGTGCATATTACCACATAAAGCTAAGTTGATAATATACACAAGAAACTACTCGAATCCATTCATTTCCAGGGTTGTATTTATGTTCCTTCTCACAACCACACAATTTGAAGAAACAAGCAATACAGGGTAAAAAGAGACAACATAGATTCTTAAGAAAAAAAAAGTGATGGGAGACAGCATTACAAATTGTAATGCGTTAGATAAGCAGATAAGCTATCTCTATGACACAGACAGGTTTAGAGAGAGACAAAGCAACAAATCCTTTAGGCAGAATCCTATCACAAACCAGATGATCCTTAACAGCAGGATTTTCTAATGAGAACATTAACTGACTCATCCAGTGTCTTGCATTCTCTGTTTAAAGCCATACAGAAGGTTTTTTAAATGAAAGGATTTATCTTTTCTACATGATGCTGTACACTAAAAAAGAAAAAAATATAAACCCACAAACTGAAAGGAAGTCACTGTGCTACACAAAACATACAAAATACAATGCCACAGATTTTCAAAATTTTCATTTCAACCACACTTAAAAAACCCCTGGTGATGGTCCAAACAGTCATTTTTCTATCCAATTAACAAGTCATGAAAAATAACACAAATTCCTATAGAAGCCTTTAATCACACGATTCTGTATTCCAGAATGAAGAACTGTGCCATAAAAAGGTTAGGGCAAATTACAGGCATTCTTATTGTTCTTTTATAGACCTCTCTTCAAATACCCCATTAAACCAACACAACTACTGAGCCCTCTGCAGCACCAGCTACAAAGGTTATGCAGACAAGTCCACTGAACCCACACAGAGGGCAAGGGTTGGGTAATCCCACTGCATATAAAATTAAAACTGAGATTCTTGAAGATACATCAGTATTTTAAGAGAGGAACCTCAGAGAAGGCGAGACTTTTTTCAAGACAAAAAAGAAAAGGGAACATGAAAATATTTAGCTGGAAAGATAGTCACAGTGTTACAGGATTTTTAGGGCTTTGTTTGTTTGTGTAACCAGTTGTATGAAAGCTTGTGGGAATTAATGAAATAAGATGCTGGATTAAATCAGGGTTAATGAGATCAGGAATAGGCACATCATTATTCAAATCACACCCCATGTGAACAGTATGCACTGCCAGACTTGTAAATCAGAGATTAGAATTTAACACTCTTCCTTCTGCAGTCTGACAGTTTAGGGTTAGAGGTCTCCTCATAGATATTGCTGGTATCCACCTGCCCCAGCTTCCCAAGAAAATGTATTATTATTCCAGTTTTTCCTGGTACTAAGCACCAAAAACATCAAGAGGGAACTGATGGCAGAAGCAGCCCCTCAGAACTTCTGACAACCACGTTCCTCAAATCTTACAACCCTTGCAGCTGTCAAGCAAAATCTGCTATTTAATTATTTTCCACCTTAACTGGACCTTGTTTCCTGTAAACGCTACAGCAGGTACAGGTTAATTCATGTGAGTTTGGAAAGGGGCTGTACACCTTGTGGATTCCTTTTTGTCTGGCACAGCTTTCTGAGTTCCAGCATGCTGTTGATATGCTCATATCCAGAGATGATTTTTAGGGGGGGAAAAAAGTATAAAACCGAAAAGATTTGGAAAAACATTTTTAATAATCCCCATTAAGAGATATCCTGGAACTGTGGAAATCCTTTCATAAAATGTAGGTCACATGTTTCTTTGGAGGTATTAGACTTAATTCTAAAGAGTTGATATTTAGAAAAGATAGCCCTATTCATAAAGTCTTAATAGCTGGGAAAATTGACCCAAACCTTAAAACAATGGGTCTCAAAAATTCCCTGGCTGACACAGAAATGCAGCAGCTGTCCTCTACATTTGAAACTGCTTCTTCTTAGGGGAGTGGAGGTTTCTCGACAAAGGTTTTCATGGTAGAACTTTCTGGGCTCTTCCTATGTCCTGTCTGGTCTTTTACAGCCATGAAAAAGGAACAAACAGGTAAAAGGAGATTTTAGATCAATCTGTTCTAGCAAAACAACCTTCTGTATTTTGGTCTTATCAAAGAGAAAGGAGGTACAAAGAATGCAAACAGAAGAAAGAACCATGCTCAGCACTGATCCAGAACAGCAAAGAGTGTTTCTCAAGACTAAAAAATGTTCCATGAGTGCTACAACTGCCTGAGAGGGGTTGATATGCCACTGGTATTTGTAGGAGAGGTGCAGCCCAGCATCACAGATGGGAGATCTGGTGACCACAATCCTCACCTCAAATTACTCAATCTCCTAATTACTCAATGTTTGCAAAAGAGATTGGCATGTTACCTTTGAAGTAATGCATCATACTGAAACTGCCTCTGCAGTTTCTCAACCTACTGTTTATTCAGGCTGCATGAAACTTTAAACAAACTTTCATGGATATCAGAGCCACACAGACTTAATGGCTGGTATTAAAAGAAGAAAACAAAAACAGTAGAGGATATATTATGGTCAAGTCCACATGAGAAAAAATCATGTGTATCTGCTTATCACACTCAGCAGGATTCCTCTTCACAGATAAGTTGCATGGAAGGTCTGATCTTTGTTTGGGTAAGTCTCCTTCCAAGGACAGTCATTTTACGGTTTCTCCCAACTCACCATGTGGTACCAGTGGGCTATACCTGTCCACTGCTATCCAAAATAAGATAGAGGTAAAAGAAAAGTACTAATTCCACAGTTCTGCTGAGGTGGAAGAAAGTTTGAAGAGTTAATGCAAGCAAGCTGAGAGCAAGTGCACAGGAGTCATCAAGGATGAAGAAATGGTGCCGTCTGACCATAAATGAAGATACACTGGAACTCCAGGACTGACTCCTCTGAATCTGCTCAGCATGGTGCAGACTGATTCAGAAAGAAGAAACAAGATTTCAGCAGCTACAAAACCCTATGGAAATTGCCTTTAGAACTTTTTAATTTAAAAACTTAATATATAAGTTTTCATTTTTACAACTAAACAAGAATCAAGAGTTGCATATGCTATATGCAGGAGAAGTCCTATTTTTCTATCTAAGCCTTATTTGTTGAAAATTTACCAAGAAAGGAACAATTCATTTTAGAACATTTCACAGGACAAGGGGGCACAGGCTCAAGCTCTGCCAGGGGAAATTTAAGTTGGAGATCAGAAAAAAATTCTTTGCAGAGAGAGTGCTCAGGCCTTGG
>JAOXXN010000001.1:14524109-14534320 GCA_026770055.1 Myrmophylax atrothorax | reverse complement strand
CCCTGCTGAGCATCCGAGATCTGACGGGATGGGATGGCAGGGAGGCATTGAACTGCCAGGGGACGGTCCCACTGAGAGTGGAACTCAGGACCTTGGGATTCAGAGTCTGGGGTGCTCTCCATTACACCAGGGGACCACCCTCATCCACAATGTAATACCACTTGATATTGCTATTTTACAACTTACCTAGGTTACAGGTTGTTTCATTCTTAAATACACTGTAAATGGCCCTGTAACCACTTGGTCAAAACATCAGTCTATTCAACTCACAAAAGTACTGCTTACAGTTATCTGGGGTTTAGGGGTTTTTTCCAATTAAGCTGGTAAGGTGAGATTCCTTACAGACACAAAGGATTTTTGCTTTCACTCTCCATGATTACCGAGATGCTTCATCAGAAAACACCTCAGTTCTCAGCTGGACTACAGGGAGAATAACTCCTCCCCCCTCCCAGACCCAGTTCCTCCACTCCCTACGCTGGGATTTTACACACCCTGGATTAAATGGCAAAAGATGGTGACTGCAGCCATTGCAGAAGTCCTAAGGGGGGTTAGTTCCTCTTTTGCCTCAGAACGAAATAAAAGCAAGAATACAGTGTGGGAGATGACAAATCCATTCCCAGACTCCTGAGAAATCGTAAGAACATGGAAACAACAATAATGTCTATTTTCATGAGCAGTAAGAGGGCAACCACAGATTGTGAAATAACCCTGAGGCACTTTATTATGGTGATTCAGACCCATTCCCCATCTCAAGGGAAAATCAAGCCTCCTATCACCATCAGCAAAAAGCCAGTCAGCTCCCACCTCCTCACCCCAAACAGTTTGCACCATTTTGTTCTAATAACATGCAGAGGCTTTCATAGGGAGCTCATTTCAAGTCCAGCTGAGGGATCCAGCAGTAAAACTGTGATCGAATGAACACACCATTCAGAGCCTTGCTGTTGCCAGGTCAGACAGCACGTCAGCTGGAGTGGAAAAGAAAATTAAAATTAAAAATATCCCTTCATTTCCCAAAGGGGAAGCCCTCATAAAGAAAAGGCTTAGGGTGATCCTTAAGTCCCCTCTCCACAGCAGTCCCTGTGAGGTGCTCAGACAAACAGGTGAATCCCCACATTACACTCCATGCTGATGATAAACAGAAAATTATTCTCAATACTGGAAGAAATATTTCACCTGTGCAACCAAGCATGTTCACTTTTTTGATTACCTTTAATATGAACAAATTTAATTTGAAATTAAAAATATTTGGTTTCATGATACAGAAGAATTTCCAATGCATACAAAACCTCCTAATATTATCTTTCATTACTTTTTCTATTCATAACATCTTTAAGCTGTGTGCAGAAAGGAGTAAATTCAAGCAGGATATTTATAATGCAATTACTTCTCTCATAATAGTTATGTTTCTAAATCTATTTAGAGGGTTCTGGAACAGTACAAATGTTGTAAGGGTGGCTCAGTACCATTTCTGCCAAGCAGTGAGAAGATATTACGTGTTTCATTCAATACTCTGTCTGTGGCAAGGAAATACATTCTGCTGTTCTGTGATTCTGGGGTTTTTTTCCAGAAAAAAATGTAAATGGTCACTAATAACATTTGCATTTCAAGCTGGAGCCTGAGCATTCAGGAGCCAACAGTTGAACTCACACGATGCTCCACAAACATACATTGGACTCTTCGGCACGTGGACACAGATCGTACACAGAGGTACCTATGCCTGTCACTAACAACAAGTTTTATATCAGATAAATAAAATTTTCAACCACAAATCCAATTGCCTTTAATTTTTTGTTGATATTTTGTTTTTCAAACCCATTCTTTTTTCTTTCTTTTTATTTATGTCAAGCATGAGGGATGAAAACAAGGCTATAAAATTTGGCTGGTGTAGGTTGCAGTTAAAGTTTTATGGCTTTTTAATAGACTGAATTTAATTTTCCCTGTTAAAATAGGGAAACATCTATTTTGTACAAAAACTTACTTTCTTTATTTGTCCAAAGCAATGCTTTAAGTTACAAGTTCAATAACAAAACTGACCCAATTTTGTACCTTTGAAAATGTAACTTATATTTCACAAACTTCACAGGATCCCAGTAGTACTCTCCATTATTACAAATTATTTATCATTATAAAAACTCTATTTATCTAGGTATTATCTTGACAGGTTTTTTTAAAATAACTTACGTAATAAAAGGTTTGATACTTAAAAAGAGAAATGGCAAAGTTTTCCTTTTTTATTTCTAACAAGAATGTATTTCTCGGGAAAAAAAGGGGCAGGACAAAGTTTTAATTATGCTAAGATCCTAAACCTTTGAATAACACACAATTAGAGGCATGTTTTAATATGTCATGCCTTTAACTATTACCTATAAATATTTATACACGGAATATGGTTTTTGGTATCCACAAAAAATCTCACAGAGACAACAAAAAATATACTGAAAATGAAAATAAAAAGTACACGACTGACAAATTTAGTAATAGTTGAGAGGATCTCCACAAACCCCGTTCTCATTCACCATGTCACTCATGCTGGGACTCCTGCAGGGATTTCTGCAAGGCTGGAGGAGGGGGGCAGAGCTCCCCTGTCACGACAGTCTCAGCTGTGCCACTGCAGGACTGGCACCAGGACTCAGCCTGCGCTTCCAGCGGCTCCTGGGCTGCCACAGCAGGAGCAAATCCTCACCCATCAAGTGGGAGGAGCAAAAGCACGAAGGGAGGAAAAGCATTTATACCGAAATAAGGGTCTGGATCAAACACTTGTTGGGGAAGGAAACAAGGGTGTAGCAGAGCAAATTCAGGGTGATGACCTGAGATGCAAAGAAGGGAGAGGGAACACAGCCAGGGGAAGGAGCAGGAGACTTGGCACAGCTGGAAAAATGACAAGCTAAAGAAGCCCTAGAGGTGGGATTGAGGAAGGAGCAGTCATACCTGGCAAGGACAGGAACACCAGGGAAGGGCTGAAGCTTAGGAGTAAAAAGAGGCAGGAGGAAGGGAAGGAAAGCAACTGAAACAAGGAGCCTGAATGAATAAAAAAAATGAAAAGGCTGGAGTAAGGCAGGAGCCTTGCAGGAAAATAGTCTGCTACCATGTAAATAACTATGCATTCATATTATTTATATACAGTATTTATATAATATTATTTATGTAAATAAATGACCTTTCCTGCAGCACACAATTCTGCAGTGAAGGACTAATGGACTTGCAGAGGCAAAGCAAAGGGCTGGATTGATCAGGGGAATGGACACCTGAAACGGGAAATCAAAAGAGCTTGGCCTGTTTGATACATTGAAAATATCTATGATTATTTTCTAAAAATACATCAGAGGGGAAGGAATAGTAAAATAACAGGAAGAGGAGGAACTATTTAATCAGAACTATAACTCATGAGAATTAATGAGCCAAGATCTCCCAGGAATAATTTTATGCTAAACAAGCAAGGAAGTTATTTGTAGTTGGGTTTTTTGGTGATTGGGTTTTTGCTTAGTTGGAGTTTGTCCTGTTTTGTTTTGGTTTTAAATCATATGAGTAGTATCTTCAATAACATCTAAAAAGAAGAAAAATAATGTATTTTTTTAAAATGCACAAAGCCCTGTCAAGCTAACATGCCAAAACCTTCTGTTAAAAAGTAAACAGAAAAAAAATCCCTCAAGCACCACCTTCGAATCTTTCAGAGCAGAGCTTGCTGTGCTGATGAGATGAGCTCTCAGGTGTGCAGGAGCAGCAGAAGACTCACCTGGAGGCCCTGCCCAACAGGGTCTTAAGCTGGGGCTGCCTTTCTTCTCCCCACAAACAGCTCCAGAGCCAGTAACATGCTCCAGTCCAAAGCCACACGTGGTTCTCCTCTCTGCCAGCTTTGCTTTTAGCCTCTTAATTTCCAATGGCTACAGCCAAAAGCAGGGAGCCAGCAAAACATGGTTTACTGAGACCAGCACACAAAGACAGCATTTTGGTTTGGTTTGTTTATAAGCTCTGTGCTCTGTCTGACTTTGAATCGCCTGTAATGCTCTTCTGACATCTGTGTACAACTCCTCCACAGCTGAAGGAAAGCAGCATTAACTACATTATTTTTGTAATACAGAAATATATTCCACTGAAAGACCTGTAAACTGAAATAACAAGAGTTCTGGATCTATTCTGGGATACAGTGTAAGTCAAAAGTAACACACAAGCACATTATCTACTTTGACAAGAGGCTTTGTTCTGTTTTTAACTGCTATTTAATCAGCATCCTACTCACATTTAGAGTAGATATACTCATATTTAAGGGTGAAGTCCTGTTTCCATTAAATTGAAAGGGAATAACAGTGTTGAGTGGAGACCAGAATTTTACTCCAGACAAAACATTTACCTTGGAACTCCAGAATGCAGTAGTTACAATTGTTTAATCTTTCCATTCAGGAGGAAAAAATGGTACAGTATACCACAACTGCAAACATTTCATTTTGACTTAACCAGAGTGGTTCCAAAACAACCAGACTTCCCTTTAAGCAAAATTATCTAGAAATTAACCACAAGTAATTCATCATTTGTTGGCTATGAGGAAAAATACACACTGGCCCCACAACAGAGGACTCCACAAAACAACTGGTTAATTGTATGTTTTATTCAGTACTTCCTGGGCACATTTTTCATGAAAAAAGGCACAAAGCCATTTCACTGTTAAGTCATTTTGTGGGTAGTATAGTAATGAATACTTCTAGTTTGCATAATTACTTTCAAAAGGTCTTCTTTAAAGGACCTCTAATAAATATTTAACATGGAGCAAAAACTCCAGCTAATCCATCTTCCAACACAGGCAGACTTCAGCCCACCCACATATCTATAATCCTTTTTGCCCTAATTCTTGCCACCCAGGATATTTTATATTCTTTATGTATAAAATAAAAATACTTTCTGTTAAAGTTACATTGTTCACAGATGTCCTGCAACATCAAAACAAAGGGCTTCAGCTCTGGTCATATCCACACCTCAGAGATTTTGTTTAAAACTGATTATTCCTTTCATGCTCCTTCAAAGAGAATTTCAAAAGCATGATCTTTATCTTCACTAGTTGTTTTGTTCACCTGCATACAGAGACACCCTGACAGAGGCTACTCCAGACTCAAGTATGTCTTTGCCACAGGTTAACACTTCCACTGCTCTCAAAATGTTTCCCATCCATCACACTTCCCATATTTCCACAAAGACTGAGGGTGGGAGAAGAATACACAAGACCAGTTGCACCCAGAAAGATACCCTTCTTCACAGGGCAGCTTCCACCTCTTGTGTGAGCACTGCCACCAGATCAGTAAGAACAAGGGAAGTTACTGAATAAGAACAGCAGATCACAGTGAATGGACTTTTTGAGTCTTCCATACATTCCAAATGAGATTAAGACCTTTCAAATGCACCACAAAATCCTATGCCCTAGCAAGAAGGCTTTGACATCCGCTGTCTGTTTCTCTTTCCTCACTCTCTTAAAAATATTCCTACACTAAAGACAAGGCTGACTAAAATCATCTTGTTTCTGGGTTGTTGGCTTCCTCCCCACCCTTTTTCCTTTTTTTATAATCAGTATTTCTCAGTTGCTGCAGCACACCACAGACCAGGTTAGAGCATAGCTTCTTCTCTCCAAAACTGGGGGGGAAGAAAAAAAATAAAAGAAGACAAAAAAGATACAGAATTCAGATGTTCAAATATTCCAAAAGGCCCTTTTTACGCAGTAAATGCTGAGAAATATGCACACTAAAACTTATTAGTAAGACATATTTCTCAGCATCAATGGAATTACTTTGAGTTTTCATAATATGACAAAAAAATAGAAAACATGCCCTTCTAAAAAGCACAGTTCAGTTTAAAACACAGCTGAAAGTTTCAAATCTAATTGTAGATTAATCCTTGTCTGCATCACCATTACATCTTAACTGCTGCACTGCTTCTTAGGAAAACTATGTATCATGTAGGCAAATTAATAATAATAAAAGAAATACAGTATAATACATTCACATTCTGTGGGAATCAGAGTGTTCCCTCTTACACAGGTATTTGATCTAACACAAAACAGCATTCAGCATTTCATCTTTCCTGTGATAAACATAATGCTGTAATTTTGTTTTCTGTCCCTAAGTTTTATTCAAACTGCTCTGCCTTTCCAGCTGACTGGCAGCCCATGCTGAGCACAACTGAGCTGGAGGTAACCACTCCGAGCGGGTTACAAACAGTTGCTCAATGGAGCGGTTTCTCCAGAGCAGAAGAGAGGGAGGAGGAGGAGGAGGAAGTGAGAAGGGGAAGAAGCAAAGAGAAGGAACTCTCAGTGGTAGTAAGCGTAGAGATAACGCTCCCAGGGAGTTTGTATAAACTTCAGAACCAGCCTTTAGAAACTTTAGCACAACCAGAAGCACCATATGGGTCAAGTAAACATGGCAGTCAGCGCTCACCACCACCTCACAAGGGTCACCATAAAGCAAGACCCATCAGGCCTCAGTCAGAATGCCAAGGAACGCAACAGGAGGAAGAGAACACTCCAGGCACACTTACTCCCTGCCCACCACCACAGCTGCAGCACTGTATCCTGAGGAACACTGCCCTGGACACGTACATGCAGGCAGCACCTACAGCGGGCAGCATCCAATACTGAAGTCCAAGTTAGATTCCCTGTGGCAACACTCAGACAAAGTCTGAGCTTCCTGGAACCCCTCAGACGTTCAAATCACCCCACAGCAACTAGATGCCTATCCTATCACTCTAAAATGCATATTATTTCCCCAAAGGCAAGGGAGAAAAGGTATTCCTCCTGAAGGAACTGCATTCATTAGCTGTAAATTACAGTGGCTACAAAAGGCTGGCCAAGGAGTCTCATTCCTACCAACCACAAATGGCACAGGTGGTCACTTTAAAAAGATGCTTGTACAGCTCAAATTGTTGTGTTTACTACAGCAGCAGTAAAATCAGGCAAAGACATTTCTTACTGTAAATTCTACCCCAAAGACCAGCTGGCACAAGTATGGTTGTATAATAGAGAAGTCAGATTCTTTAAGGATTTCTTGAGACATCTACAGATTACCCTTCTCTTTCCTCTTGCTTCCACCATGGCAGACAATGGACAGAACCAGCATTCATAGCCAGCCAACAGGCATAGCCATGTTTATTTCTACTTTTATCTTCCATGTGTTTGTCATTTGTTTGAATCTTTAGTATCTTTTTATTCACCTACATGTTGAAATATTTGTAATTAGTTTAATTTGCTTTTAGAGAAAAACAGTGAGTAATACAAAGAAATCTCTTGGCTTCCTTCACACCAAAGGATGAGGTCATAGGGCTGTTGACAATTATTTTAAAACAATCAACCTTTCATTGAATGATGTGATCATGCACATTTGCACAGCTTGATGAAATACAGGCTTGCTCCTATCTGGAGCCTCAGGATTGCAGACATGATATCAAATAATAGTTTTCCAGGACTGGAAACATTTTTCTAACAATTTCACAGAGCAAAAAGAGATAGTATCTTTCTTAGTACTTAATCCCCAAACTTGGACCATTATTTCCTAGCCCCTTCCATGCTCTAAAAATGTGGCTTTTAACAGACAATGCATTAAAAATATAGCTTTTCCTAGACCATTTTCATTGATGGCAAGCTTCAATACAGCAAGTATTCTAACAGACAGCTTCTCCCATTGCTCCCCCTGAGTGCCAGGAGCTCAGCCATCAGCCACAGTAACTTTCTAAAACACTGCAGAAGGAGGAGAGAGGAGGATGACTCATCTGTGTCTCGTCCAGGATCTCTGAAGAGTGTCTTCAGCCTGAACATGAGCAAGAGAACAGCCATTTTAAAAATAAGAAATGTACAACTCTGATTCCCTCAGCTGCTACTCAGGAGTCAAAAAAAAAAAAGTGCTAGACAAACAAAATAACTGCCTGAACACAGATTAAAGCAGCCAGACTGGGGGAGAAATTGTAGCAAAATTGCTTGAGGTGTCCAAGGCCCCGAAAGGGCAAAGCCTACCTGAGTGTAGTTAACAACACACCTCACACCCAGGTTTCAGCACAGTCTCTGGAACACCCTGTCAAAGGAAGGTTTATGAGTAGCTGAAGGCTTGCACATGTTTACCACTTCTGTGCAACCCAAAGAACTAAAAAGAAGGAAGAGGCAAACAGGTGGCCTCCAGGGTTCATGAAGTTTGTTAGTAAGTGCAAATTCATAAACCATAGAAGTAACACAAAGTCTCCCAAACTGTGCATTTCAAGATGCTTTCTTCACAGCAGGCTTTAAGGAGTTTCAAAACAAGGAAAAGTAAATCCACAACACTACATACTAATTATTAGTAGCTTTCCATATTCTGTCAGATCAGAAGGGAGAGCATACTTTACTTCACTGATCCCTTCTAACAAGTGTATTAAGATCCACAGGCTCCTCCACCATTATCTCATCTTCCCCTTTGTCCCAGGGACAGGAAACTTTATACATGGTTTCTCATATGTTCAAGTTGGCATCAAAGGCATGAGTTGAAACGACAGCTTCCAGTTTTAGGAGAGTAACATTGTACACAAGTACATAATTTTATTTTATAATTCAGTTTACATTTTTGGGAAATGTAAACTTTTGGGGAAATTGAGAGCCAGCAACCGCCTCCCAGTCCTGACAAAGCAGTGCCCATGACAGAATCTGTTCCTCCAGTCTCAGTGGTGTTCAGCCTCCTCAGAGCACAGATGCAGAAAAGCACCTGCAGCTCCACACGGAGCCCCGTGAAGGGCTTGCACAGGCTCCCAGAGAGCCAGACATGGCCCTGTGGCCAGAGCCCACCAGGGTGCTCAGGAACAGCACTGCAAGGGAAGCTGCCATGCCTGCTTTTGGAGCAAACTCCCTGGCATTCTCTGAAGACCTGAAAACATTCAGATCCAAGAAAGTGCAACGGTGCTTTTTTGCAGTGGGGACAAACTTCATAAAAACTAATGTTTTTAGAATAACTAAAAAAACTCGGGTTCACTCTTAAAAACAACACAAAACCACATTCCTGCTCTGTACCCATGCTGTGTTCCTGCTAGTACAGACACAGATACTTCCTCTGAAAACAAACAACTGCTTTGGTACCTGAGAAGGATTTTGTTCAAGAAATGTAATAAATTCCTAAAGTCTCTGCAAAGATTCAAAAGCCCTTTCCAAAATGTGCAAAACCAAAAAGAATATGGAGATGATGAGCCATCACTATATGCTTAAAAATTCTAACATCATTTTAGGAATAATGAAAAAAGTTTCCCTATCACTTCCACTCATTTCTTTAACATTGGTAAGAAAAATCCATGTAGCATAAGACAGTATAAATCCATTGAGACAAACATTCCCTAAGGTACATACTGCATAATAGCTGTAGTGGAAGCTATGCCAGTAACTAATTAAACTTATGCCTCAGGCTTTAGTGATGTCAATTCATCTATTCCAGATTTATTCTGTTTTTAAAGTGCAAGTAGATAATTTTCTTGATGAACTCTGGCATTAAAAAAAAAAATTCATTACTTAACTAAAGACATTCTAAAGTAGAACTACACTGTGGAGGAAATTTGTTTGATATGACAACCTATCATATTTGAATAAACGTAGTCAAGTTTCATGCTCCTTTGAGTCAGCAAGTCACCCTATCTAAGCAGGCAGAAACTCTTTCTTCCTTCCCAGTAATGAATGAGTACAGAAAAGAGCTTTGCTCTTGACAAAAGGTAGCTTCTAAAAATTTCTATAGAAAACAAGGTGCTCATCCCAGATGATCATTGTCACACTATATGATGAATCTTATCACCTCAACATTTACCAGTTTTCAGTGCATTATGCTGAATTTTTTGAGCTGGAATAGCTCTTGAGGCTGGGTTATTTGTGACAGTAAACTGCAGCAATAATTACTCTTCCCATTTCAGTAGAATGGCCATACAACTATGAAATAGCCTCTGTAATAAACTGTTGCACCTTTAGTTCACCCTTGTGGCCTCTGTCATCATCTTCTCATGAAAAGAGGGCAGTCATGTTTCCTTCCACAGTACTTGTCGTAAGATTGCAAGAAGGCAGCAAAATTATGCCGGTACCTCTTTTTTTTTTAGTTGCACCACAGTTCAGTAGGACAGTCTCCTCTTAGCTGTTGGCCATTACATTTGCTGCAATTACAATTTAAAGGGCAAAATAACTTTTATATTAAGTAACACTTTATATTTCAGCAGAAGTTCTAGTTCATCTTCAAGCTCCATAA
>JAOXXN010000001.1:14481065-14494033 GCA_026770055.1 Myrmophylax atrothorax | reverse complement strand
GCACTGAGTGCCATGATCTGGTAAAGGGACTGGAGTTGGAGCAAGGGTTGGACTTGATGATCTTGGAGGTCTTTTCCTACCCAATCGATTCTATGATTCTATAGCCAGAACTATATGTAATACTACCATTTGGCTGAATTAATGAGAACTGCTACCAAATTAACGTATCACCATAAAAAGTAAGCAGGATAGCAAAGCTGATACCATGAAACTAAGTGCTGTTTTAGAGTACTCAGAACTACTAGTCCAGTATTCTAGTCCCAACATTGTCTTGATAATATTTGTAGATGCCAATGGATAGCCCTGAGATGGAAGGGCAAATAAATAAAAAATTGGAAAGACAAGGAACAACTATCTTTCCAGTGACATGACCATCATTTAACCTCCACAAAGATAAGCAGAGGTCAACGATTTGTTCACAGTCTTCATACTGAGCACCGCACAGCATTTGTTAAAACTCTGAGCTTCTAAAACAGCAATGTTCACCTAGTCTCATTAAAATCAGACTGGAAGCATGAATGTAATTATGACTATGATCTCAGAGGAGCTTGGAGGATTTCACTAGATGCCTAAGCTGTTACTATCACCACACATCTTTGCCAAAAGTAGCAACCCTTTTGCACAGGAGGAGGATGGGAAAGATACAACATACTCCTCTGCAGCTTAGCCACATTTGCTTGAAGAGCTGATAAAAATGGTGTCACGTTAACTAACTAGACTGAAAAGTGGTGCACAGATACATCCTGTTGTGGTATTCCTGCTTTTGGAAGTGGCAATTTCTGCAAGATTGCAGGCAGCAGTAGCGTGATACAGCCAAAATCCTTGGACTGTGCTACAGCCCTTTGCTGTGTTATGCCAGCTGCAGACAAACAAGGCATCTTACAGTAATTCCAAAGTTACGTTGTTTTCCCTCGGTTTCATGGAATTCTAGCACTTTTAAGACAGCAGTTGGAAAATATTTACCCCAGCAGCAACTGTTCTGAATCCACCTGTCAAATGTTAGGACTACCAACCAGTCCTGTTTTAACCGATGCATTATAAACTGTTACAAAGGGATGTGCTGTACAACAGTGAGAAGCTGGACTGGATGTAGAAGAGAAATAATCAGCTTTCTTTCTTTTTACCCTCTCGCATAAATCCAAGCATTTCAACCTATAAAACTTCACATTCAGAGGAAAGTTAGGCCCAGTACGGAACTCCTCAGCAGTTTCATAACTTAAAAGCTAAATTAACGGCCACTTAACTGTGGTGTTTTCACATACAACAGGACTGTCAGGCATTACAGGAGCCATAACTGCTCTGTGAGTGCTGGGGCCCACAGCCCTAAGTGCAAGAGCTCAGATGATGGGTAATTTGCATTTCACCACTATAAATTTACATTTACTTGCCAGCATTAAGCCATCTCCACTAACCTTTACAACACTGAAGGAAAAGCCAAAAACCACTTGAGCTGTTAAAAACACCAAACTTCCTTAATTATATCACCAACAATGGAAGTCAGGGTGGGAATATTTGGAGAAAGGGCATAGTTGATTAAAACAACACCTTTACCACCCCTATCAATAGGGTATTTTTTCTTGACTAATAATGAAATCTCGTAAGACTGCTGCTCATGATCCTTAGCAACTTGTCTTTTAACATCAGGCATTGTTTGTTTTCCTTCAAACTGTGGTAAGAACAACAGGGCTGGAAAAAAATGCTGGTTTAGAAACAGAAATCACTGCATATATGGATTCACAGGTTCCAGACAATCCTTGGGCAAATAAACTTCACTATCACATCAGATAATATGTGTCAACTTCTGTGTATTAAAAAACTTCCAAATTTCAATTTTAGATTTCAGGATCCAATTCTGGAGTAATATGGTTTTGATGGTATCTTCAATGCCTATGTTTTCTCAGCTCAAATCAGTTTCTGTGGGTAATTTTTTCAGGATGTCACAATAAATGGAATTCTCAAACTAACATACTTTTTTTTCTCTCTTATGAACAGAAATGTTGCCACATCACAGGCATTAGTTTTGCTTTAATGATGCTGTTCAAAATCCCACAAGTCAGTTTTAGGCCTGGACAAGTAGACAGCTCCATTAACATTTTTTATTTTCCTTTTCTTTTTGAGAAATTCTCTGATTTTGATCAAGGCAGAAAGTTGTGTTTCACATCTGTGGAAGATCAACATCTTTTCAGAAAGCAAAGGTTATGCTGCAAGTGGAAGACACAGCTCTTCCAACAGGTATCTCTGGTAGCAGGTTAAAGGCCTTAAGAAGTCTCTTCCACCTGCAAAATCACTCTGACTTCCAAAAGATCTTTAACTCTTACAACCAGAATAAACCTCCAAAAAGGGGACCCTACAGAGAGCTCCTCCTTAGAAGAACAATCCTGAAAGCAAAAACTGATGTAAGCCAAACAAGTACATCTGAAAGCTTGTCACTGACTTCCATTGCAGGCAGGAACAGCTTGTGACCTGATGCCAGCATTGCTCCAATAGGGAATTTGAGCCACTCTGTGCTGGCTGAATGCGAATGCTCAGCTGAGCTGTGAGGAGGGAAAGCACAAACAACAGTCAGCATTCACACACAAGAACCCTGTGCTGAACTGAGGATGTGGGGAAAGGGGGGAGAAAGCAGCAGGATGGAGCTTTGTGGAACCCAAGCAAACAAACAGAGGCAATAAACCCGATTGTTTTACAACCAATTATTCTTCTGACAACCTCCTCCTCCCATCCACACCCAGTAACCAACACTGGTACTGTCTGGAACAGAACAAAGTGTGTGGCCAAGGAAGCAACAATAAGACAAATTCTCCTCAAGACAGACAGGTCGATGCTGGCACAGAATGTTTCTATGGCAGCCAGGAGAGAGCGCGCAGGTTGAACCATATAACCACAGGAAATAGGACAGAAATAAGGCTGTCACTGGATGTTATCTACCTTGAGCACTCCTTCTGAGGCTAAGGAAAAAACTCTACTTTTCCCTTGTCTAATAAAAGGGTTCTTGAACTGCATCCCTTTGAAGGATCCTCTAATGACCTTCCCTGGTTTCCAGTGATTCAACCTCTTGGAGCGAAGGAAATCAGAAGCCAAAACTAATCTTAGATTTCAGAGGGTCTGGAGAGGCAAAAAGCATTTCTTACATTTTATTTCTCTGCCTACAAGGCTGCATTTACATCATCTCCTTGGTTTTGGTTCTTGAGAGAGACACTGACAGAGTTGAAGAGACAGGAACTGAAATTCTACTTAAAATAGCGACATCCTGCTTCTAAGTTCTCCAAACTGAAAATACATTGGAACTTCAGCCTTTGGCTTTGCCAACTTCCACAACCTGTTTTACTTCACATAACCAAAGGCACTACTCTTCCATCAGAAAATATTAAAAACATGGCTAGCAAAACAAAACATGCAACACACACCTCAGCATTTATGCCGGTACCTTTCAGGGTACAAATTCTGACTCTGAAAAAACTGCAGAGACCAAAGCAACAGCACCTAAAAGACAGCCAGTCCTTCTTCCTGATATCATATTTATGGGAATTCAGCAAGAGGTTTCCTCTTTCCCTAATTCTGGATAAAATTTGCAAAGGATCACCCACAATTGTGCTATATTCCACATCAGATTGGATTCAGAATTCTGTATATCTTTGCATCTTAATATAGAGAATTTTGAGACTGTGTAAGAGAACACATAGGAAAGCTTTCTAAAAAGAGAAGCAGTGCATTTGAAAGACAGGTGAAAGAGAAGGAAAGATGAATTTGAAGGAAGTGAATATGAAGATGGGATGAAAGAGCATCTGGTATCTGAAGGAGCATCTTTCCTGAGAAAAAGGTGAGAAATGTGATGCAGACCTATTAAAAAAAAAACAACAACAAAAAATCACCACAACATATGAACACAAACCAACCAAAAACCACACCTTATAAAGGGAAAGCGGCACACATGTACTTCTGTAAGTGACAGGGAAAGGTGCAAGTGCTTTCTGACAGAATGAGGCAAAGGAATGAGAAACACAGGAACAAACATGACTGTTTTCTGCACAACTGTGAACAAACTATCAAATACTCTGCAGAGAAATACATGTTAATAGACCTCTCATGACTCCAGAACCACTGAACATGACTTTGAATTGTCAGAATGTAGTAGTTTATCATGAACTAGATGGCATCTTATCTTAACCTTCCACCAACCACAGTCAGATAATTGAGATGTCAGCTAAAGCACTATTTATAGGTGCTTTACACAGAGAAATTGTAGTCT
This sequence comes from Myrmophylax atrothorax, assembly GCA_026770055.1. Lineage (NCBI taxonomy): Eukaryota > Metazoa > Chordata > Aves > Passeriformes > Thamnophilidae > Myrmophylax > Myrmophylax atrothorax. Next base: position 14,489,784 of record JAOXXN010000001.1, on the reverse strand, counting down.
TTAAAATAAGTAGCATGGTTAATGCAAATCAAAGTGAGCAATTCTGAAAGGTAGTATGAGCTGACAGAACAAAACCCATTCAAACTGACCTCAGTGGTCTGAGTAAAACTGACAAGTGTATTTCAAATGCAGCTGAATAAAGGTATTTGATGAATGAAATGACCAGCAGATACAAGGGACTTTTATATTAAGTTTCAAAGAAAATAAAGATCTTTTCCATTTTAGAAGATATTACTGGATGGAGGAGGAAACAGCAGCTGTCCAGGAAGATGAACACTAAAAACAATTGTAACCAAAGACGACAGCAACAGCAGCAGGAAGATTTCTCTCCCAGTTGAAAGGTGGTTTATTGTAACAGAAAAAGCCAATCTCACTTGTACAAATTAGTTGGCTGCTCAAAGGTACATCTCTTTTCATCACACAGTCAAGCAAGGAAGAAGTCTCAGAAAGATTTTGCTTATTAAGACCTTCCATCAGTAGAACAGCAGTTAACTTGACTGGATTAACTCCACTCACAAATCCCCTGATTAAACACATTACCCCCATGAAGTTGGAGCAGTCTTGTAGAGATAGATAAACTGGGCCCACGGTATCCACATGATTTACAAAATGCTACAAAAAGAAACAATCAACTGAGAAGCTGGTCAAACATATATACAAACTAACTAGCTAAAATCCAACAAAAGCCACAAAACATTTAGTTTTATGTCACCTGAAAAATTAACAATGTTGTTCAAGTTACTAACAAAAACAACTACAAAGAATACATTTACAACATTAAGAATACAACAATTAACAATGAATCAAGATTAAAAATAATCTCGTATCAGACTGAGATTAACAACTGGACTAGTTACATGATCAGCTCAATGCAGCAAATGGCTTAGAATCTTCAGATGAGATGCAAAGTGTATGTTACCATTTTCATAAAATGAAATGCAACAAAAACACCAAAGTGTATAAAAAGTCAAATCTACTGGTTGAAGAGGTTTTAAACTATTTGACTTCAACATCAGTATTTTATTCTGAACCAAATCTAGATGTCAAGATGGCACTGTGGTTAACCTTTTCTTTCCCACACGCAATCCAAAAATAAAGATATATAAAAAGGAAATCTTGTGAGCTACCAAGGCAGTGTTCTCCACAACTCTTGGCAGCTGTGACTAAAACTAAAATCAAATAATAAGGTATGGAACATGCCATTACAGAAAAAACTTTTAATATCGTGAGGATTCATAAATTTGTAGACATCTTCTTGTGCTCTTCTGAAACTAAGAATTTAATTTTCCATTATACCAGCAAGTGAGGTTACAAGCACTTCTTGCTACCAGGCCTGCCTTCACACAGTGCAATCTTCTTTCCCCAGTTAGTAGGACCATACCCTTTTCCTGGAAGTCCTTCCGCTCACTCTCGGATGTTCAGGAACACCCACTGTCACCAACTGCTTGATCGCAAACTGCACCTAAGGCAAGGCTTCTCCAGCCCAGCCTTCATGGAAGGCTTCACTCCCTGCACTCATTTCTCCTTCCCCTCCCTCCCCTTGGCCTAGGCATTTAAAAGGTGAGGGGAGCAAAGTCAGGGTCTTCCAGGGTTAGGAGTTCTCTTAGTAGGAGTTGTTTGAGGGATTTTGGCTGCTTGTTTTTTCCTTTTGATAGTTTAAGCAGGAAAGTTGGATTTTGCATTCAGCAAACACAGCAGTTCTGCAATCTCAGTGAAATCTAATACTAGACTACTGCATAGGAAAATAAGATGGTCTTGTCTAGAGCGAAAGGTTTTGATGGGATATTTTTCCACAAAGCTGTTGATGACAATAAAGACACATTCATAAGAAAGGGATCATGAAAAAGAACAATATCTCAGTAGTCAATCTTCATCCATAAAACATTCAAATAACGTTTACAAATAAGTACCACCACTCTTTCAAAGTCACTAATCCTTACATTTGGAAACATAAGGTCAAAGCTAAAACATTTTTGGTCCAAATTTAACAGCAAAAAGTTTTTTAAACTTTGACATAACGAAACCCCAAAATAAAGGCATCTTTTTCTGGATGTGCTTCAGTATTTCTGACAGTGGGAAACAGACAGAGGAGCACTAACAGCTCAATAAGAGCTTGGTGAGACCTCACAGAAAGAAGAGCAGGAATGAGAAAAACACTGAAAAATTAACCTGAGGTCTTGCTGCTTGCCAGTTTTATATCTGTCACAAGGACAGCAAATTTTCCGTGCTGCACAAGCCTATCTGAAAAAAGAACCAAAACACCAAAACAAACAAACCAACCAAAAATCCCACCATCCACTCTGCCAAGGTACCAGAGTATTAAAAATGTTTCTTCCCATTGGTGAAAATTAATCAGCAGAGGATATATTTGATTTTTATTTAAACCTCAGATAAGAGTTCTCAAAGAATGGTCTTACAACTGGCTCAAAATTGAAATGTTCTGTATATGTACACTTATGCTCTAATACTTCTACCTTTAACTAAAACCTTTATAATTCTAGCTATGTGGAAAGACAGTGTGACATAAAAGGAGAGTCAGACTGACACAGGTAGTCAATTCAACGTGGAACAGCACCAGCAGCTGCACTGACCTCCATAAAATTCTTTCCACAAACCCAAACCAAAGCAAGCAGGAAAACACTCTGAAGTGACTTTTATGTGTGTTTGTTTTGAGACTTCACTATCAATAAAGAGCACTAACATGTTGCTTTGTAATTTAACAAGCAAATTCCTAGAAACTGCAAGCAGAGGACACAACGTCATTGGGATTCCTATTTTGCTGGGGTGGGGGTTTCTTGTTTGCTTTGTGTGGATTGGGGTTTTTTTTTAATATGGAAGTTGCAAATTCATTTATTACAAATTACTTGTGGGACATAAACCACTTTAATTTTAAAATAAGAGTAGTGTGAGCATTGAAAGCTAATTAAATATTGATGCATCATTTTCAATGGGTTGGGTTGGAAGGGACCTTTAAAGATCATCTAGTTTAGTTGGGCCCTAACTTGCAACACATGCAGCAAATCTGTATTGACATGTTTGAAAAAGCATTAGTTCCCTGGGGAGCTGCACACCAATGCTGACTTTGATCTTCAAATAAATGAATAGACTTGCACTGGTGTTGGTGTGAGATGGTTTCAATTGCCAGAAGTGATTTAGCTGCACAGAACGCAAGAGAGAGGAGATAAAGAGGAACTTTTTCCTTCTCTACAGTACTTCTAATGAAACTCAAAGGCAGAGTTCAAAAGGCATCTCTTTATACTGACAGTGCAGATTAATCAGAATAGGCATATTTTCCTTGTGTCACTGCTCAGCTTTTTACACTACATGTTGCTGAAGAGAATTGTTTCAGCACACACATCATTTTTGATCTACAACTCTACACAACTCTTCATCCCCATCAGAAGCACAAATTCTCAGCAACACCCCTATTGGAATACAAACTCGGAAAAAGACTGAGAACAAAGACATCCCTTCCCCTTCCACTGCTCATCCTCCAGGACGCTCCTTTCTCTAAGGCAAAGTTACATTAGGAACAAAGCGCAGCTGAGACCTTGCAACAGTCACCTCACCACACAGCGTTTGTGTGGACTCTGCCACTGCATTCTCAAGAGTTGGTTTCTACTCATGCTTCTCAATTATCAATAATAAAAAGGAGGGGAAAGTCATCTCCATTTGCTAATACAACCCATGGCTACTGAACAGCAGTATTGCATATTCTCTCACACATAGGGACTTCAAGCTTTTATTGTGTTTCCTCAGTGTGAAGCAGACTGTCAGCAATTATTTTCACATTAGCTGAATTACTGAATCTTGATACTCACCTCCTCTCTCATTCCCCTCCCCCTAATATATTCTTTCATCATTCCTCAGTGTACAGAATGCAGATATGCCCTACAGCTACTTCCTGCTTTTGCATCAAGGGAAAACATCCACTCCATAGTCCAGGATTTTAAAAATTGCACAGACAGAAACTACACAAAATCCATCATTATTTTTAGGGGCTTGCTCTATACCAGCAGCATCAGAGCAAAACAACAGATACCATCTCTGTGGCTGTTTTCTCTCCTTTGATCTCAACTGGGCTAACCTGCTTGCAGCACTTCAGTGACCTCTAACACGCCAGACCTGAAATTTCAGCTGCTCATTTCACACTACCAAGTTCTCCCTTTTCTCCTCCTAACACGTGTCCCTTCCTCTTTAAGTGGGGAAGGACGCAATGCATTATCTACAAGGTCAACAGGGACCTCCTATGCCAATTCTGATACACCAGCAGTATTCTCAAAAACACCCTCCAACATCCAGTAAATAACAATTACAAAAGAAGCAATCTGAATAACATCAACACAAAATTGTGATAAACTGTATTTATTGCATTAGTAGTAGTTTAGTTTGTGCACTCAGCATTAATATCAAAATAAAACTGCTTCTCAATAAAGTGTTATCATTATTATTGCATGTTCATTATATTACTTCCTTAAACCCATGCAGAAAAAAAACCCTTTTCTAGCAGCTTTACCATAATTTTCTATAGATTATGTAGAGATTTTAATTAGCACAAAAACAATCAAGAATTCTGCTGTTTTAAGAAACCCTCTATTTTAAGTATTCTCTTCTTTATCACAATTTCTGAGCTAAAAGCAACAGTTAATATAAAAAAAACTGACTATAATGGAGAGTCTGAGAAAAGGAGATCTACTTGAAAGGGGCAAGCAGAAGAGATACCAAAATACAAAAAACTCACAATCTGAAATTATATTTGTATTCTTTTACATATACACATACGTTTATATATTTTACATTTCTTGATTTCAGACCCTTATCTTGAAGGCCATTCTGACAACCTTTTGTGACAGGAATGTCATTATCTCTTGGTTTCCAGGGAAAAAAAAAAGCTTTGTCCCAGCAATTTTCTTATGAAACTTCATATAGGTTACTGAAAATATATTATCATAGTTTATGAAAACTCCACTGGAACTCATGCCATAAGACATTCACAGGCTGTACACTGTCACCAAACCACTGGAAATCTGATCCTGAACAGCTCCAAGGTAACTGCCTTCCCAGGAGAGACAAACCTATCAATGACCATGAAATAATTAAAATTAGTAACACCCCACATGAGGAGAAGAATAAAGACTTTTTACAGGTTGGGGGGGATTTTTACACAACAGTTCCTCTACAAAGCCACTTTACAGCTGCTTAAAACCTTATTTTTTAAAAAAATCGAAGTTAAAAAAATCACGGCAAGAATGATAAACACTATTTCTGTTTTTAAAAATCTTACAGCTATTTTACTGAAAGGCTCCAAAATCTCCACCGTTTTGGAGAGGGAACCACAGACACACCTCCCACCTCCTGTGTGTGATGTTTACAACTTCTGCTATGCTGAGGCCTCAAAAATGCTTCATTTTAGATGAGAGTGCAGAGTTGCTGGAGTTCACCAGCTACACTCCTCCCCACAGGGCTCCTGCCACAATGAACCCCCTCCCAGGGACAGCACAGGGGCCGGGAGCAGTTCTGCTGCAAGCACAGCTCTGGCTGCTGCAGGTCAGCCTGGCCTCACACACAGGAAATGCCCTCAGAGCACTCTGATAAGAGAGGAAGGAGGAGGAAGCGACATCTCTGAATAGTGTAAAGAGAAGTAGAGAGGGAAGTTCAGGGCAGGGGAGTGAGGAAAATCTGGAAGAGGCAAAAAAAAAAATCAAGAAAGGAGAAAAACAGGAAAAGGGATTGCAATTGGTACAGAACAATCGGACTCACACAGACTGAATTCTTTTGATTACTTTACTTCTTGGTGTAACATTCCTTTGGTGAGCTCAAACAAGCTGCAGGATTCAACAGCAAAGCACCTTTCTCAACTACTAACATAAAACCATGCAGACAGCAGCTGTCTGCCAGTGTTAGCAATCTAACTGGTTCAGAGGGCACAAGACTGTCTCCAGGTCCAAGCTCCCAACTACGGCGACAGCAGAGGCCATCGATGTGATTTCACGCACACCAAAACAACACTTCCTCTCCTCCCCATTCCCACCAGAACAGCTTTAACAATACCTTGAAAAAGATCAAAATGAAAAAAAATATTGATGAAGAAGGTGTTTAAGCACTACAATGATGGCTTCAGAGCAGCATTATTATACAGGTCTCATGGCTCATTTAATGCACTTATAACTGTTTGTGCTTTGAACATGAGCAAAGAGTGCACAGTAGAAGAAAGGATTTTCCTTCTTCAGTGCAGCAGTTGGAAGGTGTGTCTCAAATGACAGAAGGAGTTGCACACCTGCTTTGTGATGATGGCAGTTAAATGCTGCTCTCTGAAATCAGACTTGCATTTTCTAATTTTGATAAGCAGTACATTTCAAACCAGGTTTCCCCAAGGAACCACCATACCTACTTTGTTTCCTGCACCTTCAACTTCAGGACAGTCTGATGTGTGGGCGCACCAAGCTCTTGCAAATGAGACTGAGGAATTTCCTAATCACATGCAAGTCTAAGTAGTCTCAAAATAAAAACTGAACAAAACAAAACAAACCCAAAAGCAACAACAAACAAACAACCTCCCTACATACACAGGTCCCCACAAAACACCACCTCTTCATTTCTCAGACACTTAAGAAGAAGAGAATAAGCCTGTTCCACTGCATTCACAACTACCTCTCAGGTTTTTACCTTATCTTCCCTTTTACATTGTAGAGAACTAACACCATTATTTCGCTCAACTCTCCGGGCAAGTGCATTCTGAGTGTAAATTAATTAAGGTACTTTACCTATGATGTCATAGAAGAGCTCATAAAACACCAATTAAGCAAAGTATTTCTCATAAGGTTTGAGTTGTGTGCTGTAAAAAATCTTGGGTCCCCACACTGAATCTTAATATAAAGGTAGTATAATATACATACATACATACACATGTTGGCCTAATAACACTCTGCAGTGCTATACAGAAAATATAAATGGTTAAAATGGAAGGCACACATGTAATTTAAAGATAAAACTTTAAGAATCTTAACAGTGTAGTACACAAAGAATTCACCTATTCTCTCTACATCTAAGACATCTTTCAAAAATGCTATGTTAAAAATGTTTTTAATAAAACTGTTTTCATTTGATATCTCCTAGAAATACTACTCATAACTTCACTTTCTTGTGCCATTTCTCTATTTGTTTTTCAACTAGAAGAATTACCATTTAAAGATATGAACAACAATGAGCCATATATCTACCTTCCTTCCACTCCCATTTCGCAAAGAAACGTCAGACTGAATCACAATGATTCAGGAAAGGCATCATCCAAATGAGCTTTAAAGAAGCCAATGTTTAGGATCACAGCCAAGAGGGATGGGTAGGTAAAATGAAAAAAAAAATGGCCTTTGACATCAAGTTACAGTATTCAAAAACCCTTCTAGACCTCTATCAGGGCAAGTTACTTCACTAGTCCTTTATTGCTTTCCTTGATCTTTTCCACCATGAACCTAAAAAAGGCTAAAATTTGGACTACGAAATACATAGAAATGAGAAAAGTCTTACTGTATTGCAATACAAAGTTAGTAAGACATGAACGCGCAGGGAGAGTATAAGAAAACGAAAATAATATTAAAAAATATTTCCTATGACATGCCCTACTGAATACAGATTTTGCCCCATTCAGCAGTTCCAAACTCTACATTTCAATGCAGCACTATGTTTAAAATCTTATCTGTTGTGACGGAAGACAGAAGTTGAGAGCTGTGTCAGCAAGCAGGCAAACCAACCCCAACAGAGCCTTCTCCAATGCCCCCAATTAACTGTGGCTGTCTGGGATGCCGGCCCAGTGTCAGCAGCACCGGAGTTCACCCGGATCGATACAGCTCAGTGAGCTGCGTAGGGATGCACGCGGTTCAGCCTGAACGGGAGAACTAGCTGAAAGTCCACAGTGGAAAGCTAGCGCTTAATCCTATAGCATACAGGTACAGCAGTTGTGCATCGCTCCTAGAGTACACCGCAAACTAATCTCTCAAAGAACAAAGGGACTATTTATTTCCTGCTACATCGCCAATGTCACCGTATGACAACAGGTAAAACTGTGTAAAATGTCTTCCCACGTAAGGCATTACACTCAGCGTTTCGGTGATGCTGCTCCCAGGTTCGCGCACAGTCCAACAGCATCTCCGCCGCCGTGCGCGAAGCGGGCGGCCTGGGGAAACGCAGACGCCGCTGCTGCGGAGCCCTGTCCATCGCCGCGCAGCCGCTGGCCGGGGGGTGCTCCAGGGCTGCCTCCCAACAGCTGGCGGCTCCTTTTGTTCCCTTCCATCCGTCATTTTCCGCCGGTCACCGCGGAGGGCAGAGGCAGCCGCGGGCAGCGGCGCTCCAGCGACGCCCCGGGGCGCATCGCTCAGCCAAGCCCGCGCCCGGCCCCGCTGCTGCCTCGCCCCGCACAGCGGGACAATCCATCCCGCATCCTCCCGCCCCGCGCAGGTAGCGGGCGCTGCCCGCTCCGGACATCCAGGCGCAGCCTCCTCCCGAAGTGCGCGGGTGACACCTCACGGGTGGCGGTGCCGAGCGCGGCCGCCCTTCTCGGCTCCAGCGACCCCGCGCCGCGGCCCCGGCGGGTCGCGGGCGGTGCGGGGCAGGGCGGCACATCCCCCCCGGCCGCCCCGCGCCCTCCGCAGCCTCTCGGAGCGCAAGCTGCGCGCCCGGTGCGGAGGTGCCTCCTCTCTCCGCCCGGCCCAGCCCGGCGCCCCCG
>JAOXXN010000001.1:14462728-14473631 GCA_026770055.1 Myrmophylax atrothorax | reverse complement strand
TCACAGCTCAATTCAGGTTTCTGTTGCAATATTTAGATTTCCCTACACAGAGAAAAAACACAATTACTGTCAAGTTGTAACAGCAGAAAAACCCACCCAACTTTCATAAGTATTGTATTATAGTATGCACAATCTTTTCAATTATGGATTGAAACTGCACAGTTGTAAAGACTGTACTGTAAAGGATGCACAGGCATTATTATTTCAAAAGAAGTGAAATAAAGATGTTCAGGCCAGTTTAAGAGATCTCAACAAGTTTATAGTTACAAGAAGCAAAATGCTAGAATTTAAGGAAGGGTTTTAGTTTTTAAGCATTAGCCAACCAGCAACCATTATGCTGTTAAGAAAATGGTTGTCATTCTTCAGGATTTATTTTACTTTAACTCAAACATACTCAAACTCATCAGGCCTAAAAAAGAAGAAAAAAACCCCAAAATTCAGAACTCATTATGATTCTCTGATTCAAATCATAATATCTAGTAGCCAGATTGTGTTAAGCATGCTCTACAGGTTCCAGACAAGAACCATAATAGCCAATGATAGAAGAACACTGGAAATTATTGGGAAAAAGCTCACTACAATAAAATTGTAACACTCCTATAATCATTTTACAAGGTCATGATTTTAGGGAAAAAAAAATTCTCCATCCATTTTCCACTAATTCCAATTCAATTTAGCCTTCAGAGATAATACTTCTCAGAGCCCATGCACATATAAGAGGTTATTTGCTGCAGTAACAAGTGACCCATTTACCTTGTCCCAGGTGCTTGGTTTTCTGGGTTTTTTTATTGTGTGTGTTTGTTTAACGGTTTTGGGGGAGTTTTTTCCACCCCTACTGGGCTGTTAACTTGAGCTTTTTTTGAGAACAGCTGTAAGAACTCGTGTTCTAAGGTGCTTCTGGTGCTCCAAGACCTGAACTCTAATCCAGCTACAAATGCTTATTTATGCAAGTGGATTAACTTGTAGCTGGATGGACACGGAATTACAAAACAAGAATTCGCATGGGAACACAGAACTGCAAGGGGCTGTGTGGGTCATCTAATCCAACTCTCTGATGTCAGGAGTAACTTTATACTACTTTGATCATATCAATACTAAAAAAGGATTTAGAATGTTTTAACTACCAATCCTCACAAAACCTGTAACATTTTATATGGTTCAAAAGTTCTGCAGTTCAAGATTATTATTGCCCCATACACACCACAAACCAAAACATTGTAAAACAGATATACCTATTTCAGCTTAAGTTTATCAAACCATTTTACAAAGACATTATATAGGGTAGGATGTTTCATTCAGAGCAACACGCCAGTGTGTGATTTAAAGCACAAGATTAAGTTAAGGTAACATAACAAAGAGGGGAAGCCTGCAGATGTATTTAAAAAAACGTTATTAATACCCTTCACTTTGATTTAAAGCCACAGCCTAAGAGGACAGAATATTTTTTTCACAGAGGGCCACTGTCTTGTCCTGTCAGTAGGAAGAGAGATCAGCTGAGCTCAAGGAAAGAATACTGAAACAGAGGCAACCACAGAATTTCAGAGGCCACCTCTGATTTGCAGTTACCCAAAGCAAGTTTCAGCAAGTTTCCATAGAATAAACATGGAGGAAACAGGAGTGGGCAATCAAGTTTGCCTGTAAAGTACAAAGAGCCAATATTCCAGAAAATCCCATCCAAGTTATTCCATGGGAATTTAAAAATTGAAATGAATATTATGAATATGTGTATTTTATAAATGGCCTAGTGAAAAATAAATTAATGCAACTTACCTTTTCTTTCCTCAAAAATCCATCTCTGAATTTATTAGTAGTAAATCCCCTTACACCAACAGAACGTAACCGCTGGTACTTAGCCTGAATATATAAACCCTTCTGTACCAAGCCCGATCTGTAATGGGGTTGCAAACGGCCATCTGCAAAGTTGCTCTGTAATGGTGGGGGAAGGGAGAAAAAAATGTGCATAATGAGGGCAGCAAAACTCACAAGTTCATATTTGCAGTTATATACATGTCAAACTTACAGTACCCAGCGACATAAGGGCGTATTTGCATGTGCACACCCTCTGCCTTTGCCACTCCTCAGACCATTGGCTACCATGTGGCTTGAAGAGCTGCTGTGTTACTCTTTAAAACATCTGAAATTATTGTACAGCATTTTAACTTTTTTTTCAATCTTTAATGAAAGGCACACTGCCTCAACAAAAAACCTTAAGACACCTTTCAGAACCACTAACAAATTCAGTGATGTCAAGCTTGCACAGGTACATGTGTTGAGTCTAAAGAGTCACACTAACAGAACTCAGCATTTATGTATTTTTCCTACTGTTTAAGGTCTTACAGTCTGAACAGACATGCATTGCTCTATGCCTTTTGATACCTTCAGACTGGAATGCTGTAAACTAACCTAGTGTGGGACTAACAGTGGAGGCCACGGAGATAGCAAAAGATTTAAAGGTGAATGGCATTATAAATACACAGAGAGAATATAGAAAGATCAACAATGACCACAGCAGTTAAACTTAGAAAAAGATTTTTATTACTAAGCACTCAGACATCCAACAAAATAGGTTGTAAAAATCTTTATAGAGTAAGAAAATCTGCTTGTTATAATTTCTTACAGCTTTGCAGTACTGCCATTTTAAGTTTCCCAACAAGGCCCTGACATAAAGCACTTGTTTATACTTTCATCTTTTAGTTTTTCCACCCCCTCCAAATTTAAACAATGGGTTTTCAGCTAAAAACAGAGGAAACCTCCTGACCATATAAATTCTTGTCTTTTACAAACACCTCTGAAGAGCAGGAGACCATGAAATGTTTCACAGAAGCAGCCCTTCTTGAGCATGCCAATGACTTCAGCGAAATTGGTCTCCTTTTGACAGAGTAAGGATCACTTAAAAAAAAAATCACATGGTCAGAGGTGGCAGTAACTTCAGTACCAGTTTTTCCACTCTGTTTTCCACTGTGGCTGGTGAACAGCTACGAAACGACTGTACAGCACAGAGGTTTCTTTATGCAAATGCAGAGGTTTAGTTATTTCCCAAGTCATTTCACCCATCTGCTTTGTAGGAGACAAATGAGAAGCTGCCCCGTCGTTCCCTCAGGCTTCCTCTGATGGAGGACACTTACAGAAGGCTATTAAATGCCAATGCCTTTCCTGAAGAGTATCAGAGTTCAGGCTCAAAAACTTTACGTGCACTTGGCCGTACTAAGTGGGTATATGCCTACCAGAGGGAAAACTGAAGGGTAAATTTAATGCTGGATTAATGCTCTGAACACATGTAAGATTAAAAGTTCCCCCACAGCTGCTGTGGTTCCCTTTGACTTCAGTGGCTAGAAAAGGGGCCTTGGTGGTCTGCCACTGCACCTGTATGACAATAATCAAAGGAGCAGAACAAGTAAGAGATGGGAAAAAGGTGCAAGATATTGCAAGTGATACTACAGACAGCTTAGAAGTTTCAACTCAAGTAACTACATGTTCTGTAAGTGGGGAGTGAGGGCAATGGCAGTATTATTAACGCAGAACAGAATCCGCTGTGGACAAGGTTAACACATGATACATGCATTTGGCATATACACACCTCAGTCACACACAGCTTAGAGCAAAATGAGGTAATCTAAAATGTGTGGAAAACATCACTAACTACTAATCTAAAAGTAAGAAAAAATCTGCTAAAGCATCATCTAGTTTTACATTAAGACTGTTCTATAAATAAGGCTAACGAGAATCCCTATGAACCAGTGGCCTCAAGCTCCAAAGTAAGGCTGTAAGAACTAATACACATCACTGCACTGAGTCTGTCTGGGATGGACTTCATTTGCTTCACAGTGGCCTGCAGGGAGCTGTGTTTGGTGTTTGCGACTAAAATTGCACTGGTAACACACCAGTGTTTTGGTTATTGCCCAGCAGCACCTGCACAGCACCAACACTTTCTCTTCTTCCTCTGCTCTGCTCCTCAGCAAGTACACTGGAGCAGGCAAGGAGCTGGGAGGGGACACAGCCAGGACAGCTGGCCCAAGCCAAGCACAGGGATGTCACATGCCGTATGACCTCCTGCTCAGCAAGAGAAACTGAGGAAAGGGGGTTTGGGAGCAGGTAGCCATTGCTTGGGGACCAGCTGGGTATCAGTCACCATGTAAGAGGTGGTGAGTGACTGCCTTTGCATCACTTTTTTTTCCCCTCTTTTCTTCACTTGTTAAACTGTCTTCATCTAAACCCATGAGCTGTCTCCCTTTTGCTCTCCATATTCTCCCTCCCATCCCACTGGGAGAGGAAGGGAGCCAAGGGGACAATGGGAAGCAGCTGTGTGGTGCTTTGCTGCTAAAGGGAGTGAACCCACCACAGACATTAACACACTGACCTGTGTTCGAGCAGTGAATGCAGTTTAAAGATGACAGTGCATGTACTCACTTAAAGACTGGCTCAGTGATGCATTGCAAAGTGCCATTGCAAAAAAGATCTTTTAAATTTTATGAGCCTTCTCCAGATCCTTTATAAGATATCTCAGAACAGCAGTTTTTAGCTTTTGCCGAAAAGTTTAACATACAGCAAGACTGTATGTTTTTTAAAATAACCTAAGTAATCCCCACTTTTTGCTTACTAAGTTTAAATGTCCCAATTATATATAACATGAAAAAATGTGTGGGATGTGGTATTTTTGGGAGGGTGGTGGTGCTGGGGTGGCAGAGAACAGGGTTCTCTCTGTGTGGTTGTTTTCTTATATAATCAGCCAAGAAAGTTCTGAGTGTAGAAGATAGTCAAACCACGCTCCTTTCACCAACAGCAGGGGAAGTAAAAGCCCCCTTAGACAGGAGGAAATTAAATGTTAAAAAAAACATTGATTAAATTAAGTGAAATCAGCATGGCTGTTTCCATGGCAATGATAAAAATGCTATACACATATGCAAAGTGCAATACAAGTGCATGTGCTGGTTTCCCTACAAATAATAAAGCACCATGGGACAGATTACTGGATAATGCAATATTCATACATATGTGAAGTAACAACTGACATGGACAGCTCCATGCTTGTCCAGCCTCCAGGAGAACTGCAGGCTGATGTAAATGAAGGGAGCATCCCCTAACAACACTGCCTCAGACCTGGCAGCCAGTGCTAAAGACACCTCCAGCACCTGGAGGCTGACAATACAGAGGGGACACTGAGCAAGATGCTATGTTGTCCTCACATGTTGGTGTCCTGACACTTTAAATGTGTTAACTTCAGCTTGGAAAAAGACTTTTCTCCAGCAGAATAAAGATAGCATTTTTTGCTAGTGTTAGCTTAGCTACCTACCTAAGGCTGACTGGCAAAGCACACCTAAATGGGAGAGCCCAACAGCCTTTTTATCCAACAGTTCTTCTGCTTATCTGGGGAGGGTGGGAGGAGAGGGAGGGAGAAGGGAAAAAAACCAAAACACAAAAAAACCCCACACAACCCACACCTACACTTTCCCTCCTTTCAATGTTTCATCCAAAAATTACAGCTACTTAGCCACTGAACTCCAAGTTCATTATCTACAAAACAGGAAAGATCATTACCTGTTCTGTCTATTACTTTACTCTTGAGAACACACATCTTCAATAAGTAGGGGTAATTTTAAGGTAGAAAATTAGTGTAAGTTGTTCTAGATTTTGATTAATGCTTTTCCCACACAAACAGCTCTAACTGGATCCATGCATAGCATGCCACTGTTAGCAGAAAAGGAGCAAAGTGTCCAGTTTCTGCACTTGTCATTCTCAACTTTGCAGTTAACTTATTTATTTCAACTGTATGGACAAAATACTGCACAACCCTGCTCCATGCACCGCCAGCCCTCTTACCAACTAAAAGCTATTCCAACAGAAACAAGTCACCTCTGATGATCCTGTTTTGCAAGGCATTTAATACCTTCAAAAGTGTGTCTCCTGTTACCCATCTCAACTGGCTCAACACCATTTTATGAAATAAACATCTGATAAAAGCTGATCTGTACCTTAAAGTGCCTTCTGATGGGTCCTGCATTTTCAAGGTGCCCTCTAATGCGTCTGTGAGGGTAAGTGTCACTTGGTTTTGAAGAATAGTAAGAATTCTGGTAGGAAAACAGAGTTATAGCTTAAGGTTAATAAATTATTCCACAAAAAATTATTCAAAAAATGTTCAGGTTATACTACTCAGGAACTTCCTAAACCAGAGGTTTTAAATTAAACAAAAAAAAAACCCAAACAAAAAAAGGGGGTGGGGTGGGGAGTACAAACAGATACTTGTTCTTATTTTCTACTCCACTCTTCAGCTATCGTCCTTCTTTCAATAAAGCACAAGGCTAGATAGACACTTCTTATAATCAAGGTTACATACACAATTGTACCTTCAAAGCACAAGTTTTTTTCAGGTTTAAGCTCAATCCCCTATTGTTGAATATCAACATCACAAACGTTGTATTTTGAGAACTAAAGTTTTTGATTTCCCCACTTGTCTGCAAACCAGCCTGCACATAACTGACCAGGAAGAGTCATTCCTTCTTTAGGATGCCTTGCACTTGTAATGGCCATGCTTTCACAGCTACTGTTGCTCCAAAGGCATTGCTCCTGACTGTGGGTGCAGGGCTTCCTAAAAACTGCATGTTTGCAGTTTACTATTAAATATGAAAATGCAATCTTCATGACTCTTCAGCACATTTAACAGTAACTCATTGTCTATTTCAAACTAACCTCCTTTTTATTTGCAATTACTGTCTTACTGTGATGGGTTGACCTTGTCCGGATGCCACATCCCCACCAAGCAGCTCTACCATTCCCCTCCTCAGCAGGGCAGGGAGGGAGAAAAAAACGTAAAAGAAGTTCAACAAAGCAAAAGCAAAGACTGCAAGCAGAAGCAAAGGGAAACAAAAGATTTATTCTCTCCCTCCCATCAGCAGGCAATGTCCAGTCACTTCCCAGGAAGTCGGGCCTCAGTATCCACAGTGGTTGCTCCAGAAGACAAACATTGTAATAACCAATTCCCTCCCCACACATCCTTCCTTTCTCTCAGCTTTTATTACTGAGCACACGTGATAAGGTCAGTTTGGGTCAGCTGTCCTGACTAGGTTGCCTCCCAAGATCTTGCCCACCCCCAGCCTACTGTGTAGGGAGGGATGTGGGAGAGGAACCCCTGATGTTGCGGAGCACTGCCCAGCAGTGACCAAAACACTCGTGTGTTACCAACACCTTTCTGGCTACCACTGCAAACCACACACTGTGAGGGCTGCTGGGGGGAAAATTAACTCCATCTCAGCCAGACCCAATACAATTACTTAATAAGCAATTACTATTTGCTTTGGGAGACTTTAGTCTTGATGAAGTAATATTTTTACCACCAGAAACTTGCACTTCTTTCCACTGAAAGAGGCACTGTTCCATCTGCTGCAAGGCACTGCATTTCAGAATTGACTACATAAAAACTACTTTTGATGGCCCTCAGAAAAGTTTCATAGGGTTCTGGAACCCTGCCCATAGCGTATTAGTTACAATGTATAAAGAATGACAACTTATGTTAGTTTCCTCCCTATTCTGCAACCATCAGAAAGAAAAAAAATGGTTTAGAATTATACTGCACACATTAATGAAGCTTTTCTGGTCACACCAGTTCCCGAAGTTAGTAAAGAACAAACAATTTGAAATTACTACATTTATTTAGAAGGAATTTTCCAAAAGAGAGATTATTTCTATTGAATCTAATATAGCTGTTTTGCCCATGTCAGTATTAAAGTACACCACAGAATGACTAAAAAAGAGTAATTGCCAAAAACTAGGTTTCATAAATGCATTATCAATAAATATAAGATATTCCATTGTTTAACATTCCATCCTCAGGATCATTACTTCTCATTATGTGATTTGCTCCTCATTTTTATTTAAAGGAAGTGCTTTCCAGAACTTTTACCATAATGAGGAGAAACACTGTTTCAGTAACAATACCACCTACACAAGATTCAGACCTTCCCTTCCAACCACAGACAATAGAACTCAGGAGAGTATTCTTTTTCTCAAAGTATTCAATATTACCTCAGATTACCTGCTCAATAGCAAGGCTTTCTATTTTACCATTTAAGTGTTACAACATTAAGTGGAAGAAATGTGATACTAGACACAAATTTCTTTTACAGAAAGGAAAGTACTGGTAGCAAAGTGGTTTTAGCTCACTCATATTAATCTCTGCTTCAACAAATACCTGAGGAAGTTCTCTGGCAACAGAACTGTGAAATTATGAGTAGTTTTATTGTTGAGCAGAGATGGAAGATCATAAAGCCTCACTTGAAATTTAAAAGGGCAAGACATCAGCACAGGCAATTCAGCAAAAAATGAATTATACATCAACAGTGCAGAAGCTACTGTTTCTATATTTAGACTTACCAGATGGGGTCTCCCAATGAATTTCCTGAAAGGTGGCTTAATGAACCTCATAGGCTTCTGGAAGCCATCAAGTTGAGAGGTTTGTAACTTGGGAAGGCTGCAGCTTTGCTGGTTCCTGATGCACATATGAGACAGAGAGAGAGAAACAGACCAATTCATATCTAAAGCCATGGTATGTCAACACCCTGTATTTTAAATTAGCACATTCTAGTAACTGCATTACAAGTGCAAAGTGAGAGTTTCAGTTTGGTTTTTTTGGTTTTTTGTTTTTTTTCTGGGACATTCGACAAATTACTAATCAAAGCTCAAATTCCACAGAATTATACAGCAATCTGTATTCTCTTATGCAATGACAGACGAGCAGAGATGCTCTGCTTCCTGAAATCCTGGCTGTGGCAGTCAGGCTTCCCTGGCTCGGCCTTCCCAGCGGTCTCTGCTGCCCTCCGCTGGTGCAAACTCTGCACTTCAGCATCTTCACACTCCTAAGGCTGTGAAGTTGTACAGAATCTGCCATTTCATGACATCCCCAATCCGACAGAAGCTCAGATAAACAGCTCCATACTCCAGTTTCATACTCTGCAAGCAGCTTTCTCTGGATTTGGCTTTTTGCTTGCTTGTTTTTATGGGTTTTGGTCGGTTTCTGGGTGCTTTTTTATCAAGCACATTGCTAGTAAAGATGCACCCATAAACACCTAAATAAAACATTTGCCTTGAAAAGTAACCACCAGAAGTCAAAATTTCTATTTTATGAAATACACAAAAAGAATTTTCACAGCTGAAAAATAAATTACTATGGAAAAAACAGAGGCACACTGCACAAGCTCACAGGCTTTGCAAGTATCTCATGTGAACTATTAAAACCCCACAAGCTCAGAAAAATTCTACGAAGGTTCATGCCAGTCCTGCTCTCAGCCCACATTACCCTGACAGAGTAACCCTCCTCACTTCAAACTCCAAAACAGCCACATCTAGTAGAGAAATTTGCAGTTTCTACTTTGAGCACATAGACAGAGGATAAGCAGGACAGTAACTGTGCAAGTCACAAAAGAGAAATAAAAGCTTTCCCAGAAAATTAGGTCAAACATATACCAAAGGCATAGCCCCAGGGACATAAGGCTGTATGAAAACAAGTCCAGGGATCTTTCCTTCATTGTTAACAATTTCTTTTGTTTGAAGAATCTCAAATACAAGAAAATCTTCTGCAGCTTCACAGATCAGCTTCTCCAAATGTGTGTATTGCCTAGGTGCCACCACAGACTACATTTAAAATTAACAAAGAGCAGCACATTAAGAGCAATCTGCAAGTCATGACCACAGTGTGGATACATTTCATTACACTGTGGCAATGCTTTAATCAACATTTCTGCTAACACAAACAAGTCCCTCTGTCTAATCAACAAATCTCACAACATCAAAAGCCAAACAGGATGACTGAGGTTAGCAAACACCTCTGGGGCAAACACCCTGAACAAACCTGCTGGGGAAATTCATAGCAGCAAAACGCTATTCCAAAATTCTAACTTTTCAGGTTCTCCAAGAATCAGAAAAATGCCAACTATTTGATGATATTGCACATTTCATTACCAAACCACCAGGGTAAAACAATAATGTATTCATCCTAGAATGCCTTTATGAAACCACAAAATGCCAGGAGAATGTTGTTATATGGCACATCAAGCAGTTTAAAAATAGTTAAGCACCTTTACATTAATTTCTTCCCCTCTTCCCATTCAGTGCTACAGTTTGAGCTTGCTTTTCATGTTTTCTCACTGCAGTGTAACATCTTTCAAGGTAACACTTCATTAGAGTAGTTTGCAATGTGTGTCACTTGAGTTTCAGTCCCAGTCAAACTTTATAGAGCCAAACTATGGAAAAGAATCGCAGGTGTGAACATAACTGTGGAAGGGTTTGAAAATGAACATGTAAGGGAACTATAGGCTTGGCCCAACAAAATAATTCTCTAATTACCTGGGAGTTACACCATCTACATGAAACAGTCTCTCATCTTCATTCTTCAATCTCTCTTTTCTTCTCCTTTCTATATCATACCGTAGATCATTTGGATCTTCTAACACTCTCACAATGTTCTAGTTAAAAGGAAGGGTTGAAGCCAAGTTAGCTGGTAAGAACTACACAGTGACCTGGTTCTGTGCCTGTACATAACCTTGTTAACACAGTTCAGCTGTCTGCACACAGGATGGATCCACATCAGCCCAAGGATTCAAAGTCTAAACCAATTAACGAGTAGTCCAAAACAATTACCCCTTCTATGCACCATCTGCCTTTTTACAAGTTTCCAAACAACAGTGAACAGAGCACTGGAATTCTGCATGGACTTGCCAAGCCATAAATATTCACATAAATGTCAGTAAAAATTAAGAAGTTCTACTATTCTTAATTAAGTTAAATCTCCACACATTTGTACTATAGAAAAGAAATGGTATTTAAATCATAGAATCGATTGGGTTGGAAAAGACCTCCGAGATCATCAAGTCCAACCCTCGGTCCAACTCCAGTCCATTTACTAGATCATGGCACT
>JAOXXN010000001.1:14447159-14459102 GCA_026770055.1 Myrmophylax atrothorax | reverse complement strand
CAGAAAAGCCTGCAAAAATCTACACAAACCAAGCTGCTTACTATCTACCATATCTATCCATCATCTAGATTTTCATAATATTAGCAATTTTCCAATTAGCCGGCATAGGGAATGCTAAAGGCAACCACACGTATTACACAGAAGATGGACAGAAGCAGACTCTACTGCGTTTCAGTTCTGATGCTTCAACAGGTTCACACTTTCTAATAAAAATAACTGACAACTCAGGGATCTCTCATTTTTGACAGCTTAACTGAACTTGAGATCTTGAACACCTGAATATGTGCTTGAGATTTAAGCAATTCAAAGATTATCTGGTTTTCAGAAAAAATAAGAGATGACTCAGTCAAAAAAAGTCATCAGTATTTCAGAACAACTGGACTAGGCTTTTCTGCTTTTGGCTTTTTTGCTTGCTTGGGGTTTTGTTTTGTTTTTAAATAAAAGCAGCATATTAACGTATAACCAGCTTTTTACAACAGGTTTGTATCAGGCATATTCGTCTTTCCACTTCCTACATGTCCATGAAATGAACTAGAGAATTTTTGTTGTTTGTTGGTTAGTTTTATTTGGAGTTTTTTTTAATAGAGGTTTAATAGGTAACTTTCCAGTCTGGGCAAACCAACTTTTGAAAAGACGTAAAACTAAAAAGGTACAATCATAGTTTGTCCTGGTTACCTCCTAAAGAAACCGTGCTCTCCTCCAATATCCATAAACTGTAGGGAAACATGAAGAAAGAAGAGGTGAGGGGAAATGAATACCTGTACTTAGTCACCATTTTCTTCAGATCCACTTTGATTGTGAGATGTTCTCTCATACAGTTGGCATCTGACATTTTCACATCTGAAACAGTATGACTTGAATCACGCTGGCTGTTGGAGGAATCTACATTTTTCCTGAATTCCTCATCTTTCCTTACTCTTTCATTCGGTTTGTTTTTTAAAGATCTCTGCTCAGCATCTGTTTTGGAAGAGTTAACACAAGCATCGCAGCCCTTCTTTGAACTGTATTTAACAGGTACTTCGAGGTGTCCTTCTTCAGTGCGCCTCACTCTTCCCCCACTGAAGTAATCTAACTCTTTGCTATTCCAGGCACCCTTAGAAGCACCGTGCTTCTGGTCCTCCTGCTTCGCGTACTTCTGCGCTCTGTCCTCTGGAAAAGGCTTTTCCCCCTCCGGATGCCTGCGCCGTTTGTGACTGTACTCATAGGCTATCTTTGTGACAGAACCCCCCACGTACTCCCTCTCAGCCAACCGGTGGGACTGGGCACCCGCGTATCTTTGCTCCTCCTTTTCTTGGTACGGTGGAAAAGAACGTTCTTGCTTCCACTTGGAATTTCTTGCTACATCTCCACCGTCATACCTCTCCATTTCCTTAGCCCTTTTAGACGTGTGCCCATATTCTCTGTAATCGTGATCTTCAGGATACCTGTGTTGACATAAAGCAATTTACACTTGCACTAGAGAAGAAAGCGAGAACTTATACGTGCAGAATGTTGGACAGCAGAATGCGTGGCAAGTTAACCCAAAATCCCTCGCGCCAAGGTACAGATGTGCAGGGGCTCTTAAGAGGGAAACATTATCCTCTCATACTACAGCCAGCAATATGATTTACTTAAAAGACAAATACGTCACTACTACCAGTCGCCCATAATTAAACTACAAAGTGGCCAACGTGTTTCAAGGTGGATATCTTCAACTATAATGAAAACACTTTCACTTGAGGCTTTACACCACAATACCCAGGGTTTAATTATTTTATTCCTATACCTCTTCTGTAAAGAGCTCCTTGCCGTAAATTCATCAGAAACTCTTCTGGGTGACTGACCATACTTCTCTTCATGTAACCTCTGGTGCCTCAAGTCATCTTCATGCCATTTTCTTTCAAGTTTACATGAAGGCCCTAACGGTCTGTGAAAAGGTTTCATTCCTTTTTCATTTCCAGTGGCTTTGTAGTGATCAAACATGTATCTGTCCTCCATTTTGTGTTGGTAAAATGGACGATCATGCTCTTTATAAGGTATTTCCGAGTATTTTGGTGGTAACTGGCATCTCCTGTTGCTTTCAGTTCTTTCAGATGAATGTGTTCTGTAGGGCTTATGACTGTAAGCATCTTCCATTGGTATTCTTTTCAGGTTTGGTGAAGGTGATCTATGTTCATATATTCTCTGGTGGTTATTACCATGAGGTGCAAACCTGGAATTACTTTGTCCATATTTTTCATCTTCTGTTCTCCAAGGCATAGGCTTCTTTGGGTCCTTACGAAAGCTTTTATACTCACAGTCATAATTAGGATGAGCATGCCTTTGCCTGTGGTGCTCTGGACTCCTAAATGCTGGAGATAAGGACCTAGAGCAAAAATAGAATCCACTTTGAGAAGTCCCATAAAACTGAATCATCTTCTTAATGAGAACATCTATGCCCTAAGGAAGTACAGTTTAAAACACAATTCTAATCAACTTGTAAAAAAATTAAAACCAAGATATTCAAAGTGATGTTTCCCTGGCCAGAATACCAAGTTTGCTTTTATGCTGTTGGAAGTTCTCATAGTAAAAATACGCACTCGAAATAGCAGTAAGTCAATAATTTTTGTCTCTTTCAAGTTTTTCATTTAAAACTAAAAATAATTTCATATATATGAAGTTTCCACTAGATTGAAAACAACTGCTGTACATATTTTCACACTTCTCAAGCACTCCCTACCTTTTTCAGTGCCAAGTGAAAAAAGGGGAAGGAGAAACAAAAAATAATAAAAGGGAGAAAAAGGCCCTCAGGTTTTCTCTGCATGCCAAAACAACCTCCAAAACCAACTGAAAACATAAAATATACTATTTGAAATGCCATACAGGTAGGTTTTTTCCTGCAGAAAAGACTGAGTTTGAGAAAAATGCTTTGGTCTTTTCGTATAATGGTATGTACATGTTCACACCTGTATACATATGCACTTCCACACTTGCTGCAGCTCTCACTAATAAAGACTCAATTTATCACTCTGCTTTGTGTTTTCACCTCCAGTTACAAAACAGAGGCCAACCTGTTTAAAGAGTGTTTAGATAAAATCACCTTAAATAACAAAAAAGCAGCACAAACCACCAGTAAGAACCATAAAGTAATCCCAGACACAACAGCTCTGCTTGTATTCAAGGATTCACTGCACACTTGACATACTCTTCAGTAAAAGCACCGAAAAAATATAAGTTCAAAAAAATTCAAGGAAGCCACTTCCTTTGTAAATGTACTGCAAATGTACCACTTGGCAGAACTATTTGCTCCATTTCTGCAAATGAGTTCAGCCTCAGAAACACAGATCTTCCTAAAAACATAATGGCTGACTTCCAATAGCACCCGTACTCCGGCTGCCGTCCCATGTTGGTCTGGCTATGGCTCGCATTTTAATGAGAGCTGGGGCATCCCTCCCTCCCCTTACTCAAAGGGCATATTCACAACTATCCATCCAGCAGGGACATGGATAGGATTTCTCTCTCTAAAAACAAAGAAACAAATTAAAAAACGCACATATTTTTCTGTGTTATCCCAACTCTCTTGGTCTCGTGCATCACAATTTAGTCTGTTCCTAAAACCACCAGAAAAGTAGTTTCAAGCTCTCAAAAGCCTAAAATTGTTTTCTAGCATCCGAGTTTAGCACCTTGAATTTACCCTGCAAGCCTTAAAAAGTAACAGCATGAAGTAAGGTGTGTGCTATTCTGGTGACAAACAGCAATGACACACACTGCTAGGCTAATGTCCAAGGAGAAAGGCACTGACTCCCCTGGTTTCAGTCTGTGATATGCTGCAAGTCATGTCTGACTATGCTAAAGATCAGTTTGCAGATGAGCTCCCAAAACTCAAAAAGTCATGTTTGAACTAAGAAGTTTTTAAAAACTGCTCATTTTTTTTTAAACAGTACCTCCCTGTAAAACCAAGTTACAGACATTTAAATGTATAAGGTGATGCTTGAGTAAAAATAACCTCAAATAGTTTGATGCTTCAATTTTGTGCTTAAGGTAGTTCTAAACACCAGAACATGGAAGGTGAACAAGGCTCTCGGCAGACTGCAAAAACTTAACACCTCCAGCTTAAAAAAAGAAAAAATCATCATCATAAAACTGTGTGCAGAAGGTGTTCAGCTTTGAAAACAAATTACAATGTACAAAATACACTTCACACATTGCAATTCTGCCTGTCATTTTCAGGTCCTAATTATCAATCCTTACAGAGGGGTCCATTTCAGAATACAAGGTATAGATACTTACCTTGGCTTCCACCGTGGTGATCTTGATCTAGATCTTGTCATCTTCTCTCACGTGTTTATGAGTTTCTTGAAGCTGTAAAAATGATGCAATTTACTAATCTGATTGCAAATTGCAACAGGAACAGTTGTTTTTAACAAGTGTAGTATTAGATATTTCAAAGTTGGGGTGAGGCATATTTTTACAATATTTTATCTAAAAAGTAAATTTTAAGGCAAGCATTTTTTTCTTCCTAATTGCTTATCTTTGAACATATCTTATTTTCTTTATAAATATTTAAATATTGGATCATTGTTCCATTTTTCTCTTTACCCTGCTTTTAAATGCTAACAAACTCACAAGCAAGATGCAGCAACTGAAAAAAACATTGTTAGTATGTGTTGAATGCTGCAGATGAGAGACAACTTTGAAAATCAAGTTTATGAAAAAAAAAAGGTTTGCATCAAGTTATATTCTGAATTCCAGACGTATTGAACTTCAAATTTGTAATACACACCAATATTTTTATTTGGTTACAGACCTCTTACAAGCCTTGACTGCTCCATCAAATATTGACTGCTAGATCATCACATACTTCACCCAAATAAAACCACACACAAAAGATCACTTTTCATTTCTGTACTTCACCTGCCAGTACCCTACTACCTGGACACACATTGAAATATACAACAGATGAACTAGGACAAAGTACTGCCCCTGACTCCTGAAAGTAGCTCTGGGCATCCCTTCTCAGAAAAGCTACTGAGGAAGGAGAAAAATATCAGTGCAATCTACCCTTTTAGCTCTTCTTTGCAAAGAGATACTGGGAACTTGGAAAGTGTACACAAACTCGACAGTAAGGTGACTGGGGGGTGGGAATGAAATGATTATTTGTTATTTAGCAAACACAGGGATTAAAGCAGAGTGAAATTATTGGCTAACTGGTTAAAAACTGGAATTTGGACCACACAGACATGCCTACAGCTTCTAATTGCCACAAGATGCTGCAAAGGCCAGAAATATAAATAGATACAAAAGGAGGCCCATCAACAGCTCTAAAATTAATGAACAACCAATCACTTGAAACTGAAAGAATACACCCAGGTCAATGTACTCTGTACCTGCTCTGGTATTTTCTGTAATTATTTGCTCAGACACTCATGGAGACAGAAAACTACCCTGAGCTGGCCAAGTATGGCCTTTTGATACTCCCAGTGCTCAAATAATTTCTTTAACTAGATCTGTTACCTGGAGAACTGAAATTGAAAGGGGAGAAAAACCAGCATGCTTTAAAGCACTACCTGAAGTGGTGTGCACCCACAAGACTGACCCAGTGCCTCACTCCCACTGCCCCAAATCCCACTAGCCAGTCAAATAAAATATCACTTCTTGCTTTATTTGATTTTTTTGGTATGAACAGCTCATGGCTTAAACAGTAATCTCTAAAGAGAAGGATGTACAGCATACTTGACACTTTTCCACAGAGATTTTCTAGAATCCACAGGTGGATGTTAGACAAGCCATCTCCTCTATTTCAGAGAGATTCTAGAAACTGCTCATTAAGTTGCACAATAACCTAATCAGGCATTTATTTGCAAGACACAGCAATAGCTCAGTACTAGAGAAAAATCTCCTGAATTTATTTTTTTAAAATCCCCAAACTCTCCTGTTCACCATGAGGGTATTTGCTCCACAATGAAAAAGCACAAAAGTTGTAAGTGTTGCAAGAGATATTGAAGCTAAAATATCCAATCCCGAAGTACCCCAAGGACAAAATACAGAATTTGTTCCCTGAACTCTCAAATATGAAGTTATCATTGCCTCTTAGATCCCAAAGGCAGGTATCTGAGAACTGCATAGCATGAATTAACCTCATGGCCTTTGCTTACTTGAACATCATCTACCTCAATTCTGGTATTCATCAAATATTACTTTTCAAAAAGTAATACTGTGACCAAAATACTTGTCTAACACATTTCAAAACGTGGTGTGTGTCCTTCAAAGATTCACTACTACCCTCTCTTCTGGTAACCTTCAAAAAGTGAGAGTGTTTTATGTGCTGATCCAATTCCTTCTTTGCATCTTCCCTTCAGTTCTGAACTTTATTCTTAATTTTCAAGTGAGCATGTAAACACCAAAAAGACAAAGGCACCATTAAACCGCACCCAACCATTGGTACAGAACTTGATCTGCCAGACTGATCAAGGCAGAAACTGTACACACATAACAAGCAATTCACAGATATTTCACAGACTATTCTGAGTTGTTAGGGACCCACAATTCCTTATTCTTTCGAGACTGGCTAAACAATTGTACCAAAAAGCGTGAGAACTGTGACAGCATGTCCTAGATCTTGCCTTAGGATAAGGAGAACTGCTGTAATTTCCAATGAAGACACTCCTTTTGCTGAGTGGAAAGAAGTGTTCATTTTCATTTGTTTCAATGCACCTCCTCAAAAATGACCCACGCAATCCCATTTCCTCACAGAGGAAGCACCACATGAATGCAGCAGACACTCGACCCCAATCAAGACTCCCTGTGTAACCAGAATCACAGATTAATCTCTACAGAATTCATAAACCCGTTGCTAAATACAGGTTTAAATCATCTCAACTAGACCAGCAATATGGCCCCATACCAAAACAAGCTTTTTGCAGGATGGTATCCGGTAGCAAGCCTGTCTAGAGCAGAATTACTTGAATCAAGTGAAGACCCCACAGTTTCCAAGTCAGCATCCAGGTGTTTCTGAAAAGCCAGGTCATGCTGGAGCAGGGGTGCCAGAACCTGGCTGCTCTGGGCTCTGAATTTCTCCAAGACCTTCTGCTGTACTTTGTGAGATGCTGTCACTGTGAAAACTTGAAGAACTAAGAAGGATTCCTAGGTTCATAGTGCTGCTTGTGTTTGTTGTGTTACAACAATAAGTGACTCATTGGAGCAGATACCAGTACTTGTGCTTAGATAGTTATTAAACATTAATGGCAATCCCACCTTTTATTTTCTGTCCCTTGACTTTTGGAATTGAAGTCAGACAACTTCCCTCTCAGGAGGAATAGCCTCAAGCCTGCTGCCAGCTCTCCTTTGACTCCACCCTTGAGAGATCAGTGTTTTGACAAGTACAAAATTCTTGTAGTATCTATCTACTACAAACCTGAAAGGAGGATCTTGAGACAAGTAACTCGAACCCATGCAGAAACTGTATGGGATGTGCCAACTTGAACACATGTTCTTTCAGAAAAGCTATAAATTTTTAACAACATGCTCTCCTGAACAGAACAATCTTCAACCTCCTTGACTTCCTCCAGCAGAAACACAAGAAATCACAAGTGACTGAAGGACTGCAGTCATCTAGCTGGACAGAGGGGAACTGGAATTCTTCCTAATGCAAAGAGGCCCACATCAGGCAAGCTCCAAACAGCTAAAATGCTGCAGGTACAGGACAGACTGAGCAGAAACAGTTAACTCTCCTGTAAACACTTACAAATGTGTGGACTGCTTTACATGCCTTTTGATGCTCTCCATTATTTAGAAACGATCATGGAAGAAACTCTATTTAGGACACACAGAGGGCAGATCAATACTGACAGTGCTCATCACCAGGGAGCTGCTCTTCAGTGCCATTTCATCTACAGTGAAGGGAGACGGCATTCCTCATCCCCTTGTGAGGGATTGCCCAACCACCACTGCCTTGCAAACCTTTCAGAGGAGAGGACTAAGCAAGCCTCTCACAGGCTGGGTCACTCAGCCAGCAGGAAGACAGACACTGACTTGCTGCACAAACTACCCACCTCACTATTCTCTCACTTTGCCCAAATAGGTAAGGAGCAGCTCCAAACTTTCCACTGACTGTCTTCTAGGCGGGGATCAAATGGAAGCTGCAAGGGACACACCAAAGTCTGTATTGCTGCAGTGTCTGTCAAGAAAGAAAAAGCAGGAATTAAGACTCTTAATACCAGGACAACCGAGTATTTGATAGAAATACCAGCAAACTAAAACTCCACCTGCAATCCAGACTTTTTAAAAAAAGGAAAGATCTTGAAGTTTGCAATACAGAAAGTCATTTACACCACCATTAAGCGAAAAGTATAGAACTGCCAACTTCTCTAGTAGGTAGGATAAAAGAGCTGATTCAAAGGCTGTCCCATGCAGTGCCCAGTCCAGACACTGTTCAAATAGAACACAAGCCTGGCATGTTCTTGCCTATTCAGCTTCCAGGCAAACCTAATCATTTCCAAGAGTGAATGCACAGGAAAGAGTAGTAAATCAGAGAAATATCAATGTTTCTCAAGTTGCAACAGGACTCTTTTAGTCAATGCTTCCTAGACTGGCTTCAGCACCATCCCCACAGGCAGAGGTTTCCAGTGCTGTGCTAGGTAATTTCTAGCCCATTTCTCCATGAGCTTTCTGCTAAACACCTTTGACCTCAAAATCACAGCTCCCACATGGCACCTGCACCCACCAACCCCAGCCTTGCAGGGGCTGGAGAAAGGATGTCACAAACTGTGCAGCACAAGCCTGGCTGGTGCTCCAGCATCACTGCCCCAACACCAGAGAGGTGCCTGGAGCCAAGCTACAGCTCTGCCAGCACACAGAGGTGACTCCCAACTCAAGGCACATCACCTCAGGGAAGGACATATGTGACAGGTTTGAGAACTATGAGCTAGAATAGCTGTTTAAGTCAAGGACATACACGGCTGGGGCAAATGAAACTCAGGTGACCATTCCCTCTTTTAGACAAGCAACAGATCAAAGCAAATGACCAAGATCAAAATTTCCATCCTCAGTCTTCTCATGGCACTCCGATACTCAACAACTGCTCTTTTCAATTACAGATCCCTTCTCCTGGACTTTTATCACTTTCAGAGCACCTTCTGTATCCCCATGGTTGTTTTGAATCTCCACAGTATTTTGTAGCAGGTCTGGTAGCACCACCCCCAGCCCACTGCAGTCTCACAGCCTAAATCACCACCACCACCATCAGGGAGATGATCCTTTTTTTACTACCTTCATTTTTCCTTTTTCGTGCCATGCTATATTTAACAAGTTTCCAGATCTGGTCCACAGCATCTCCCCAGGCAGCTGGGAATGGTGTGCAGCAATGGCAGGAGGCAGCACCACACTCCTGCTGAATGTGTCACAACCCAAGGAGCGCAGCGAGCACCAACGCTCCCATTTGTCTGCTGAGAGACTCGGCCTCCCCAGCACCAGAAGCGCCCCTCCAACCTACCAAAACCACATCCACTGTGCCTTTAGAACTTGTCCTCCTTCGCACCTTTATTGGTTTTCTTTGGCACAAGCTGGGGAAAGCAGGCTTTGTACAGGTTGTACCCCAATGCCAAGGATTGTTAACAGACCACCAGGCCTCACACAAGTGAGATAACTGCAGAGGCAGCACATGGGAACCACTGTCCCCTGCTTGCTACTCAAAATAGGTAAGAGATATAAAAGTTATTGCTCCCTGTTACACTTATAGCAGGATGAAGATCTACTACAGGAAGTACAGGCCCAGCTGAAGCATGCAGAATTTCTTAATGGATCACTAAACGAATTTTATGTAATTCCTTGAAATATGTAGAAAGTATTCCCCCGTGCCTACATATTTGATCAAAAGAATAAAAATAACTAAGTAAGTGTAGTAAGCATGTAACTTCTCAGTGTGTTCTCATTTAAAACCAACCCATTTAATGACACTAATTAGTAGGCGATGCCTCACCTTTACAGAAAGACAGATTACAATGCCAACTTGGAAAGACTGAGCAGGATAAATCTGTATCACGAGGTATTTAACTCTCAAACTGTTTGGGGTTTTTTACACAAAGAAAGCACAACACAAATATATTAGTGAGCCATTTCTATAACGCATTGAATTAGAATACTTTAACACCTGTCCACTACAGAGTGTCAAATGTCACAGCACCATCCCAGCCACTTCTGTCTACCAGAAAGGGCACAGCAGAAGCATGTCATAGTCCCCGAGACAAACCGCCACAACTTCCTGCCTACCAAAAGCTTTGTAACACATACAAACCGCGAGGGAAACCTTTGCTTTTTCACCTGAGGTCACAAAACCACCAAAAAACCAAAATAAGACCCTTATTTATTCAGAATCAACAATGCCACACAGCAGCATTGCCAGGAGGCTGGGAAGCCCAGGTTGCCTTCCCCAGTCCCACAGAGGAATGCATCCTTGCTGGAAGGCTCCCCGCACACTTCCTCCCTTTTCCCTGCAGACGGTGAGTGCCTGCTGCCACCTGAGAGGAAAAGCAAACCCAACTCCGTGCAACCACATCGCTCATCAGCTTGCTGCAACACCAACCCAGCCTCTGGTACCTCCTTGTGAACACCCACAAAGCCAAGACTGCACCCAAATCAAGCCTATCTCATGCCAGCGGATGGAGAGTTGGTTTGATCGCTCTTACAAAAGCAGTGGCAGAAATACCAGTTATTTTGCTGAAGGCAGATGTGGAGGAGTGCATGGACACTCAAGACAGACAGTTGTTTATCAGGATAACAGGGTGTGGCTCTAAAGGAAGTGAATTAATTTCTGTTCCCCTCATCAACACCAATAGTAAGAGGGGAAAAAAAAGGGAAAAATCCTCATGGCTTCTGATTAGTCTTTCAGAGTATAAATATGAAAACAAGGGGAAAGCTTTAGTCATCCGTGTTCTCTGGCCCTCTCTGCCCAGCCTTGTGTCAGGCTGCCACAACATCCATCGCCAGAGATTCTTCCATGCCTTTTGCATATTTCTTCCCTCCCTTCCTGGCATCACCTTCCATATCATCCTCCAGCCATCCACACCCAGCAAGACTTTCAAGAAAGATTCACTTTTCCTTGAGGCCCACAAACACACAAGGTAAGCAGGTAATTAAATCTCCCAGCAATTTGAGTAGCCTTTGTTTTAAACCCTTGTAACTGAGGAACCTAAACTATAAGTGACTTGAGGCATTTAAGAATGGCAGTAAAAACCAGGTGTTGCTGTCCTGGATGGAGTTGAGCCAAGTGAGTAGACTGCTATCACTGATTCCTCATGAGACATCACTGCACCCTCAGATCTCCATGAATAATTGGGCATGATCAACAAAACCAGCCAAAGAAGTATCAAAAACCCCACAGATTTGGCCAAATCCACACTAAGTCATCTTGCTTTGGGTTGACTCCATCCTGGAAACACATTAAGCTAACCCAAAGACGTGCTGAAGTGGAGATACAGCTGCTACACGAAACCTGTACCGTTTGATGTCTTTATAACGACTTTAACTGGTCTAAATCCGCCTCTGACAACATATAAATTACTGGGAACAGGCACTGCCGGTATTTATGCCTTGCTCACCTCTGAGGTGTCCTTACAGCCACAGCGAGCCGCGACCTGTGCTCTGCGGCGCTGCCGGCCCGGAGGGTCACACCGCCCGGCTGTTCTGGAACAGTCCCGGCACGGGGGCACGGCCGACAGACCCACGGCGACTGTGGCCCCTACCTACGCTTTGTTCCTGGCGCTGCCACCCCCGCTGTGGGCTGGGCTGCTCCGCAACCGCTGTTTCATGGAGGAGAACTTCACAATGTGAGTGCCTGGGAGACGAGACATTTCTTTTTCCCCTTCCCTGCTCTCTTGTTCTCTGCTGCCAGGGTCTCTATGTATCGCTTACTCCAAACGGCTGTAGGGTGATAGCGTGCAGAGTGTTGGCCGCATCTTGTGGTGAAAAGGGAGGGAAGGCAAAGGCAGC
>JAOXXN010000001.1:14411887-14437174 GCA_026770055.1 Myrmophylax atrothorax | reverse complement strand
TGCACATAATGTCACTGGTTACTTCCCCATTGCTGACTTTAAAGAACACAAGAATGGTGCTACAACTCAGCTCAGACTATGCTGTGAACTCCCTTACATGTGCAAACAAACCCCAAAAACTTATAAAAGGAAAAAAAAAAACACTCCAAAAACTAAAACCAGCCCCCTCAAGTTTTCACTTCTTTTGTATTAGTGTCCAAAGAGAGTTTTATTTAAAATTTATTCTTATAAGGACCTGGACAGAAATGTCCTCAAATCAGCACCTGATCTAGCATAAAGGTTCCCCAACAGAAATAAAGGTAACACTGTATGGCACATGATGTCCAGACCTTGTACATCCTGAAATGAACTGTTCCATACAGATATTTACAGAACGTTAAGGGACCCCAGTCCCCCATATGTGTCTTGGCCTTTGTGTTTCTGCTGCAACATTCACATATTGTTTTGCTGCTGACTAAACCTCATTTTGCTGAGCCTATAGAAGACAAAATACTTCTCTATGTGATAGAAAGCCTGCTGGTATCAATGAAGTGTCTGCATCTTCAAAGGTTAACATATTATCTCACCCTCCTGACCATCACTTGGATCTACAACAGCTATACTACATACATATTAAGGGATTACACCAGGCATTTTGCCTACTTTGCTTACAGGTGTTACACAAATATGTTTTCAAACACATAGTTGCTCCCGGACTAATTAATATTAACCAGTAAGTGCCACTAGTGACTAAAAGTGTCAACGTAACCATAACAGGATAGTTCCCACACTCAGTAAGAAGGCTCTTTTGATTCCAGCAGTTGGATAATTTTCAAGCCTCTTCAGCTATATTTTCAAATGATACACCTCATAAAAGTAGCAAATAACTCCTTATTAAAGACAAAAAAAGATAGGCACAATACTACAGTATATTATTTTGTTTCAATGCACTGTGGGCAAACCCCATCCTTATTTACAAGAAAAAAGATGTCTAAATAGATGCATGATAAAGTTTAGGGAAGAATTACTTCAAAATAAAATGCACAGGTAAAAATCACAGTGAAGTGTTGAGATGAATCTTAAATTAAAAGAAAAATAAGTGCTTTATTAGCAGCTAAAGCTCAAATTCTAATGCACACTCCATCTTCCCTGAAACCATCAAGGCTCTAGATCATTGGTTTTTGCCAAAAGCAGCCGGTTAGTCAACATATTTATTCCCTGGGAAGACAAGTTATATCAGCTCTGATTATTTGAAATCCAGTGTTCAAGGACTGCAGAAAGCTTTTTCAAGTGACAAGCTCATATTTTACTGCCAGTAGCATCACAGGGATATGTATCTCCTCCACAAATTGTTACTGCTGTCAATTAAAAAGAGAGAAAAGAATATCAAGTCAGCCATACAAGTTAGATGACCTCAGTTTTGTAACTTAGAATATACTCTCTGATTGTGACACTGTACTTTGACGCTGCCCCTGAAACCTACTATGGTTTTTTACTGTGCTGGTTTTATCCTATACGTGATTCTATACTGTGCTGCAAGTATTTACAGCAGCAGAAAGGAGTAAGCAGCAACAGCAACTACCATTTCCCAGACTGACCCCACTTTTAACTGTTTTGTTTATGCAAATAGGCTTCAAAAATACATAGGAATGGTATTGTATTAATCAAGAAAAAAACAATTCTCCTCACTATATTCTGAATGGATAAAGGAAATGTTTCCATTTACCAGATACTTGTGGTTGCTACGATACATCAGTTTGCATATGATGCCAATTTGCAAATATGAAAGATTATGCTGAATTTAGAGATCTAGGAGACCAGCTCTCTTCCTCTCTTCACTCTGCTGTGTACAGCTGGGAAGCTAGTAAGCATCACAGCAATTTATCATAGCTAAGATGTTTATCACAATACTGTACCTGTATCTGTTCTGCTGAAAAGCGAGGCTGTCAACAGATAGAATTGAGTGTATTTTCCTGTCCTGGACTGTTAAATCCCTCAATCAAGTTTTTGTTACAGTCATCTAGGCTAATGGTGTCACTGGACATCTTGGAGTAGGTAGCTTGTCCTGTGAAATCCAAGAGGTCTTCAAGAGCCTTGGCATTACTTGTCCCATTTTGGTCCAAAGAAACACCAGGCATGAGTTCATTCATGGGTGAATATTCAGGAATAGAGATAAGTTCTTCTTTTGAGACCGGGCTATGTGAAAGATAAATGAAAGATGCAGAATAAGAGGTGGGTAACTTTCCATTAAGTAACAATCAAATTAAACTTCTGACAGTTCAGAATCTTATTTTAAAGGCCAGCTGCAGCCTTACCTACAATATGTCCTAATCGAAAGAAAAAGACATTGTTTGAGGATGGAAGGTCATACCTAATCCATATCCCTTAATGATAAGGTTTGTGGCAGCTGTGTGATGTGAGCACTCCTCTCCTAAATCACATTTCTGGCAGTTTACTGAACTGAGTTTACTGATCACTCATTATTTCAATCCCTGCACCATTCTCTTCCCTAAGTGTTTATTGCACCTTTGAAATTACTCTCCTGACCCTGCAAGCATTTGCTTAAAGCACTCACATTTCACAACTTAGATAAAAAGTGATTTCTTAAGACCTAAAAGTGATTTCTTAAGACCTTATGATATACTTCAGACGTAGAAATCCCATAATTAAATTTAAGAAATGCTGCAACCAGCTAGGTACTTTGCTGAAGACTAGTAAGGCTAGTGCATTTTAGTTTGGAGTAGAGAAGGCAGTGGAAGGATTTCAAAAGATTTCTAAAACCATGATGGGGCATACTCCAACACAAAACCTAAGGGGTGCCCAATGCCACCGTAAGAAACTGGCTTTAATACAGATCAAAGCACATAATTTGCCCAGTGAGACTGTACTGTAACACTTGTTCCAGGTCAGGTCCTCGATGCAAACATTATCAGCAGGTCAAAAAACAAAAGCTGGACAAACTCATGGGCAATGTGGCAACCAGTGGCTATTTAAAAGGCCAAGGCAGAGTTGCACCCTCTAATATCCCTAATGCAACACTTCAGTGTGGCTTGGATTGCACAAAATGGTGGGCTCAGGTACTTTCCCTAACTAGTTTTATTTACTGATACTCTCCAAGATGAAATAATGGGCTACATGGAGTTCTGGTATGCCCCAGTAGGGCATTTTCTATGTATTCATGTATCTTTACTGGAAATACTGAAACAGCACGAGGTGCAGCTGTCTTACTCATTAAGGAAAAACTGTATAAAAGTTCCATGTTTGAAATTGTCTTAGCAGCCTTAAATTAACTGCCTATATGTAAAAATATGTAAATAAAATGTTTAAATTAAAATTTTAAAAAATCCTTCTTTTTTGAAAGTCCTTCCATCAAAATCCAAGAGTATTTAAAACAACAGTTATTTACTGATTTCCATACATTTCTACTTGTTAAGTACTTAAAATTCTAAATGCATTATTTTCTTTATTCTGTTTGCATGAAGGCAGAGAAGCTCATGCATCACAGCTGTGCACCAGAACAATATCTACAGTGACTGCTTTCACAAAACTATCTGAAAGGTTTAGGTGAACTTACATGGGATCCATAAATAAGGAGTGTAGAAGGATTTCAGAGCCCACACACTTACCCACCCCCTGCCAAATATGTGAGAATGAGATGAGATTCTGTGGCTTTTGTCTGAAACAACCAACTTGCATTCTGCCAGAAACAAGAGACACCACAGTAGACACCTGACTGCCACATTGTGGGGTGGGTGAGAAGCAAAACAATAAAGTTGAAAAAAAAAAAAAAGTGAAACAAAACGATGTGTCTCATATGAATTCCACAGTCCCTGTTGGTAGATATGGTCTGTACCTCACATCCATGGACTGAACCTCATCTGTTGAATCTTCCATGCTGTTAGATTTCCCATCAACAGCTTCCAGCTGAATAAGTCCCGGAACCGACTTCAGTCCATTAGCAACTACATCTTGGGAAGGGATTACAGAGGCAGCACTTTCTAAGCTTTTATTTTTCAGGCAGGTTGCCAATCCATTGATCTCTATAATAGAAGGATAGAAATCATTACAGTATAAATTTCTTTGTTTAAAAAACTTTATAGACTGAGTAGAAAGGAAGACTGACAATGCAGTAGGACTCAGTTTACTCCATGACTCATCATCCTGTAGTGTCATTCCTCTTTTCCACTCCAAAAATGCTGTTTATGCTACACCTTTTAAATTTGAAGAAACAAGAAGAGAATATTTTATCTTTTATGTCATGTACTAAAAGTCTTAGTCTGGGGAAGTAAACAAAATATAGACAAATGTCAGATACATGTAGTTTATTTAATAATACTTTAAATTCATACGCTTTTTTTTTTATAAAGTCAAATTAAATTTAAGATTTAGAGCCATGCTATAAAAAGCTTGGAAGTTTGGTTGTGTGCAAATATTTTCTACCTACAAAACTGGAAGATAGATTTCAGCAACAAAACATATTGGCAGATTAAAAATTTCCATTTACAAAAATGCTACCACAGGTACTAAAATGGAGAAACTTTTTTCTACTTAAGTGGTAAAGCAAAGCTGCCTCTAGTTTCTAACCTTTGTCACTGATGCAAATGTACCTGTTCTTTTTGAGATGAAAGCAAAGAACTTATGATAATACACAATGCTCTGCCTCAGATCACAGAGCCCTGAAGAGAACCAGCTGTGAAAATAGGTCAGAAAAATATGGCAATTTTTACCTGGCTGGTTGAGAACAAAGGTCTTTGGTTGCTTTTCCACATTCAAAGTTGATGGTATCTCCAGCTTTGGCTCTTCCTTCTGAAATGAAGTAATGACTCAGCTGTATTAGAGGAAGGACTGTAACCTGCATGGAACTGACTGGACTCAAAATTTGTGAGAGAGCCCAGGGCCACTGGGTGACAAAGGCCATCAACAGCAAGACAGGATTTTTTCCTCCCCTTTTTAATTAGGCATAGCTTTTTAAAAAAAAAAAAAATTAAAAAGAAAACATTCTCTGAAGGTAACAGAAGAAATAGTTTCCTTAGTAGATTAGAAGTGAAATCTCACTGTCACTTCTCAGCTGGACACAACTGCCTTGTTCTCAATCCTACATTCCTGACAGGCTTAACAAGGAGAGCCCACTAATTCACTGGCTGGTACAAAGCAGGAAAAGACACACCAACAGCAGCAAACGTTACAGCTCCAGCATCCAGGAACAGGCTGTGGCCACTTTGCTGGATAGTGAGGGGGGTTGGTCTGCAGCAGCTGCACAGCTGTGTCTCTGCAGCAGGGGCACAGAAATGACTGTGACACAGCAACAGTCATTCTCAGTTTGAAATGCAATGAAAATTTCTGTCTAGACGGTGCTCAAGTATACTTACCAACAGGGAACTACTCTAGAATTTAATTTCCACATATGGCAATAGAACAAAACAAAAAAAAAATCATGCAGCCACGGTTTCGTACCTTTATTTCTGGTGTTTCACTCTTCCTTGTTCTCTTCATTATTTCATCTATTCTCTACAAATCAAAATAAATTGGAGGATGAGGCAGCAGACAGAATATTTAACACAGGAGACAGAGAGGACAAAAAAAAAGACAAAAAGACACTTTTCTTTACTGTCATGGCCTCATCCCTGCCTGTCTTGGAGAAGGGAGAACAAATAAAAAAATGAAGAAAATGAAAGGTAAAAAACATCTTGGAGCTGGATTTCACCTATCAGATCTCACTGAACACGACCTTCTCAATAGATGCACTTTAGAAACAAGCATTTTAATACCAAGTGTTTGCAGCTACAAGTTGTGCTCAGTTCTGGAACAAAGCATTTATTTAAAACCAACAGTGAGTACTTTAATCTAGCTGTTCATCCAACTGTTGCCAAACAGTTCCTTTAAAACTAGTTAGCCTTTTTGGAACAGAAGAGAAAATTAAATACCTGAAGCTATTCTTGCTGGAAACGTGTGACGCATTATCCTAAAATACTTTTGCTTTCCTTCTTTGTTCATTTAAAAAGGACACTATTTTAGCTGTAAGACACTTTGGTTTGGTATTCTAATCTGCATCTGGAACAAACTTACAGTGCAGTGGTAAACAGTTAAAAATGTATTGGAATATATGGATAAATAACCTTTTGTAACCAGACAGGGGTTCTGCAGCTGTTCTCTTGTTTCCTGCTACAGAGCTGCAGACAGAGCTAATTTATGCAGCTCCAGCCATCCCCCTGTGCAGCAGTGGCCACACAGTCCTGCTGCCTCTGGATCATGCAACCAGAGACAAGCCAGGTGGGAGAAAAGCTGTTTGTTAATCACATACATTGTCTCAATTAATGACAGAGAACTTTGTTTAAATTTTAAACAAAGTTACTCATGTTCCTCAGTAGTTTGTGGTGTCCTGGGTTGGGCAGCAATTGACATTTGCTCTGGCATGCCATTCCCTGTTTGTCTCAGGCATTTATTTAACTTTTCAGGTAGAGGTTCATTCTGTGTTTGCTCAGTGCCCAGTAGAAAGTCACTTGTCTTAGGCAATTTTTGTTACACATTGTTACAAATTTTGATGTCCACACTCCCCTAACATGCAAGTAGCAAATACTAAATTTGGTATAACTATTTATCCATAATCCCTCCAGATTATTAGTAATAGAGATTATTGGGCACCTCCTGGATTATGTATTTAAACAAGAAATGAAATCATTATCTTGAGATGCAAATATCTACCTTCTTCCGTTCCAGTCTTTCTTGCTCAATTTGCTGCATGATTTGTTCCCTTTCAAGACGAAGTTGTTCAGCTGCCTCACGGGCTTTGATTTCTGCTTCTTCCCTCTAATCAAAAGCGTAAAATATGACAGGGCTATTATTTATTTCAGGCAGATTACCAAATACTATAAAGTATTTATTAATATGTATATAAAGTTTCATATTTCTGCTTGAGATGGTACCTGTTTCTCAAGTTTGGCCTGGAGCTCTTTTTCTTGCTTTTCCTTTAGCATTTGTTCTTCCTCAGCTCTTCTCCTGGCTTCCTCTTCTGCTTTCTTTCTAGCTGCTTCTTCTTCACGTTTTCTTTCCTCCTCCTTCTTACGAGCTTCTTCTTCCAGACGAAGCCTTTCCTCTTCTGCCTTTCTTTTCTGTTCCTCTCTTTCAAGCCTGAAAAAAATATAACAGCATGTTTAAAATTGTTTAGCATGAATCCTACTGTATCAGTAACTGATAACATATGCATTAACACGCATTTTCATGAAAGACGCCAAGGTACATTGAGGAGGTTGAGCACATGCTCAGGGTCAGGCTGCTATCAAACTGTTACTCCAATCTTATTTTCAATGCTTAAAATATTTCATAGAAATTAAAATTTCCATTGAAAAGACAGGTATGACCAAAGAAAACATTTCCATTCTAATTTCAATTAGAATGTCAATAATAAAATCAAGCTACAAGAATAAAAACATCCCTCTTCCCCTGTACTTGACACTCAGAATGCTGGTATCTGTAAGTAAGCAGGTTCTTTTATCCTTTGTTTCAGCTGAAGATAAACAGATTGGATGAGTAGCAGCAAAATCCACAAAACACAGTGGAACTGTAGAAAGAGTGGGTCTAAATCCCACCTGTGTTGTTCCCTGGCCCACTGAGAGTCATCATTCTCCTTTGTCACCACAGGCAAGAGTTGGTTTGTAAGTGATCATTCTTACTGTTTTATCAGGGATTCAGCATTAATGTGGCAGGAGCTGGTGATTCCACTCCCACCCACTCCCCTGCCATGTTTTTAATAAGAAAAAACAAAGTTGAATCTAGACATGCACAGTTAATTATTTACTATTAGGGGTTTGAAGAAAGGGCATGATTTGTTGACACTTGAAACCAGCATCCCACACAGAGAACAACATAAAAGGTTGTTCAGAGAATAAACCAGAGACAGGACTTTGCTGCTTAGAGACAGCAACCTTCGTTATGCCCACACTCCTAAAGTCCTCAGTGCCTACAGCAGAGCTAGGCAGGAAGATGAACTTCAGGTTAATTTGTTGAATGATACAAACCTTGCCATTTAATGCATAAAGTACTACTGCAAGACTGTTTCTTCGACATGATCTAACTCATTTAAAGCTGCCTCAAGTATTTTTTTACAATGTAAAATACTTTAGATATGTCCAGGCCGCAAAGTCCAATGCAGTGTGGACATACCTGAAGTATTTGTGTAAGTAATAGTTTTTTCAGGCTTCTTAAAGAGGTCAAATCATTTTCTAATTTCACTGCTCATAGAGACAGCAAAAGGCATTAATGAACTATGAGGCTGAGACTAAAGAAATTAACAGTTACATGTAAGCTCCCACATGATACTAAAACTACTACAGTTTCAAGCATCTTCAATGACACAGTTTTAATTATTAGGTAATAACTTCCACAGAGCAACAGAGATACCTTTCCCGTTCTTCTCTTTCCTGTCTCTCCTTTTCTTCCTGTTCCTTTTGCAGACGAGCCTGCCGTCTTTTTTCAGCCAGAATTTTTGAAGCCTCTTCTGCATCACTTGTTCCTGCCGTGAACTTCCCTAGGAGAAGAGGGACAGAAAGTTAGGCAGGGACCAAAGACAGTGCCCAGCAACTCCAGACTCACACAGAGGCTGAAATGGGCCTGGTTCACACTGGTAAGACACCTTTTTAAAAGCACACCTCAGCATTTTCAGCAGATAGAGTATGGAATAGGTAAGGGCATCCCTGAATTTCAGCATTCTCATATCCTCGTTAACAAGTGGGTTTGGTACTTTAGTGAAAACTGTGTATTTACAGGTTCCAGTATGTATCTTTACACATCCTCACAAGGCTATGATGCAGCAGCTTCATGAAGAGAACAGCTCATCACTGTTCAAAAGTCTTAGGGACCCATAATACTTGCAATATATTCTTGCACTAAGACTCACCATCACTGCTGTCAGTCTTGCCAGCAGAAGGCACATGCTTCTCAGGAGCCACCTGGGCTGCCTCATCAGTGCGTGCTCCTGGGGACTTCTGGTGACTGACATTTTCTTTCTCCTTGTCTGCTTTCTTCTTAGGAGTTTCCTGGTTAAGATTAGAAGTGGCACGATGCTTCACAGGAGAGGCTGGATATTGTTTGGTGTTTTTAGGAGACTGAGGGTAAGTCTTTGCAACTGTCCTAATGAGGGAAAACAAAAATCAAAAGAGGCCATGGGTTATACAGCTTGGAATTGAACTCCACATATGTCGTTCTTCTTTCTTGTCTCTGACTACATAGGAGTACCTGCTGTGTTGCACAACACTGAACAGAACCACTTGGATAAGCAATCAGAACCTGAAATGCAGGAAACTGGCATGCAAGTGCACATGATTACAGAAAATTCTCATTCAAATAGACCAGTAACGCTATCTGAGGTCTAGGCAAGAGATAGGAAATCAGGGACTACCTAAACCCATGATTTCAGTAATGACCATCTCATAACAATTGTGTCAAAATTACTGTATTCTACAGCCATTCTCAACATTTAAAACTAAGCTATGGCTGCTGTGAGAAATGCTCACATTTTACCAATAAAATTTACAGGGGACAAAGTCGTCAAAGCAAAACTAAAAACTAAACTTCTATTTAACAAATTCAGCTGAATCGGGTGTGTCCCCCTGGCCTAGGAGACAAAGCCAGAACAAAAAGAAACAGAACTTTTTATAACCTTTCCCCAGCCGAAAGGTCCCTGCCTCCATTTCCTATTGACTGGGAATTGGGATTCACAGTCTGGCCTGGTTTGCTGCCTGACCAAGACCCCCCACCCCCTCCAAAGGCGTGAAAAACAGTTGGGAACTTAACTACCCCATCCCCCTATTCTCATACAGTTCCTTTAGCTTCAGCATAACCCTAATTCTGTTTCTAACAGCTGCTTTCTGTCTGCAGAAATTATAATGAGATACAGCATGCTGCTTTCATCTGAATACCACCTTGGCAAACACGGTCTTTTTCTAATAGTATCTGATTATCAAAATAAGCACCAAATATTACTATATACAAAACTGAAGCTGGGTACCACAGAAGGAGACCGAACTGACCAAACCATTGTACCATCAGCTCTGCTGTTTGAGTTAGTGCTTTAATCAGCAGACAACGCAACAGACTCAAGACTCAAAACTCAGTCCCTGGAATTCACACAGCTGCACTTGTGGGGATGGTGATGCACAGCAGCGACGCAGCCCACTGCTCCTGTGGCTGTTGCACACTTCAGGTGAAGTGATAACCTCACTTCTGAAGTCAGTTCTGGGAAACTAGAAGGGTAAAGATACCTGGTATTCACCAAAAATAGGTGCACATAAAGAGAACAGATTACCAGGAAACATAAAACTACACACAAACACCATTCGTTATTTATGTAACATCAGTACCAGCACTTGTAACATCAGCAAAGGCTGGGCTGTGTGACTACACAGTAATGAGATTACAATTTTAAAATAATGATTCATTAGAATAAATAATCTTACATTAAACTGAACATTACACATGTATTTTTAACCTCCTTTTATGGATATGCAATTATGATATAAATGTATTATCCTTTATCATTCTTTTCATCTACACAATATAGAGTTTCATATACTATAACATGTTCTCTGGACTTTACACTCATTCTGGCAGACCACAAACATGGAAAACACAGACAACAGCTGAAAATTAATGGACTGGAGTGGCAAGTTTTATAGAGATCTAACTATAGTGTTGTGTGGTCAGAGACTATTATAACCGGAACAGCATTTGCATTACAGAGCAGACAATAACAATTAGATGTCTTTCAACTCTGCCCCCAAACTTACGAATTCAGTAGAAGAAAGAGTTTTTTTCCAGCATATTATGCTGCATTTGTAAGAGGGTGAGACATCAGAATACAGGGAGCACATTGAGAGGAAAACACTGCAGAGCACTGCACCATCCATACTTTCTTACTCGCACGGAAGAGCCGCCACAGACTCCCAGAGCCCTCAGGCTGCAGGAACAGTAGCACCCAACTGAAGTTCAGCTCAGGTACCCTCTGCCTGCGGGCCAAGGAGCTACCTGTCAGCTCAGGTCCTTGCCTGAGCTAAGCAGTATGTAAGCCTGTTCTTCCTGGCTTCCTAACCTGCTGATCCTGACTTATCCTTGGACTTGCCTCAGTAGGGCCTTTGTCGACCATCACTGGATTCTTGGTTGACCCTGGTCACCATCACCAGACCTACCCTGGGCACTTCTTTTGTCTGCTATGGAATGGGGTCCTGGGGGCGAGATCCCTGTCCTTGTCTGCCCTGCTGCCACCCACTACTGCTGCTTCATGACAGCAACAGGCTTTGAAAGATGTGAACAGGCAAGTCTGTTTCCAGTTCTTGAAAAAAACAGCAATGGGAGAAGCCAATGAGACTGGTTGTGTTGCTCCAATCTGGCTTTAGCATTGTCTTTAGATTCCTCTTTAGGACACAGACGGATTTCCAGATCCTTCTGTAGGCAGAGATTTCAAGGCCCCACCTACACGTGTACATCTCACATGTGCCTCATCATGACAGTCATTTCCTACTGCGTTTCATGAAAATATAACCAGTAAATAAAAAGCAAACAACATTTTGCTTATGTTTTTCTGCAGCACAGAGGATGCTTCTTGCTAATTAGACACTTCTTCAAAGCACAGTCCGTTCTTGCTGTCTTTGGTTTACATTTCCAACTTTACCACACGTTCCTTTCAATGCATTTTATTTAACTTGTTGTGACAGTAGGAGCAAAACAGGCTAATAACTAGGGCTGAGTCATTTTCAGTATTAGGACAGAAGTAATTGTTCTCTAATAAAGACATGACAATCAAATTAAAGAGGTTGGTAGGAAGGAGTCTAGTCATGAGAACTGTGTATCTTGCACTGCATAGGCATAAGAGCAGACTGGCTGTGCAGCTTACCTGTTGGACTAGAAATTAGTTGAATGTGTTATTTAAGTAATACATCTTTGAACTTTTAGACCTACAGTAATTTTTTCTTATAGCTCTTGGACCAGAAGAGCAAGTATGGCTTTGTTTCCTTTAAAGTAACTAAAAGCAAGAAGCATAACAAAGACTGATTACTGCAGTGCAAGGAGTGAAAAGATGAGAAAGTCCATTGGGAATAAGAATAATTTTTCAAAATTTTTATATAATTCATTGGATGCCAGTAGAAAGTATTGAATCGTTTTCTTCCTTGTATTTAAAATACATCATCAACTTAGCATCTCTAACATTCCTAGACACTGGCAAAACTGTTACTGGAAAAAACACTCCTTCTAAATAGTATTTAAATTATGCTGTTTTACACCAGAAACAGACAAACTTCATTGTGAAGAAAGAAAAATGGGATTATTAAGAAAAAAAATTTATAAAAACTTGTATAGGAGTCTGCTTAGGTTTAAAAAACGTTTTATTTTTGACATGGGAGAAAAGGGAAAGGATGTAATGAAACCATGGTAAGAAAGTGGGATCACAGAATTGTGCCTGATGAAGATCAGAGAACTAAGATAACAAATCACTAAAGTCCAAGAAGTGGTAGCATGTTAGCTGTCTGACAGCTCACTCATCTCGGTAAGTAGATTTTACAGGGGAATACAGAAGTATGAGGAGCATCTTCCTCCCTCCAAGAACATAATAGTTTTCTCACCTAACTGCCCTGTGTTGACACGGGGGGCAGCAACAGGTAAGAAGCTGACCCCTACATGCACTGCTAGAACCTTTATCAGGTGTGAGTATCCACTGATCCTTAAATCACAATGGCTTCCATTTAATAATGAGAGGGATAGCCCATAGTACAGAAGAATGCCTCAGGAAGAGCCCAGGAGGAGTTCTGAGCTTACTCTTGCTAAGCAGAGAAAATGAAGTACATGCAGCGCACAAATCAGAGGTCACATCCAATACTGACCATAAACTGCACAGGAGAGAGCAGTGAGCTTTCTTGAAAGGCCAGGTATGTGACAGGTTGCTGGCTCTGGCTGTTCAGAAGGGTGACTGTGAAATCAGAAATCTGCAGCAATGCCAGACCTGCAAAATTTTTTCCCCTATCTGTCTATTAATTCCACAAAAGCTCTGCTGAAACCACACTGTTTCACACATGTTCTCATGCCTGCTTTCCAACATTGCTCTGATCACAAGCTGTTCCTGGATTCTGACATTTTCCTCTGCTATCTGTGATATTTTCTCAAAAGCAGTTTCCTTTCACTCTTAGTTTTGATCTTTTCTGGCAAGAGACAGATTCATTTCTCTTTTACATTTCTTAAAAGAGTACAAATTCAGCATAGATCTGCAGCATAGTTATTTTGATAGCTGCATTATTACGGGTGTTTCAGAATTTTGAATTGGCTCATTATCTAGCCAGCTGCTGAAAACCCCCTCAAAATAGTCTTGATCCAACATTCTAC
Organism: Myrmophylax atrothorax; assembly: GCA_026770055.1. Taxonomy (NCBI): domain Eukaryota; kingdom Metazoa; phylum Chordata; class Aves; order Passeriformes; family Thamnophilidae; genus Myrmophylax; species Myrmophylax atrothorax. The sequence goes on along the minus strand of JAOXXN010000001.1, from coordinate 14,423,830 downwards.
CTATTGCTTTCATCTTTCCAAGTCAAAACAAAGATCAAGAGAGGTAAATGTAGGACATATACAATAAAATCTAAAACTAGGTCACTGCAGGACACAGAAGATACTTCTGTGGGGAACCCACCCTATCCAGACAGCATTTGAATAACTAATTTTTAAAAAAAATTTACAAGTTTGGCCTTTTTTTTGTCCTACTCTGTGTTCATATTCCATCAGTATTCTGTAATTTGATTGAACATGCACATTTCTGACATTAAAAGCACATCCCATGGGCTGCAGTGGGCTGTCAACCAAAAGAACCACCAAGCTAGGGGGTCAGTTAGTGAAACATGAGCAAAGAACAATGACCCAGTCTGGGACCTGGAAATGAACCATAAACCCCCATCCACCAGCAGCGCTGCAGTCACTTTTCTCTTCCCCCTTGCGCCTTTTTTCCTTCTCGTATGAGGTAATGCTTTGGCAAAAGAATGTGACACAGAGGCTTGTCAGAGCTTTCCATTTTTGTTCACTGGCTTATAATATGGTTTATCTGAAGACACTTACAACTAAATCACACTTCCTTGATTCAGTCAGGTGCCATTGATTTCAAAGGGACTATTTACCCAAAGACATGTGAAGGACACAAGCTTTATTGCCTTCCCAATCTATAAGAGAGGACACTTACCTATTCTCTGAGGGATACTGCAAGAATAAGCAGATTAATGTATAGATCTTTGAAGTTGAAGCATTAAAAAAAAAAATTACCAAACCCTCTGGTATTATTGATCTTGTGAAAGAGCTGAAGAAAAGGAGCACTTTACACAAGCAGTATCCAATAGCAATTGACAAAATTAAAGATAATGTCTCAATTATTCAAACTCTAATCCATTAACTTTCATCTTCGCCAACTGATCCACATTACATTCAAAATAATAGTTTTGGATTTCTTTCTTGTGTGACATTTCATGATACGTTTACTTTTCCAACTTCAAGTTTTGAATTCCTTCCATACATTTAACTGTTGCTCAATACAGTTTAATTTTTTCCCCTTTTCTCCTTTTTACATCCATATCTGTTCACTCATTTTATCTTTGATGCTATGTTTTTGGGCTGATCTTTTTTGCTTTCTCAGTAAAATTTGCACATTCAAATGTTAGTATTTTATGTATGTAATTACTGCAATGCTGTTCTGCCATCAATCACTGTGTCTCTTTAGGCTGAAGTTTTATTGTCTTGTTTGACCCTGTTTCAGCTACTTTACCATGATAAAAAAGATCTTTTTAATTAATAAATAATGAATTAACAAATTAAGAATACAAGTAATTGCCACTCAGAAACCAAGATGACAACCATGAAGCACCAGGAATGGAACAATACCAAGTAAACGTGAATGTCAAGTCACATACTTTTAAGAAGAGAAATGCATGCAGCTAATTGCCATCAGAATCTCTGGCCATACCTGATTCTCTTCTCAACAGCTTTCAGAGTTAAGGTGCTATGCAGGAACACTGCTAATGCAGTATGCACAATACATATTCTTATTCTTATTTCTTGCACAGTATTTTTTTGGCCATATGGTGTGCTGGCAGAAGATGAAACTTGTAAAAGATTGTTAGGTTTGCAAGCAGAATGGGTATTTGTATACATATTTAGTCAGATTAAAATTATACTGAAATGGCAGATAATGATCTTGGCTGGCTAGAGGATTTAAATGCAGGCAGTAAGGCTTTTGGAACCTTCCTTCAGATTGTATAATTTTGCCTTTTCATTGAAAAATTAACTGTGGAACTGGAGTTGTATGAAAAACCACATATATTTTATTATTATTATCTATGTTTACATAATAATCCAATATGGTTATCAGGACACCTTTTTTATTTTAAAATTATGAGGGGAAGTTTTGAAAGTGCTGAAGCAGAACTGTCTTTCTGCAACCAGTAATAAACATGGATTTAAACTCTATTTACTGTATTTCTCAAAGATCAAGGAGGGAGTTCTAATTTGGCCAAGTTAAGATTAAATGCTCAGTAATACATTTCTAATTGTGGTCAGAATTAGATTCTCCTGAGAAAGAGAAGGAAGGAGAAAAAAACCCCTGATCACTACTGTGGCTCCCAACTACAGAGAAACCCACCTAAGTAGGCTTCTTAATTCCTCCATGCAGCATCTGTTTCTTCCTCTAAAAACAGTATTCTTTATATTCCTATATTCCTTATAGGCATGAAAACATTTTACTATAGAAAGGTTCTCAGAATTTGCACCTCTGGAAAAAAATTCTCCATCTTTGCCTGACCTTTTATGGAAATCAGTGCTATAAATTAAGACTGGGCATACTTTTTCATGAAGAACTAAACAACTGTTTCACAAAACCCCTACATGTCTCTATGATGGTCTGCAGTGACCTTCTACATGTCTGCCCATCAAGAAGCACTTGACTCCTAGTTATCCATTTCCCACCAATCAGTTTGCTTAACTACATGTGTCTCTGGGTACGTCTTATACTGGCTGAATGAACTGAGAGATGCTTTCTGAACAGGAAGTATCAGTTCTTGTGGAATAATACACATTTTTATAGCTCTAACTTTTTTCTCTAAATTGCCAAGCGCCACCAGACAATTATGCACTCAAAACTGTAAAAAACCCTAAATGTCACTAACATTTCATATCATTCCATTTTCCACAAAATGTATATAGTTCAGAACCTGGTGACATTATGAATTGTACTGAAAGTTGGAGAATTTGTAGCCTTATAATATGAACCAAGAATTGCAGTGTCCCAATTGCATGCAGGGGGATGCCTGAAGGAATGCCGAGTCAGATGGTTTCCTGTATGTTGTCTAACACCAAATTCACACACAAAAATCATCCTCCATTAAAGGGCTATGCTCTCACAGCTGAAACAGAAAAGGAACACCAGCTAGTTTTTGAGGCAGAAGACATTTGTCAGAAAGAGGATCATCAAGCCTGGTTCAAAACATGGCCTGCTTCAGATTAAAAATGATGAATAAATAAGACAAAAGAATATAATTTTCAAGACAGAAGCGGGACCCCTGAAAAGTGCATAAGGGGAAAAACCAACCCAATCAACAGGCCAAAAAAAATCAGACCACTACTGTAGACATGACTCCTTTAACATACTTCTACATTTGAGCCAGACTCAATATTCTGTTCTAAGAAACCTGAAAATCCATTTGCTTAGACTTGAGTTGCAAGCTGTGGTACACAGACTAGAGTTTTCAGCAAAAGACAATCAAGAAAAGCAACTCAATTGCCAGTAAGCCCAGATATGCTATAGATTCACAGCTCTGCGTTAAAAAAAGTAGTACAAAAAGCAACAAAATCACAGAGGTCTGCAAATGAGCAAAGGTTAAAACTGATTGACACGTAGTTAAGTATATTTATGGCACCAGATGGTCATACCAACAACAGGGAATGCATATATTAAATGCTGGAATTTCTAGTTTGTATTCACGTTGTGTGCACTTCTTCACATCAGGCAGTTTCTTCCAAATCAAATTAAAAAAAGCATATTTAAAAAGAAATGTTAAATAAAATTTCACATCAATTATGAAATGCACTATCATATCAAAAGACTGAGAAAAAGTAGAGAAGTGTTTCTAGTGAGGACTAACATAATCTTGCATATATTAGATTTGTTCATCTACATTTCTCTCTCTCTCCTCCCATCTGTACATGTGTGTATGTGTAACTAAAATTAACTAGAATTTACACAACACTTCAAAGGAAGTTCCTCAAGTATCTATGTCTTATTTACAGGTAATGAGAAGTTCACAGCATGTTAGTCCACTAATAAGAAAGGCATACTTAGGTGTTGCAGGTGATGCAGATCTTCTGGACATGGCAGCAGGAGAATCAGACCTTCTCAGAGGGGATCCCATACCAGAGGATGAACCAGGTGTTGTAGGTCGCTTCTCTTTCTTTATCTTCTCAGTCTAGAAGCACAGTTCATTTTAGTTTCCATAATTAGCACCAACAAATAAAAAAATTATTTAATTGTTTTATTAACAAGATGGCATTTAAAGTGATTTCTGTAACATACATTTAAAAGCTTTTTAAACAGCGTCTCACAACTGAGGTGCTATTAAGAGTTTTTTGTTTTACATAAATATAACACACACCCACACCTGACTTGCACACAACTTGCAGATAAGTCATACCACATCAGAGCCTCTACAAGAGTTTTTGGGAGGGGTGGTGGCACTGGGTGGAGTCTTCAAAAACATCTATCTGCCCCTGCAACACCCCTAAGACATGACCAGTAGCACAACCAGGCATCTCACAGAAATGTTGCTGCAGGTAAGGCTGAATCACACCCCTGACTGACAGGACACAAATCTTTACTCCTGACTTTGGTCCCCTCACTTGCAGCTAATTTAGATGGCATGAATTCCCTTACTAACTATTACAATACACAGGACCTTATCTTATGTGAATCTTAAAGCTTTCATATAGACTTTTTTAAAACATGTCTTAAACTGTGTAGACTAGTGAAAGTCAATGGCTTGCCTTTTCTTTTCTGGAAACTACAGTGGATCAATAATGCATCTTTTAAGCAAGCAGCATTAAAAATGTCTGCAGAAAGAGTTAAGCAATTGGTGTAAACAGAGCCATGGCCAATACACTGGGTGAGATTCTGAAATATGTGAAGCTTGCTCTTTAACAAGCAAGACTGGATAGTTATACTCAGTAGGGAGATCCTATTTGTCACCCCCATTCCCAGGAGTTACAAGCAAGTCCAGAAACATACACTTCAATGCCTCAGTTCCTTGAAAATAAAGGTGTTGCTGTTTCAAATACCAGCACTCAGCATTGATTACCAGGAGGAGGAAGATATTAAAATGCTGCTACAGGAGCATGAAAGCAGCAGACATTTGCAAGGCTTACTTTCTTACTGCTGTTTTTCGCAGCAGGGGTAGCACTTTATTCGTGCCTGTGTGAAGGGAAAGATAACAGCACAAGCTGCATCAGTTTACCCAGCAGTGAAATCAAAACCATTGCAAACTCACCTGAGTACCTTCCGTTGCAGGTGCCCCTTTCATGGCACTGGCAGTGGAGGGTGAAGTTGCCTTCTTCCTGTCCGTGCTCCGCGTGGGGGAAGGCTTGTAGGGAGACTTAAGAGGACTAGCTGGTGCTACACGAGGACAGATATGGAATACTAAAGAGTTATAGTACAATAGCAAGAGCAAAAGGGAGCACAGACAGAGGAAATAAAGGAGGAGAAAACAGCATACTTTTATGTTATAATGTTCAAGGGTAGCTTTAAAGGTGTTTTAATAAGTATTTCAAATGATCACATTGTAATACATTCAACATGGCCCCATGTTTACTAAAATTGTCTCAACTGAAAGTAATTTTTTATAGGATTTTTTAGAAATTATCTCTAAAATATTGTTCTTTTACTCATATATTTTTTCAATCACCGGATTGTGTGTTACTTTTTCTTCTGAAAAGTCCAGCTTCCTTTGCATGTGATAAAGAGTAATCAGATAATTCTAGTTGGGTGACTTTTGAACAAATACTGCAATACAGGAAAGATGACAGAAGCACAGGGAGTGTTTGTTTTTTTTCTAAAGTTTAAACATGGCCATGGCTCCTAAATAACCTTCCTTACTTTTCAAAGTAATACTTAATTTAAAAAAAACTAACCAAACCCCCAAAATCTGCTGTAGGTATTTCAGTTACTGTTATTTGTGGGAGACATCAACTTGAGTGCAACACATGCGTTATAGCTTACAGGGTAACTCTTTTTTTTATTGCAATATGAACAGGATTTTTTTCAAAAGATGTATTTTACTCCTGTTTTTGTTCATATTGCCTTCTAAGATGAAACTTTCACATACATATGGAACAATCAACAGAGTATATGTTTTTTAATAAGACAGACATTAATTGTAACCAAGTGACAGTGTATTTCCAATCATAGTCAACTGAAGTCAAGAAGAATACTAACTTTGGAAAAGCAGTAATTATGTGCTAATGTAAAGAAACTCACATTTCCTTATTTTTTTTTTTAACTGGAGGCAGTCTTATGAAGCCTTTTTTACGTTTGAAAGTTTAACTAGACTTTTGTATTCTTAGACACATTTTCCAGCAAGCTGCCATAAGGTCATTGAATATTAAGAAAAATGTTCAGAAACTTAAAGGCTGCTTAAGATAAGTATTTTCAACTGCTAAAAGAATTAATCATGTGTCCGGTAACAACTGTTTGCCTGAATATCTTAATTTGGAGTGACATTAATAGCATATTGCCCTAGAGTCTTTAATTGAGGTTCCTCATTTCTAAGCTTACAGAAAATGCAGGAGCAGAGCAATTTTGACCCCAGCATAATGAGTTCTTGGAAAGGAAGAATCCTCTTCCCTGTTCAGGAACCTACTTCTATGGTGAGAAGTATATGACAAATGGGAGATCTGCCTCAACACTTTTGCTGGCAATTACTGCCAAAACCATCAGCTGCAGCCTCATTGCCTTGCGAGGAAATGACAAGAGGATGCTGGCTCAGAAAGCTGTTCCCAAAATCAGCTCTCCTGTGTCAGCTCAGTGAGAAAGCAGTTTCCAGGCCAAACTGTCCCCTTGTCAGACGTGCCAGCATGCTACTTTAAAGGTCTTGTGATGGAGAGAGAGATAAAGCTGGGAGTTTACAAACAAAACGAGTGGAGAAGGGAAAAGTCATCCCTATTGATTTCTTTGATATCAAATACAACATGGAAAGCATCATCTGTAGGTGGCCCCAGCAATTCACCTCAAAATCTTAAGCAGAATATACTGATCTAATTTTGCAATGGTTTTTGCTCACTCTTAGCAGTAGTTGATCCCCAAGCAGTAACCACACTGGCAGAAGCTGCTTTCAATGTAGAAACAAGGGAAGCAATTTTAGAGCCATTCAATGTCAATGTCCCTGTGCACTGAACAAAGAAGTAACACACAAGGGAAAGGAGGTTTACTTTGCAATTCATTTCTAAATAGCTTTGCATTACAGGCACAGATGCAGGAGACCTAGCCCTATTTTAACCAAGGTGTATGAAAATACTCATCAGAAAGATGATCAGTCTTTATCATATAAATAGCTGAATCCTGAAAAATCTTCCTTTTTGCAGACAGACATTTGGGTGTGGTCTTTGGGGTGCTTTTTGGTTGGTTTGTTTTATTAAAACTAATATTGGCTGGTAACTTTTGTCTTGTTTCAACCAACACTATGACCAGGTTTAGCTTTGTAAGGAGAAACTACTCTGAAAGTCAGGCACTTGCCTAAGTATTAGCAGGACTGGAAATACTAGTTTTGTAGATGTTTGCAAAATAATGGTTTTATTAGACTACCAGATAGGAATGGTAAATATCATTCCTTAAAGATCAATAATTTCTGGAACTGACAACTTCCTATCAGTATCTCTGCTTTTTTCCTCTAAGTATGTACCATTTTTTTATGTGTATGTACACCTATATATATTTTTATATATATGTGTATATATATGTATATATATCTATAAATAGACACAGTCACACAGTTAAAGGCAAAAAAATATTTAACAGCTAAGAATTGGAACCCTCGTAAAAATAATTAATGTTCAAATGGTGCACTGGGATTTTTGTTCTACATACCACTTAGGTATGGCAGGGATGACATTAATAAATCAATCAAAGCCTCTGAGAGGCACCTCACCCTTGTCTAAAAACCTGTTTCTTCCATGAATATATTCAGCTTTCCCGTTGGCTTTGGTCTTAATGATTTTGGTTTTGGTGTTTTTTAACCTAAAATAGACATTCAGGACAGGACACACAAAATTATGGGCTTTTTTTTTTCTTTAGATACACTGCAATCAGGAACAACTTAGTCCATCGTTGATTTTGTAATAGCATGTAAATTGTCATTCGGTTCATGGCACTCCATTTCTTTCAGCACCTACACAAACGCAGCCACAAACGTACCTCAATGGTTTCAAAGTAAGTCACAATTTTACCTGGAGTATTGTACTGCTCAGAAAGCACTAATGTACTTCTGCTTCTGGCTAAAGATGACTGTGTGGGAGTCAGCAGTCGAGAAACAATAAAGTTTTCCATTGGACTAAGATGCATGCGGTGAGCTGAAGGATGGGAGCAAATAAAATAAAATTTAAAATGCAAAGTAATAAAACAATGTTACATTAAAATAACTGAAACAAAATGATGAAATGATGAAATGAAATGCCAAAAACCCTTGAAGTGTTTGAGATTTGAAATATTTGAAGATAATGTTCATTCCCTCTGAAAAAGGCTTTCTAGTTTTTCCATCCTTTTAAATTATTTTCCCACCTGCACAATAAATATAGTAAGGTTAAGACTGTGTTGCAATTTGTTCTTACTCAGAGGCATGTTCCACTCTGCAAAATGGTTGCTTTCATGACTCAGCATGAAAAAGGTTTGTCCTCTTCCCCAGCAGTAAAGGTAAAGCATTTGGTATAACGGCACAGCTGTTCCCAAACGTGCCAACCATACGGGGACTGCATTTAGAATTTGCCATCTCATCGCATTATGTAAGTCTTATTTGTACACTATGCCTGCGTTCCTTCCTGCTCCACAAATACAAGCGTCAACTACATAAGACATATTTATAGATATTCCTTATTACACATATATATATATATATAGCCATCTACCACAATAACCTCAAAGGTAATGATGAGTTTTCATTAAGCAATTCAGAAGTGAAAATAAATTTACCTTCTCTTTTCATTCTAGAAGCAAGCTTTCATAGTCACTTCAGTAAACATATTTTTTATCATTAAAGTTTAAAAAAAATGTGGGAAGAGGGGAAAAAAGAAATAGAAAACAAACCTAAAAAATCCAGAGTTCACAGTAAGATAAACCCTTCAGTCCTCTTTGTAGTGTTTAGTAACCACTAATCCTACCAGATGATCATCTTTTGCTGAATCTCTCGTGGATCAGTTTCTTAACAAATTAAAAGGCTCTACAACTCTGATCACCAGACTGAAGTCTCTTAGGTGGCTCATTGGATGTACTCCTGCCCATGGTACATCCCGTATGTACTGTCAAGCCACACATTTGCTTTGCTTGGTTTTCCTTATTTGGCCAGAAGGTCACAAGCAGTACAGATACAGGAAATTGCTGCAGTCACAGCATGTACTTACAACCATGTTTGCTGGAGTATCAAAAATGAAAAAGAACCATTAAAAACCCACAGTGTTTGTTGCTGAACTATGATGTCCAGCACAGCAGCACAGTCTTGGGACAGGCTGCAGAATTATTTTACTGTATTCATCTAAAATGCCTCAAATATTTGAGTTCTTTTGAACAACAGACATAGCATTTCACATAGCTATATAGGCAAGAAGCGCTTAAAGCAGAAGGAGAGTTTAGGCTGGCAGGAGACCAGCAGGTTCACTTGCCTCTGTCTGGGGAATGTGTTATGGCCGCGGTGGAGGAGGAGAGGCGCTTATTGATTGGTGATTCCATTTGCTTTGGCAGATTCATTGTAGAAGCTGAAAGTTTGTCACATGCTGCAGAGAAATGCAGTGAAGATATTTGTATTCACGTCATAGTGTTGATAAACTCCCAAAATTAGGCTGGTGTTTGTACTCGTGGCCCTTGCCACTCACAGCACTGAATCAGGCATGAGATAAGCTCTTCCTGCCTGCTGGAGGACCAGCATCCTCTGACACATGCTTTGGGATGCAACTTTTCTGCTTGTGAATTTAACATTCCAGTTTTACAACAGCCTGTTTTTTGTATTGCCACTGGCACATAATTATGTATCAGGTCTGAATGAGTGAAGTCGTTCTGATACAAGATATTCAATACCAGCACAAGCATAAAGTTGCCCAAAGAAAACAAAATGCACACATGACAGTTCTGTACTAATCTTCATTCCCCCTCCCCTCTAACAGCAGTCTGGAACACCTGGGATAGACCTCAGGTATTATTTTAAGCAGAAAATGAAATAACCAACATTTGTGTGCTTGCATGATGAGACCTCACTGTTTGGCTTTATCTTTTTGTGCTTGAGAAGGCTTAAAACAAAAAAAAAAGAAGTAGCTTCTTAACATGTTTTCTTCTGAAATACTGTTTGACAAAGTCTGAGCACAATATCAATTTCCTACCTTGGAATTTATTCAACTGAATGAAAGAAAAATGTTACTCCAGTATTACTACAATGTACTAGTACATGATGATCACTGTATTATACTTAGAAGCTAAAAGCATAGATACTTTGTCCTCTAAATTTGAACTTTATTTCTTTCACAACCAAAAATGTTTTCAGCTAGGGACATGTATGTGTCCCTAATTCTGCAGCTCCTCACTTACTGCATTTTCTGTTACATCCATCAAATCGTTGCCTCAGCAGGGTTTGCAAGATTTGCCTCCATCTACTACAGTAGACAATACAATTTGCTACTTTTGCTTTTTTAAGAAAGCATGTGTGATGCTGGCATGCTGCAAAACATCAGTTGCACATCCAAGTATCTCTGCACATGAACAACAATTAGTACAAAAATTTGAATCTGTTTGCACAGAGATAATAGCTCTGTGAGATCATGGGCAGAACATTTACTGCACACCCTGCAGGAGCGATAGCCAAGCCTGGCTACTCCTTTGGGGGGAGAGAAGGAACATGGTTCTTAAAACCACAGACTGTGTTTTGTTTTCAAGTACATTTTCAATCAAGACTAGAAATCCTATATGCAATCCATTTGTAATTTTGGAGGATTCATGTACTTTAAAGTCCTTTTACAGAAACAGTAATAAAAAACCCCAACAAAACAAGCCACAAAAAATGCAAAAAAGATAACTGAACAATATGAAATATGATTGCTTAAAGTCAATTACCTGGGTTTGTTACAAATACTAGTTTAGCCCAAATTCATTTTAGGAGACTGAAAACATAGCATGGCTGTGTAAACTTATTCCAAATTTACTTGTTCTTAAAATATTGCAGAAAACAGCCCTTGAGATGGAAAAAAGAGGACTGTTCTGATGAAACATGGTCTTCATAACACATTTTGTCTTACTGTGCAACTGAAATTTTTTCAACAGCACCTGTGCACATCCATTAGAACCGTCAAGTATATGCATAATTATACATACACAGACACAGAGCACCCCCAGAATTAACAAAGATGAGAATCCGAGTGGTAGGAGTCTACAGTTACTGAGAAAACCATGAAATGCCTCTACTGTGCTGGAATGTGAGGCATGCACTGCTCCACCATGGCAAAATTAAAAGGAAATTAAAAGGACATTGGTCTACATCACTAAAGGTAATGCCGTAGAGTACCAGACTGAAATGATAAGAAAACAGTGGTTAGGAAGGACAAGATCAGTGGATGGATTACAGCGATTAGAACAGTTATAAACGAGACACAATGGTACTGTGATTCTCTGAAATACCATTGAAGGAATCAGCAGGAGCAGTAGAGGTCACAGGGTCTGGAGGAAGGGTGTTGGCAGCTAAACCTAGAACAGGGGGTGGGGTATTTTCTGATTCACCTATATGGCAGAGAAATCAGAGCAAAAAGAGGTGAAAGAAATTACTGAATAAGTTGGAGGAGCTGGAATTAAGCATCAACTGCATCACAGAGAAAAACTGGTTTCTTTTACAAAATATAAAAGACTTCTTTTATTATTAGATATATTTAATGCCCCAGATTTTTTTTATGGCATACCATTAAAATTATGATGTGAAACAGAGTTTGCCTTTTTAAAGTTAAGTGTATTTACACACTGTTAAAAGAGAACAACTTGTCGTATTTCATCATCACCCAAACATGGATATTTTCCCCTATAACATCAGTTTATTCAAACATGACTAATTTAAATAAGTTGCATGATTTAAAAGAGAAAATAGAGAGACAACATCTAGGCATTGTTGAGACTGCGAGGCAATAGCTATCTAGAGCATCCTATGAGTAACCTAGATGGTCTCACTTGATTAATTATTCGTTTTAAATTCTGTA
>JAOXXN010000001.1:14394384-14409021 GCA_026770055.1 Myrmophylax atrothorax | reverse complement strand
TTTTCTCCCCCCTTCTGTCTCCTCAGTGCCATCAGTGTCCAGGCAGGCATGAAAATTCGAGCCCTGCCTCTTTCCTTCTCCTTCTTCACCCTACACAGCAAATGCAGGAAGCATCGTGTAGCTCAAGTGCAGTCTCTTCTGCAATAGCACAGAAAACCCCCACAGTTCTGAATACTCTGCTCACTTCTTGTTCATACTGGGGGTGTGAAAAGGAAATAATCTTCCAGTCTCTGGAATCCGAAGTCACTCCCCTTTGATTTATTTTGCTACAGTCTTTCTTTTCTTACTACTTGATGATGCAGTTTTCACATTTAGAACCTGTGTGTGCTGCCTTTGCATTTCAGGTTCATACTTTTCACTTTTAAACTTTCCATCGCTTTAATTTAATTCTGTTTGAGTCCCTTTTCTGCATTTACTCTTTCCACACCTCACCTCTTTCATCACCAGTTCTTCTCTGCAGTCTGCTTCTTTTCACTACTTTATTCTACTACGCATCTTGCCCCAACCTACCCTTCCATTCACATTCTTTACCAAGGTAAACCATTTCTTTCTCATTAAAGCATGCTCTTATACAGACCCTTTCTTTCTTCCCATTTCTAATGAATACTGCTATACATTAATTAAAAAAGATGAAAGCAGTAAACTTTCCATTATCTGGGTGATTTATGTTTGTCTGTAGTTTTGTTTGGGGGTTTTAAATGATGCTTGGAGCAAGGACCAGCAATATTCTATAGTCTGCAATCCACAGAATACAATTATACCACCTACTATGAAAAGTGTTGTTTCAGGAATAAAATGCATAGTGAACTAGATTAAAGAAATTAAATGATTCATCATACATATCTGAAAGCCCATGCTACCTGCAATCTGAGGTTGAAATCTCCAGCTACACAATGTGAAGAGGATCATTCAATCTCATTTGCAAAGAGCCTTTCATTAAAGCACTATAGAACATAATTATTAAACCTCATGAAACCCTGCAGATATAGCTTAGATAAAACACATTATGAGGGCCATTTTTCACAAAGAAAGGATAGTTATTAAAAAAACATTTAAAGTCGGCACAAAGCTCAAAACCAAAGAAAACAATAAGACAGAAGGAAACACAGCATAAGCAACTCATACATTAATGATTTGTTCTGTGATGAAAATTAAACCACAAGCAAAGCATTCCTTCACCAGCAAACAATGTGGAAAACCTTTCCAGTCTATGTTATAGCTGAAGTACCTCCTTAAAAGATATTAAACTATCCATGTGATCCTCGTTTGGGAGCTCTAACAGTTACAGATAGAGGAAATAATGTCTGCATTCAAGATATAGTGAGTTCCCATAAAAACCCTATAGTGCACAAGAATTGCATGTAGGTGAAATTAAGAATTAATAAAACCATAAAAGAGAGCCATCTACTGCTAGTACCTAAAAATACATGTTACTTTCCAAAATTCAGTTATTCATCCAGGTTTTTCTCAGCCTGAGCAACAGAATGTACTGGTTGAATTAAAAACAAACAAACAAAATAACACACACAAAACCCAACTGTGAGAAAACAACTATTTTGACTAAGTACTTTCCTTTTCTCTGTGAAAATGTAACACAGATGTGATAAGGAAAAAATTAATTTTAAAAGTATTATGACCTAATTTGTGCAAACAGTTCTAAATCAATCTCCTTATACCTACAGCATAACTACCTAAAATAGTCCCAAAACACCTCCCTTTCTTCTCTTTACATGTAGCACTGTAAGTAAGTACCTCACTGTTTCCTGATGTTATCAGCTGGCTTCATCTTTTGAATGACTCTTCCATATTTCAGAAAAAGAGCTTTTATTTTCTATTTAAAAAATGCACTGAAAAGCAATACAGTATTTTTTAAATTTAACTACCATTCTGAATAAAATTAATTTCTACTCTTAATCAATTGCAGTTATGGGTGGGTGCAGCAAACAACAGCAGAGGACAGAGGAAGGCTCTGCACTGAGGTACAAAGGGAGCTGCCACAGCAGGGAACGGCAGGGGGAGGGCAGAGGATGGTCAGTGCAGTAATGAGGACTAAATTTTTCTCCTCATGTCCACCACAGAGCACAGTGAGAGATTGTTTGCAATGCAATCTCAAACAGTTTGCAGCAGAATTTTTATATTTCTCATGCAACTGAATCCCACTCAGGATATGAACTGCCAAAATACGTTTGGAAAACAATTTTTATTTCCATATACGATAATTAAAAAAGTAATTAAATTTGAATTGTATATAATACAGTAAGCAATGAGAGCTATAAGACCTTGAGAGTTTTTCACTTTGATGTCTAAGTGTGCACTTTTTACAAATGTAACAAATTGCATGTGCACCAAAACAATCTCTCCGATGCTGCAGGATATTCTTTGCTATTTAGCAGTTGTTACATCAATCTTTCAAGTCAAGTGTTGGCTTAGATTTGATGCTGTCTCCAGGTTCATTTAAACACTAGCATACTGGTAGGATCAGTACTAATTTTATCAATTCCCTTTTTAACAAAATCTGAAGGTTTTAGTAAAAATAAATCTTTGACTAGATGGACGTTATTGCTCTTATTTGCACAAGCATCCTTGACATGGCCCATACCAGTGATGTTCATATTGTCTCATGGAATCCAGGATCAGCAGAGGAACAGGGCTTCTATGGAGACTTCCCAATAACCCACCTACAGACAGACACCTATTGGCAAGGTATTTTCCAAGTTGCATGGAAGTTGATGACAGGGAAAGGGAAAAAATTAATTTAACTGAAAAAGAACTAGCTTTACTTTTATCCAGTCCCAGTTTGAAGCAACTCTTGAATCACTTCTGTTGAACAACAACATGTTTCTTTCCTCAGGGCTCAGGGACTGCTTTTACTAAAGGAAGTGGACAACTTTAATACAAAGGGAAGGGCAGTGCCACAGAAGACCTCTACAGGTAAGAAATGTGCAGCCAATGTAGACAGGGCAAACATGTATTTTGAAATATATTTATTCCTGTCTGAAGAATTGGACACATTTTCCCTGTGCACTGCAACAAGCTCCAGCTGCCCCAAAGATGAACTCTGAGAAAACACCTCTCTTCCTACTAATACGGTAAAAAATCACCATATCTTGCCTGACATTGTAGAGTGGAAAAAGTAAGCCAAATAAGTCAAAATTTAGCCACCTCCTCTTTAAGGAGTCCTTTGCATGCAAAACAGCCAAGCAGAGGACGCTCTGACATAGGAGTCAACAGGTCCCCACCAGCTCGTTAAGAACCATTTCTCTCTCTCTCAAACTCTCACAGATGCAACAATAATATTTTGTAGAGAGATATTTATATAATCTGTTTCTATCACAAATATGCACTACCTTCTGCTGTGTTAAAAGGAAGGAAAAATAACTTCAGGAAATATAAAGGACAACTAATAAGACAGAGAGCAAGGAAGAGAATCTCTCTACTTGTCCTTTCAGACACCTGATATACAGGTAAAATGGAGACTCCAATCCCCAGCCAGAGTAAAGCTGTGCTGAAATGAGAAACACTCAGCACATGCTGCATTATACTGGCTCACTGCCAGGGCACACACACACCCACCCCAGGTGTGGGAAACACAGGCTCAAAGCTCTTCCAGGAAAGAAGACCATAAATGGCCAGAATGACTCACAAGCATGAAGTACCTTGGAATGCCCAGGGAGCCTCAAGTTCATCATCACCCTTACTCAGATCTCCACTGTTACTGTGCACGTGGGGTTTGAGGGATTTATCAGAAGAGGCAGGGGTGTGAGACAGGGAATTTGGCAGACGCTTTAGTAGCATTCAAGTGAAATTTTAGAAATGAGGGACAAGAAACTACAAGGGGAAGCCTAAGGTGATAACTTCTCCTATTCCCAGTGTACTTCTCTCATCCTTCCCTGTTCTACAGATTATTCCCCTATGTACCCTCTCCTTCTTCAGAGGCTCCTGGATT
Source organism: Myrmophylax atrothorax (assembly GCA_026770055.1). Lineage (NCBI taxonomy): Eukaryota > Metazoa > Chordata > Aves > Passeriformes > Thamnophilidae > Myrmophylax > Myrmophylax atrothorax. Next base: position 14,405,075 of record JAOXXN010000001.1, on the reverse strand, counting down.
TTTCCTCCCACCAGGTTTAATCCATCCCCAAACAAGAAAGCATCCTCTCCTGTCCTCCTGCCCACATAGCCTTCTCTCAGCTTCCTCAGACTGGAGGAAGGGGGAAGAGGGAAGGAAAAGAAGGCAGACCTGGGCTTTTCTTAGCTCCCAAAAAAGTCTTTGGACAGTTTAAGCATGAAGGACCAGTGCAGTGAGAGAAGTGGTACTTGTATTATGAGCAAACACTTGGAAGCAGCCTTCTTCTTGCCATTAGAGACGTCTCCCATCACACATACAGAGTCTTGGAGAGCTGAAACAGGTTTGCTGATGCTTGGGAGAAACTTCACCCTGTGCTCAGTCTCTTATGCACATCTCTGGAAAATGCAGGAGGCCACTACAGGAGATGGGGTCCCCTTGGATCTGACCTGCCACAGCCTCTCTTATGTCCAACAACCCTGCTCTCATTTGTCCAGCAAAGGCAAACCATGCAGGCAGGGAAAGCAGACAGTTGTTCACTCTTCCTACACCTCCCTATTCCTCTCTGCAGCAAATTTTGAGGACAGGGTTTTGGAAGTTATTGTATGTGCCCCTTTCTGTGACAATCCTCAGAGGGAATCAATTTTGCTGAGCTGCAAAAGGTTATTACAGTAGGGAATGGTGGGGAAGGAGCACATCAGGTCAGTGATGTTACCACAGGAGATCTCCTACCCCCCCTTTTGTTTCGTTTTTCACCATTTTTCTTAAAAGAATTTGAAACAAACTACATGACAAAATATTTTAAAATGAATTCTCAGTCATTACACAGAAGCCACAATCAGTATGTTAGATTTGAAAGAGGAATGACAGGATATAATCTTCGCTTCAAGTTAAAGTGAAAAATCTAAAAAAAAAATTAATGAACAGCCATATGCTATTCTGATTCCATGCAGAAGTGTTTTACCTGTTTTGTAAAGTTATCGTGACCAAAAGATGGTGGGGGCAAAAAAAAGGAGGTTAAAAACTGCAGATTTCTAGAGCTTTTTTATCTAGGAACCAGGGAAATATCTTCCTTTGGCCTTTTTTTTTTTTTCCAAACCACTGCCCCTTTTTCCAGAAATCATTAATTCTTTATCATTTGCAGTAGCAGTGCTAGTGTTTTCTACACAATGTCATGCAGAAATATGCACACACACACGGCATTAAGAGATCTGTATCAGAAATTGGACTCACTAGAGCAAAAAAAGAAACTTAAATGCTCTCAGCAGGGAGCGTAAAAGAGAGGACGGGTATGAAGATGCTTAAAATATATGTGATTAATTCTATTCTGTGCTAGAATTTTAAACCAGCCTATATTCTTCACTGCTTTAAGTAAGAATTTCTGAGTTTCTGTCAGCAAGGAAAAATGAAACAACACATTTTCATAAACATTGTTTCTGTTTCATGGACAGTAAAACAGAACAGTACAAAAAAATCTTTCCCTTTTTGGAAATACTCATCTTTAAAAATTACTTTATGGAAAGCTGATGCTTTATCATTTGACAGTCAGAGTCTCAGATACATTAGCAATAGTAGATGACTACTCTGTGAGATCAGACAAAAATCAAGCAAAAAAAATGCTTTGGAAAGCATTTCTGATGTACAAGCAGTTAGGAGACTACTAACAGCTGTGGTGACGTGGTTTGCAGTTCCTGGAGTGTTGCTCATGTCTCCAGTGCTGCCCCCCCAAGTCACTTAATGCATGTCAATATTCAGCTCTGTTTAGTGCTACCACACAGAACTGCTCTGCTGTACATCTCCCAGGGGACCTCACCTCCTCCTCTTTAAGCTTTTGTCTCCGTTTTTCTTCCACAGCTGCTCTTTTCTGCTCCTCTCTCTGCCTCTGCTCCTCCAGTCTTCTCCATCGCTCCTCCATTTGCTTTTCATACTGAAGTTTTGCTCTTCTCTCCTTCTCCAGTATCTGCTGTTCCCTGGCAGCTTAGGCAGAGAAAAAGGTGCATTTCACTTCATGCAAATTTGCTATGGATTTAAAATTATTTGATAACATGACACAACAGTGTAAAAGAACAAATACAAGTACACAGGGGTTTAGTACACTAACATTAAAAATATAGTGCAGAGAAGTGCTGAAATGACTAGTAAATCTAGGTGTCTTGCTCAATAAATAAATAAGGAAGCCATTGTACACAATGTGACAGTTTGTGTCCCTTACCTATGTAAAAACAGTGTACAGAACAGTTTAAAAATACTTTCTTGTTTATGTTTTGAATCTCTCTGCAGGTTAAAGCCAGATTATTTTTTCAAACATAACAAATGTTCCCAGTAAGCTTTGAAGTGAATCAGCTATATATATTGAAGCAAAAGCCCCTGGAATTTTTCTAAAACTGCACTTCTCATTATGGAACCGCTTTCAAACTAAGTACATGAAAACAACATACACTAAGTTTTCTATGAAGTTTTGAAAATACACCATTCAGTTCGTAATTTGGTACCACATCTTTACCCACTTCTGCCTCTTCACATGAGAAAAACTAACTCCTGTTGTTGAGGGTTTGCCCAGTTGTTTATTTGAACTGGAGCAATAATCTGCTTGAGACATCACCTTGATACAGAAATTCAGACTGCAACATTACATACAGGACTGTTGCTTCAGGTTCACACAGGACAACAAGTAGCAGAAGTTGATGTGGCAAATCATGAGGAAAAATTCAGTTTTCTCATGCAAGTGTATTCCATAAAAAGATGGGAAAGAGGAGTTCAGTAAGCATGCCTACATACACACAAGCCTGTAATGTCACATACCAACACACATACAGCCGATATCAAAGGAGGAATATTCTCACAGTTGCCAAGCTAAGAACTTGAAAGTTAGGGAAAGCCAGAATTAATACTAGAGCTAGTCCATCCTCATGCACACCTATTCAGCCTCACACTGCTTCTTCAGTTCTAGTTTCCTTGTACATCACATTTTCATCCTTCTAACTCTCTCCCAGTATCTTCCCATCATTCCTCTGCTCTTGCCCAGCCATTTCAATTCCCTCTTCTAAGATCAGCCTTTTCCCCTCAGCTCCTGCCCCCAGGCTCTTTAACCACAACTGTGACTGTCAGTCCCTCTCACTCCATTCTCCAGCCCTTGGGTGAAAGCCAGAGTTTTTCCAACCCCCAGACCCTTTTTCAACACTTGTATTTCTTTCCCTTGAATCCAGAATCCTCCTAAAATACTTCCTCCTCAAACTCAGCCTGCTTTACAGAACACCTTCTAGCTTATTCTTGTTGGAAATATAGTTGATACTGTCTTCCTTTTCTGCCTTATGAAAATCAACTATTCCTCCCCATTCAGGACGAGGTAGTATGAGGGGAGCGTCAGTGGTGCAGGCAAGTCTGGATTAAATGTGTGAAGAGTCAGACTTGTAAGCAGAGAAAAAGTTACCCCAGAGACAGCAGAAGACAAGTGACCACTCCTTAACTGTTCATGACTGCTAGCCATGTCAGGCACAGCTGGTGTAAAAAGGCATGCTGGAGTTCATAAAAACCAAAACTAAAGTGGGGTGCTCAGAGATTGTGCTAAGGTTGCCTTCTGAGAAAGTAGGTGAAATCAGGGACTGATTCTGGACAGAGAAGAAAACCATTCCGTCATCATGGACATACATACAATTCTTGTTCCTTAATTTAGGGATACTAAACCACTGATTAATGAGTTTTGGCTTTGCTGAAAAGGTTATTCCATATTGCTCAAAGTACCTACTGATTGCTTAAAGATTGGATCTTCTGGGGAACATGCTGCTTTTTTCTGACCTTCTAGAAGAAATTTGCCACAGTCAACCCATGACCAAAATCAAAAGCTCCCCATTACAGAAATGGTCTTAACCCTAAAAAAGTAGGTTTCCAGAATGTACATATGATGTCTGGGAAAAAAATGCAGCCAATACCTCCCAAATCCCCATGGCCAAACACTCCTGAATTCCACAGGTTTCAGTTTCCCTCTCATCTCCATTTCTGCTCTTCAATCCAAGTCCTGTCCAATCTACTCATCATGCCACTTTCTCAGGAACAAGCAAAGAAGGGATAATCAAGAGGACAGGAGAGAAAGCCTACACTGAGCATACCTGGAAGAGCAGTAACTACAACTCAGGCTGGTTCATGTCCCAGATGGACAGAACTTCAGGGGAGATTAAGTACTAAACAGCAGCAGATTCTCACCTGAACTACCAAAAGGAATCTTGCTGACTAAGCCCATGGTACTAAAAAATGACAAGTCACTGTTCCCAAGCCTCAGGTTTTGTCAAGAAATGGTCAACAGTTTATTTAATGAAAGAAAAACAGTATTTTCCTATGATTCTTTTCACAGGTGTCCATATGGTTTAGTTGACATTTCCTCAAAATATATGCTTAGCTTAAATTTTCCAAAAATCGAAAAACACTGACAATTCCTTCTGGCAGGTATTGCCAGGCAACCTCTAGGAACAGTGCCACCAGTCTTTCTTGTTATTACAATAAGAAAAAGTGAAATTAACTGTTCAACATATTTGATATATCCAAACCAATGCTGGAGAGTTAATTTATGTTTATGTTTATATATTAACTGCGTATACACACAGTCCCCTTACATAGATTTTTATGGTTTGTTACATATATACATATTTTACAATTCTCTCAATGTTTCCCTGGTCATATTAATAAGACTAAAAAGACTGATTATTTTAAAAAACTCTCTGAAATCTATGCTTATGTTATTGAAGAACTGAGTAACAATTTTTCTCATTAGCCATTTTAAAACCTATGGAAAAGTATCTGCTTTATGCCACACTTAACAACTCTGTGGTATCTTTCAATATGACTAAAACTTAATAGGCTAAAATTGAGGCTGTTTTACCAAGTCATCCTACATATTATCCTGAGTATTACCCAAGGCTTATTTGGTATTTTTGCAGATCAGAATCCTAACAGTCAGTATCTTGAACATAAACCTACATTTAAAAGCACATAATTCAAAGAAGAATATCAACTTGTAACTACAGAATATTAAATACTTGAATGTAAATCCAGAAAGACAGATTATTCTTTTGATTTAATTTAAAAGAATTGATAAAGACTTGGAACAGACTGAACCACAATGTTAAAAATTCACAACAGAAAAAATGTTGTTAGTTACTTAAACCTATTAACACATATACATAAATAATACACCCTCTGCCAACTTACCAAGGTATTTCTCCCTTTCTTCTCGTCTTTCCTTTGCCAGTCTTTGTCTTTCATCAGTTTTCAGAAATCCATCAATGGCTGAAGACAAAGAGAGGGGAAAAAAAAGTCTTAAAAAGGTGTTAGTAAACTAAAACATAATCCAAAAGAAATTAATAAAATCCACAAAAAATAAATCATAACTCCTGCATTTAACAACTCCAGTAACATACCCAGTTTTGCATTTGCATGCGCCAGGTTGGCAAGCTGGGATTTGGGTACATCTTGAGCACAATCTCCTAAATACTGCTGATGTCCATGCACCGTTCCTCGGTGTAAATGCCTGACTCCTCTTAGAGCACACAAGCATGCTGCTAGTGCTTGTTTCAAGACATTAAACTTTCTTGGGAAAAACCATAAGGATGCAATTAACACGTATTTATCTTTGTTAATAAGCTCATTTTAGACTTTTTGGCTAAAAAGAGAAAGGTAGCTCAGAAAAACAGTAAGCAGCTCTGGGGAGTCCCAGCCTTCATATTTACGGCTTCCCACAGCTCCACACTTTCCTTGCTCATCAGCACCAGCTCGTTGCAACAACCAGCAATTACCTCTGGATGAGGCCATGCAGGCAACAGCTCTCCTGCCCTCTTTTCCAGGCAGGAAGCACTTTGTTTCCTCCTCGAATCGGTATCTAAAAGTAGGTTACTTCTCTGGGAGGAGGTTGTCTAAGGTTGTTATCTACCTGGGTACAGACACCCCAGTTCTTTGCACAGCATGAGCAACTGAAAAACCCAGCTTAAGGAGGCAGGAAGGCAGAGTGTGACACACAAGGTGCCTCAGGGTCACCTGCCTCAAAGTCCTGGAACGAGCAGCCAGACAGACCTTAGATGGACCTCCTGAATACCAAGGGTAAGGCCACCAAGCAGTGCCTTGACAGACCACCTAAAGGATGGTATCCTTTTAAAACAGCTGACAGGGCCTCCAGTGCCCTCCTTTCTCTCTGCTTTCAGGAGCTCCTGGGATCTGAGCAGTGCAAACAGGCACGGTGTCCCACAGCACAGTTTACATCCTCTGCAATCGTTATCTGGGCTCCCTACTGAGTTACTGAATTACAATTAAGTCCCCTTCCCTTTTGCTCTGAGAACTGCAGTTGTTAATTTTATCAGATAAATATGAGTGGAAAAGTCTTATAGGCTGTAACCTCAACTCGCTTCTTCAAAAGTCACACTTGCAGGCTCCTTTCCAAAGGCATCCTGTTTGTGGGAGCAAGGATTTTCCATAGCAAGTACCTTTCTGGACTGTTCTGAACACCATCCTTGGTGGTCCCTGGTGACTGGATAGAAACACAGGTCTCAGCTGTGCCCTATTACAGTAACAGCTCTCTAATCCTCACACCATCCCTAATCCTCTCGGCACACACAGACAGCGACTACCTGATGGCAGCCAGGCCCCTGGAAAATTGGGATCATAGCTCCCAGCTGGTTAATTACAACTAAATTTGTGGGTCAAATACATATTTATTTTTTACCGAAGACTCATCCTACTTCCATAGGAGTCTCCTTGTTTATTCCCTTGGCTGCCATTTATTGTCACATTTGACAAGAAAGAAGGAGAGAAGAAACAGCAACTCAATAAAACAGCCATGGCTAAGGTTTGTAACTACTTTGAAGGGACCCGCAAAAAGTAGGCAAGAAGGTGAATCCTGTTGTCAGCACAGTTACATTACAGCTCCAGTAGAAAGTTTTTCAGAGATCCAAAAGTCAAACCAGCATGAAACCTAGAACTGAGTCTAGAAGCAGAAGGGGGAAGTGAAATCAAGACTGGATCAAGAGTCCAAAGACAGAAGACTGAGCGTGGGAACGAGCTGAGGCTTGAGAAAGGGAAAGAGACAAGCAGAGGCACAAGCCTTCTGTGCCAAAGGATGTAACTCGGACGGAGAGGTGGAACGAAGCATGGAATTCAGGAAGGGGATAAGCTGGAGGGACAGGGGAGGAACAGCAAGACAGTTCACGTTCATGGACTATGTTCACAAAATCCTGCACTGATTCCCATCACCCTCCTGCTTACAACAACTATCTCTGAAACCCATCAGCAAAAATATATCCCATTATGCCTGTCACTAAAATTACAACTGACTCATCTCTACTTTGATTGCTTCATGAACACAACTAGCATAAGTGGATCTAAAAATTTTGTTCACAACTGCCACAGCTATCCCAAAGCAGAGGCACAGTTTTTCAGGATGGCTTTCTGAAGCACTTGGACGTCTCCACCCCACTCAGACAATATTAAAAGATCATAAAGGCTGTAAAGTCAGATACTTAAGAAATGAGGATGCACCCGAATTGAAATAGTCTGTACAATCCTTATTTTGCCTTGTCTTACACATATCTCATGCATTTTTCACTATTAGGTTTGTGTGATTATTTATTCAGTGCTTAAGAGGTGAAGCAAATTCAAAGTTATTAGTGTTTCTTACTTCATTTCTTTCTGAAACTGAAAAGCAGACAGAACTATATCTGAAGTCTGTCTTGGAGAACAGCACTGCAGACTTGGCTGTGACACAGGTGAAACTACAAATACATGGAAATACTGTTGATTACATGTGCAATACACTACTGTGCAAAAAAAAACCCCAAAAAACCAAAAAACCCCAAACACAGTGGAAGAAAACAAACAGTATGCAATCCAGTAAGTACAGTCATCAAACACATAGGCATGTGGCAAGAGTAGCATTAAAATAGCAGAGGCATCCTCAAAACTGGCATTTCTTAACTCAAGTACTTGACTTTGTGAATCAGCATGCCTGCTAAAAATCAGAAATTTGCTTGCCTTCAGAAAGTAAATATAGCTTTGAAGGACAGAGTAACTATTCCCTGGGTAACAGCTTGCCCATTGGGATGATTTTCGAAGGCCAAAATTAGCGTATTTGCTACCCCTCTTCATATAATATACATTATAAACACAGTGGGCACAGCAGCTGCCTGCGGCGAGGTATTTCATTAATGACAGGAATTCAAATTCCGTTTGACAAGACAGACTGCGAGCAGGAAGCTGGCACAGGTAACTCTGCCCTGGGAGCGTCAGGGCAGCCCTGCCCGTAACAGGGAACTGCCAGCAGAGGGCAGGACAAGGTCTCAATGAACGAAGCCCCACAGCTAAAAAGCTCTCACTGTGCTAAGTGACCTCAGGTTAACAGTCTGTATACGCACACTTATGCTGAGCCTTCCTCGTATTTACAGCTAAGCCTCTGGTCCTTCAGTGAGAATGGCACGTAACAGCCAACAACATGCCTAAGAGTCAGGATGTAAATGCAGGCTGGTTGTGCCTTCTGCCAACCACTGTAATGAATAGGAGACACTGGCAGATAGTTTGGTTATAAACCTTTATTCCTAGACTTCCAGAAGAATAAGGAAACTGCTCAAATAATAAGATCAAAGATTTTACACTAAGGAGACATGCACACAAATTGCTTCTACTTCCTACTTCATCTCTCAGCCCTCCCCAAATCCCCCTTTCCAAAAGGTCACTCTCAAAGGCATGAATCTAACCACTGGGCTAATTCCTCAAGATTGGGCCTCATTTTTTGATTGAGAGGGGCCAGCTGTTCCTCTGGGACTTCATTACAATGAGCATTTCCAAAGGAAAAGACCATAACTTAAAACCACTTAAAATGTCAGCAGCAGTCTCACAGCACTAATGTCCCAGCTAATGCTGCAGGATTCCTTCAACACTTCCATGTTACCTTCAAATAGGTATTCACAGAAGTAAAAACTGACATGTTAATCACTGCTTCAACCCTTTTTCATGGGTTTATTACCCTTTTTATTCAGGCTGATGAAACAGTGCCAGAGCATGTCCACACACACGCTGCTCTGCTCCACATACTGTTTGTGTAAGCGTCTTGGTGATTGCTCAAGACAGAGAAGGTTGTCCTGTCCTGATGAGACACATGGCAAGATCGGTCTTTTGAAATCCATATCCTGTTTCTGGTGAGAAAACAAGTTCTCGAGCAGGTCAATCAGGTTACTGGGAGCTGAGACTATATTTCAGAAGGACCAACCAGTTGCTTTGACACCTCCACTCCTGAAATTCACACCTGAGTAATTGTCAGCAGGGAAGGTCTCCATTCTTTTATTTTTTTCCCCCTGCCTTGTTATCCCTCCTGCTACACACCCTTCTGTCCTCTATAATATCCCACAGCATTTGGTTCCACAATGTATTTATCCCCAGCAGATACTGAAGCCCTTGACAGCAGGCATCCTGACACAGAAGGAAAGTCAGCTGAGGATCTGAGGCTGGCTCTGTGTCAGTGTTCAGCATACCGAGACCTTTGTCCATTCTACATGATCATGTTCAACACATTTAGATCTTTATCCGTTCTACATGACATTGTCCAACATTTTCAGACCTTTGCCACAGAGAGTGTCATTTACACTGATGTTGCAGTGTTGGTGACATTCCCAGCCTGGAATTTCAGTCTGGAAATGCAGTCTTGCCCAAGAGGTGGCCTTGCCTGGGACCAGACAAGCCTGAGACACCACTGCACTTATACCCATCATTCTACTGGCAAACTCTGTTGTTTTAAATATAAACTTAATCTATAAAATCAAGGTTTTGCACCCTAAAAACTTGCTTTCTCTCTCTTAGGACTGTTCTTGAGACAATAACAAAGAGACTTTTCCACCTGCCACCACTTCTCTCTGGGGTACTACTGAATGAAGAAATGTTCAAGCTTTCAGTTACTGACTACACTTCAAGAGGAAAAAGTTATAAAACTTCTTGTGATTGTACCTGGATGGCATCTTCTATTGGCACTTTTCCTAAATTTTAATTATAGTATATAGCTGAGAGACTTTCAGGTAGAGGCAACACATAAACAACACAAGAGCTTTGCAGGTGTGTTCAGTAAGATTAAATGGATTGTTGCCCTTTTTGATAATTGTTGTCTTTTTTACATTTTCTTTAATTAAAAATCTTAATACAAAAAATCAGAATTTTTTGAGTTTCAACTAATTAATTTTTATATTTGCCAGGCTGGATTTCAAATATAACCAAAAAAGAAAAAGGGACATTTTCCATTATGTCTAATTAACATACCAGGAGGGTTATCTGTTGTTATAAAGATGTTAAGTAGATGAAGTCATTAATGGCAAACAGTTGCCAAACACAGTGACATTTCAGACACCCCAGGCTAATTGTCTGAGCAGTGGCCTGGCAGATAGAACAGAGAAGCTGTCAGGGACTGCACACTGTGATTAAGCAACTAGGACACCTGCCTTATGCTCCTGCTCCCCACTCTGAATTTTCAAATTATTAATTTGAGTCAAGAACTTCAGCTGTAAACTCTATTTACACAAAGAGTACAGTAGCAAAATACGTCCTACTGATATGTTTAAGGTGAAATCGCTCCAAAATGCCGGCCAAATAACATTGAAATTATATATACAGGTCATTTGGTGATCATGTATATTAACAGCAAGGGCGGTCCCGTGGTGTAAAGGAGAGCACTCTGGACTCTGAATCCCAAGGTCCTGAGTTCCAGTCTCAGTGGGACC
>JAOXXN010000001.1:14354636-14394284 GCA_026770055.1 Myrmophylax atrothorax | reverse complement strand
AGGAGTTAAAGGGTGGGGCCAGTTCTGCACACGCTGTGCCTCACCTAAAACATCCACTGCGCAGGCTGGAAGGGCACACCCACATGGGGAGAGCCCTGCCCAAATCTGCGTTCGTGAAGTCTGGCCATACATAATAACAGCAATATCACTGAATGGGGAGGAAACACTTGCTAAAATATAAAAGGCAGCTCTCTGTTCTGCATGAGCCCACAGACACATTATCAGCTCCACGGGGCTGTGTGCTTTAGGTACAAACAGTGTGTGCAGCCCTAGCAGTGCCCCACAGAGACTCCAGTATCAGGCAGGCACAGCAGATACATCTCAAGAGCACTTGGAGAAGTGACAGGATATGTTAGCAGAATGTTTTTGCTTATGAAAACATTAGACAAATAATAACAATAGATTAATTATTTAGTTTACCGAACAGGTCCCTACCAGACAGCCCATCACACTAAGCACACAGAAAGCAGCAGCAGAGTCAATGTGTGTTCTACACTGATGTTTTATTTATGTGCTTCTGTAATCCTCAGGCAGGAGTCCAGAGGTGTAACCAGTGCTTGATGGTGTCTTTCTCCCAGATTTAACACACATGAACATTTATAGCTGGATTTTTCAAACACCACTAGACCACAGACCCCTTTGGAATCTGTAGGTAGGATCTTCCCTTCTAGCCTGTCCAGCAACTTTCTGGAAGGAAACACTATGTTATCCTGGAACAGATTAAAAAAAAACAAAAATACTGCTTTTAACCCACAATTAGTGTTTTGAAACTACTACCATTTGCCAAGGAGTAATTGGTGGCACTAGCTGGAAATTTTGTGCTAAAACAGCAAGCAAACCCCCAAACCCTAAAGCTATAAACACTACAAATGAAACAATCTTTTTTCCATGACTAGAATTTTTTTGTCTTTCATTCAATCACTGCATATCTCCTGAATTAGCAGTAGTCTCAACATGTATTTATGATTTATGCACTGACTAACTTGCACAGACTGGTTTCACAGACTTCAGCAGAACTACTTTGTGAAAACAGAAAATATGGCAATTCCTTGTTCAGATCAGGAAGCCTCTGTATGCCCCACCCAAGGCTGAAAAAAAAGAAGCCCTATCACTCACATACTATCATAGTAAATGTAAAACACATTTGTTGGAAGGACAGTAGCTATAAATACTGTAAACACTGCTTGCCTGTTCACTTCCCTTTGACTTTTGCAAGAAAAAGCCTCACTGCAAAACAGTAACCCTCAATTAACAGTTATTTTGCCCAAGTTATCTAAGGGAAGCATTTTAGGATCACATACATTTGTTTCTCCATTGCAGTGAATTCAACCTGAACCACCTCATTTTAGGAACATACACATCAAAATTAAAGAAATTTCATTTATTGCTGACAACTTTTGTTACCAAAATAAACTAGAAGTTTTTCATCTATAGTGTATTGTAGCACACTTCAATTTCTCATTCAAAGGGTTTTGGACTTAAAATATACACTTATTTATCAATATCTGCTGATGTTACAGATTTATTATTATTTATTAGGTAACCAAAGCTCAGCGAAAAACTAGCATTTCACTGAGAAATTCAGATATTTTTAGCATCAGCAGACCAGATGGGAACTGTAAGTATCCATTTCTCCCACCTCCTGCTAGCTTGTAATCCCCGAATGCACATTAAAACACACTTCCTATTCAATTTAATTGGCTTTGCTGGTGTATGGCACTGAATAGTGACCTTACGCTGTGGTGGTTTTACAGTTGTCACTGATGGGTTGTCCTCTCAAATAGCAGCTGAAGCACATAAAGACAGCAAAAGGGAAGGGAGAGCACTGAGCTGCTTTTCCACACCCGGGTAGCAGGAGCTCTGGTGGAAGCCTCGCACAGCCCTCAGGCAGGTAAGGAGCTGCCCCGCAGTCGAGTGCACCACAGCTCTCCTTTCACTGAGGGTTGTGTCCCTGCTGACAGCGCTGAACGCTTGTTCAAACCTTCACAGCAACACCCTATGCTGTGATTTAAACCCAGGGGGTGCAGAGCCAGCGTGTGCAAATATCACCTGAGGAAAACAGAGCTTCCCAGATGGAGCACTCAGGGCAGCTGGAGAGCGCTGGGCTGAGCTCCTGTCCTCATGCTCTGGCTCTTTAGAGTCACCTCCCCCTCAGCAATGGGTGGCTGTGCTGCCCCCACACACCCCCATAGCCCCCACACCAGCAGTCAGCACCTGCAGTTCAGATTTGGCTTCGTGGTGAAGAGCAAGTTTGGGATGATTTTCCCACTGTGGCAGTAGCCTGGAGCACACCAAGCTGCCCAGCCCAAGTGCCCTGCTGAAGGCCATTATTCTGCTGCCAGAGCTCCTTTTATCCAAAAATAAACTTTCACAGCACCTGCACACAGAGTTGCAAATCTCTAATTTCAGGTAACTCAAGGGTCATGGGACAGCGTTTCGGGGGAGGCCCAGCAGTCTCTGTACACGCTGCCTTCCACTGTGGGCTCCTTCTGCAGGGCTGGGTCTCCACAGCAAAGGGACTGCCTGCAGATGGGCCAGCCAGTAAAGATAAAAAAGTCCTGTAATCAAACTCTTAGTTCACCTCTATGTCTAAGTACCCAAACAAAAGCATGACAAAAACCTAAAGCTTGCTTCTAGACCAACTTCAGTGAGAAAGTGTTCTTTTGGACCCTTGAGTGAAAATGACAATGATTTGTCGTACATTCTCATAAACTGTAATTTAAAAAAGACATGATAAAACCAATAAAAATCTACAAATATAGGAGTCACACCAGGGAGACAGTGGTTTAGTGAGTGAGCATTTCAGAGGTGGCAATTTGTAGAGTAGCAGACTCCTTTTACTAACTTTTTTTTCATTTTGAGTCTAATTTAATAGAAACTGCAATACAGATACCAGTGCTTTGGGGCTTGCTCCAAGTTGCATCCAAGGTATTGTTAGAGATTCAAGAAAACATATTTGGCATCTAACAATGCTTACAGAGGTGTGACATGTTCTAGCATGGCCTCTTTAACCACAATATGTCTAATTTTTTTCTCCCTAGTTAGTAAAATTAACTTTCTAACATCACTTGCATTTCTCACTATACCCTGTCCTCCTCTATTACTGAAGATTTGGAGAAAGCTTTAGGATGTTTCTGTTCTGTTCTTTGTGGTGAGAAAAGCAGATATAGAGCATTTAACAAAAGAAAAATCCATTTGCAATTTGCCTTTATATGTACTTTCTTTAAAAAAACCCAAGTGTTGATGCCTTACTAACAAGATGTGCACCTATCAAGGACTAACCTAAATAATCTCCACTTTGCTCTGCCCCTTACCTCCTTCATTGCTGACAAAGATATTGTTCCACACAGAAGTAGCTCCCAGATATCAAATGCAGAAGGCACATTTTCAGTGTGATTTGGCAAAAGCTTCCAAAAGAAAGATGCAAAGCTGATTTATCCACAGCAGACATGATCAAGTGAACTTCACCCTTTGTGGACTTGATTATGATTAGGAGCAACAGTTGAAATGTTGCTTTTGCTGTGCTTCACACTAATCATATTTCCCACGTATTTATTTCAGGGAGAACATCCATTGCTTATCAAAATTAAAAAATTTACTCTAGGAACATGCACAGCAAGTCCTCATAGGGACAAAAAGCTTCAGTAACTAAATATTTGTCTTTAACCTTCTTTCTTGCATTTCAGTAGATGTACCACATCAACATACTTCATATTTAAAACATTGTGTATAGACATAGTTTTAACTACGTTTCTGGTCACTTTATCAAAGTGTTCTCCATGCAGCTCCTGCTTTTGCATCCCCCAGTCTTGGTCCCTAGACATAATTCCTAATAAATCAAATAATTTAGTGGGATCCAAACATTTGCCCTTTTAAATCCAGAACATGAACTTTTCCATCTGGTATTTATGAATTCACTTGATCTCATCTGAGAATCTGATTATTCCAGGTCTTCCAGCAAGAGCCAAACACATCCTTGTTGGAATTTCTGCCAACTTTTCTACCTGTCCTTCATCTGTGAGCTTCTGATTCTCAAGGAATATCACACATGAAGCTTTCAATGGAATCAAGTCCACCTGCAAGACGCTGCTGAGATCTGACAAAGCACTGGCAACCTCTGCCCCAGACAAAGAGAACAAAAATATTACATTTGTAATGTATGTATCTTTGTATGATCATTTTCAACAAATGTTCTTGATCCAACTATTTAATATTGGCCAATATGCACAGAAAATGTTAATTAGGTCTGTTAGAAACCAAACCAATCCTCCCAAAAGGACAAGACTCCAAAAGCAAGAACATCATTCAACTCTCACCTTTGTACTATATCAAAGGGTCTGAATTACTTGGAGGTCCAAGATGTCTAGGAAATACCTCAAAGTGGAGATTGCCTTAACATTGACTCAGGCAATCTAATTTATGTATGTACAGTCTGCTGAATGAGTCCAAGGCAAAGAGGGAACAGTGAGACACAGTCACAGCTATGACTGAGACATGTCCTGCTCCCCCCTTCCCTGCTCCATTCTGACAGAGACACAGCATTTTATGGATACAAAAGGCCTTGCACCTATTAGATGAGTATTTGGGAGAATATTTTGCAAGAGCAAGGGATGATACGGAGATGGACTGATACACAAATAAGGCTGACCATTTCTGCATCCCTTAAAAGAGTTACATGAACCCATGTTCTTAAGTGGAATTTGCTTGGATTTTCAGTGGTTTAAAATGTGTTAAAAAGATTAAGTCTGCTTTTTTACCACTGCAAAAGATAAATCTTAGTTTAATCTGTAATTTCTCAGAAGCTCATTCTCTGAGTTCCTGTTATAAATTGTATTAGCTCTTTATGCAAACTCAGAACACAAGTCACATTACATATGCAGGTTCTTAACCTGCAGAATAATTAAGATATTTTACCAAACCACAACTTTTCTACACAAGAGAGATGAGTAGATTATGTATCCACTCATTTTTCAAGGCTCAAAAAGAGGAAAGGGCTTTATTTTCAGGGTAAAAATTTGGAGCTTTTATAAAGATTCACAAAAATCTATAAAACTAAAGAATAAAACATAAGTAAGAAGTGACTGAGCTGTATGCAAAGTTCTTCTCTAATGATATGCAAAGAGGAAAACACACACTGAATCCAGGATTGACAGCACACAGGGCAACACCAGAGGCCAATTAAAACACAGTGGGTCGCTAAGCTTTGTGGTAAGGAGTGCTTAGCACAGAGACCAGGTCCTGTATTCAGTATTTTCTGTCAAAGTTCATCTAAACTTTGGCAGTGATGTGTGGCAAAGCTACACGGGATGAAGGGAGACTCCAGTTTGCACTGGTGTTCTCGCTACCCTCTTTTGTGACCTTCATGGCCCAAACAGAAAGAAGTTGAGAGATGTATTTTATATTATTTAACAACATGCAGTTTTCACAGCCAGGACAAGTCTGCCTCTGCCCCAGCTCAGGAATGCTGTGCAGCAGCAGGCACTGTAGCCACAGGGGGAGAACTGCAGGGACTCGACTGGCATTCCCTTGGCACCACCACTGTAGTCTTCAGACACAAACAGGCTCTTGCACAGACACGTGCACTCTACAAACATGGTGTTTTCTTTTCACTGCTACCTCAATTCATTTCAGAGACCAGAGGCACTGGCCCAAGACACTATTTTTGAAGCAAATGCAAATACTTAGAGAATCACATATCTCAGAGTATTTTTGTTGATGCTTCAACCATTTGGAGAAGACTAACTAGATTCAGAACTAAGTCCAAATGCTGGCATGTTAAGTGTTAGAAATTCAGCATCGGTGTCCAGATGCTTTCTGAACACCAAAAAGTGCAGAAATTAGTATCAGGTATTTCCACAAAAAAAAAAAAAAATTGGTTTATATTTGTCTATAATTACAAATTTCTATTAAAAAGTTTGTATGGGTCTTACATCACAATGTAATTTTTTATTACTTTATTCCTTCTGCCTCTGTATACTCTTGCACCTGATTTTGTAGCACTTTGCATAGCAAATATCTGGTTCACAGAATCAATTTTTTCTGCTTATTCAAATTCTTCAAACAAGTGACTTTGAAAAAACCTCTGTGGGGCACTGAAAAGCCTCTTTTCTTAGAGGGCTGTGCCTCAACACTGGATTCTCTACCGAAATGCTCTCAGGGGTCAGGGCATTCATAATCAACTCCCTGCTGAGGGTGGTGAATTTGGGGGCATATAATATGGGCAAGTTTTTACTGCATTCTGTGGTATCACATGTTTTTACCATCTTTGTAGGAACATAACACACTTTAGACTATCATTTCTGTCAAATTTGGTTGAGGCTGACTAATGTCTTCAACAGCTTATTATTGGTGAGAAGAAAGAAGGATGGACAGACAGAAAGGTGTGATCCTCTAGGCTTTGTTTCATTTTGAAGAAATACAGACAACTGAGTTCTTGAAATTGTAGCCAAACGCTTGAAACCTGTATCAAAGTCCTTATTCATTTGAACGCCTTCAGAAATACAGCATATTCAGTTATGATGCCCTACATCAATAAGGGTTTTCTATCTTCAAGGCCTCAGCTACTCACAACAAAATGGCCTTGGTAAAAACAAAATTCACAAACTTAAGGAAATCTATCAAAGATTATGGAAGTTTCTAAAAACAAAAATTACAGAATCTGCATGTTATGTTTCTAATAACCTAATAGTTCAGAGAAAAATCACAATATTCTTCTGCACATTTTTCTGAATAACTCACCAAGATAAAAGCAACTAAAAAAATGACAGGACACAGATGAGTCAAAAAACACAGATTTAAATGCACAGTTTAAATGTTTAAGGAAAAAGACATAGAGTGTCATGCTGTAGTAATTCAATGCCCAACATTTAAACTGAGAGGCTTAAAGAAAGGCAGAGACAACCTATAAAATGAATATTTTAAGAGAAGCTTAATCCAGTGTCATGACATTAGACTGCCAAGATAAACTGACCAACAATAAAGGAAGAATAATTTTCATTGGTAATTTCTTTTGGGTTACTTACAAAAAGCAGAGTGAGAAACTGAGTGCTTGCAGTTTATCAAAACATCACCGTTTGGCTAAAAAAGCGGATGGTAACAAAAGTGCTCAAAAAAATCACTTACATGGAACATACCAAGCTCTAAAAGGAAACAAAGGTAATTATTTGCACAAGTGAACAGTATCATAAAAGTACTAAGGTTGATGACTGCTGAATGATTGCTGAATTCCCACTCACAACCTTCTCCTGTGGGAGATGCCACACTGAATACACTGACTCTAATCACACAGCCAGACTCTCTGGCACACACATTTATTGAATGCTATGACATAGCAAAGCAGCACGTGGTGTGGATGAGAACATGGGGATAAAAAGAAAGCTCTTCAATAGAGATAAATGCACTATGAATGCGAGAAATTGAAGGTCGCACATGCTTGTCAGGCAACACTTTGTTCTAATTCATTTTGAAAACACTCGAATAATGATTTTGCAATTAAATTATCTACTTGTAATACAATGTAATTATACATTTTGGAAGATAAAGGCCGGTTAGATTAATTCTTTCTAATGTGTGTTTAGACTTTGTAAGTGTACAATTAGCCTGTACATGCATTAGTTGGTATTTTCTATTTAAAACTTACTTTTTTATTTTCTTGTGTTCATTTGTTCTTGCCCTTCCCCCTTTTCTGATGTGTTGCAAATGCAGTTTTAATAAAACAAGCATTGGTAGAAAATGTAACCTGACTTATCCTGCAAATAAAAAAAACATAGCTTTATTTGGCAGCAAAATGTAAGAATTTATCATCAAAAGCTTAAATAACATTCATTTTGCACCTAAACAGAGATAGCAGTATAATCTTGATTTAATTCTTGTAGCAACTTGTGTCATCATCTTTCCTTGCCCCAGTGTCAACACTAAAACCCAAAGTATTTTCTTTCCTACTTGATTATTTTTCTTTTCATGTCACAAAACCAGTAAGACAGGAAGATCTGGTTTTATACAGTACTTCAGTTCTTGACATTAGCACCATTCAATCTTGCTGTACAGTTATTCTATGTCTATCTCTTTACAATTTATTCCTTATCTTTGCCCTTCATATCTCACTGTGGTTTCTATTGAGACAGTGAGACTGCCCACCGTTCAGGCTTCCAGAACTGACATCACAGACAGAATAGAGATATATACAAAACTTTTCCTCATTCCAAGAACCATCTTCAATTATTTAAAATAAAACAGGATGATTTTTCACCACATAAAACAAAAATTAAAAAACCCCAAACCAGTAACAGGGTGATATCCTACTAGTCCATCCATTGGATAGCAACTGAGTAAAACAATAGCCAACAGCAAACACTGTACCAGGTTTCAGATATTTGTACATACAATGTCTCCTCAAGTCCAATTGCTGCATGAATCAGTGATATTTATTTGGTTTTGGGGTTTGGGTTTGGTTTCTTTTTAAACAGAGGCTTATAAGAGGCTTTTTCTTGACAGAAAATTAAAGCCTTTAAAACTGGTAATGCCACATTCTTCTATTTCTATCTTAATAAGCCACACATACCCACTGCCCAAGCCAGTGATCATGCTGGACCAAATACTTCATACACGAAAGATGTTCATAAATAAACAATTCTGATAACACAGAGAAATGGCTGCTGGTGCACAAGTAACCAGAAGCCAGCAAACCACCCATTTGCTCCCTGCACAGGGGCCATCAGCTGCTAACAGAAGGGAAGGAAAGGCTGTTCTGCTCCTTAATGCACATCCCAAGAAACCAGTAGCTGTTCCTGCATAATGACTGAGAAGTGATCAGATAAAACCAATTTCAGGGGAAAGAAAAACTGTTACACTTACACAGCAGTGTTTTGGGTTATCCCCACCCTGCTGTGTAGTAACCTCTCTCTTTTTTGGTCATACTGCTCATGAGCATTTCCCCAGAATAAAAGTTGACATTTCAACAAGAGTCACCACGTTTTGAGTGCTGAAATAGAGGTATTTTTATTTTGTCACCTTAAAAAGCAAGACTTAGGATGAAGGGTGTCTTGAACACACATTTGCTGAAGGGCAGATTCCTACCCTATGTAATCCATCATGGCACTTCAGTTAAAAGATCAGGGCTACTTGCTTAAAAAACTCTGCAGCTCCAAAAGTCCAAGGTGATGTGTCTATCAAAGCCAAGTTAAAATTCATATATTAAAAAAACCCCACAAACACACCAGAAAAAAAAAATAACCAGACGAAGACAATCCCACATACAGGGAACATAGCTATAGCAAGTTAGGAAATTGATAAAGGTAGACCCAGGAGGAAATCTAAAAAGTTTCAGTTTGAAAATATGCAATATTCAAGGTGAAAATGAAATCAGCCTGCCCTGCAAACAACTCCCATTATTAATATCATACAGATCCAGACAGATGGGAGACAATACCCTGCCCAGTGCAGCTGAGAAAAACAACAGTAGGGAAATAGAATCATTCTTCTTTTCAAATGTAATACCACAGCCAGCACTAACAGTTGTTTTCAGAAAACACTCTGCAGGGTTTATTTTAAATAAAAAGTAAAGTACAGCTTCTCATAAGTCTTGCCCATAACAACTACCACAGCAAACAAGCCACAAGGATTTCCCTCTCTGTGTTGAAGGGGAGCTCTTAAGGATGTTTCTGACAACCACTTGAGCAGAAATCACAATAATCTCAAAGACAACATGCCTAAACACTATTTGAAGAGATCATGTAAGTTTTCCTCCTCTCAGAAACAAAGCTTATTAAGAGAGGCTATTCAGTTGCACTCAAAATTACTTTGGACGAAGATACTTCCAGCCAGTGATACCAGCCATGCAGCCTCCTTCCTCTCACTGGGAGCGGATGTGGGTTTTTTCCAAGCACTTTCCATCTTTTAATCCTGGGAAAAATTAATAGGTCGATTACCATGATTTATACAAAGCTAACTTCTACAGAAGAATCAGTGAGCAGCACTGTAAATATTGCCTTCCTAAGGAAAAATACATCTACTTTATATAGCGAGCACATCATTAATTCAAGATTACTTTTCTTGATGGCAGAGAGTTCATTTGGAAGTGTTGTCTGTTATAGAAACAACCAAAGACTGGATTAGCTTTTAGATTTGTCTTAGCCATTTTAGATTGATTTGCAGCATTAAGAGTAAACAGTGAGATTTAGAAGATTTTATTTATGCGGGTGTAGATAGATAGATTGCCCACACACACATTTATACAGTCGAAGGGGAGGACAAAATTGAAAAACAAAAACCATGAAAACTGGAAGAGTTTTCTATAAACAGAGTGATAAATAGTAGTGCTGTGTGAACATTTATCTTTTCAAACACCCCTTGTGTTTGTTTATTCATTGGAGATCTCATGACAGGCTTATTTAACCTTGAAAATTGGTGAGCATCCTGGGCAGGAAAGTTATCTGAAATATCAACAGAAAAACCACTGCCACAGCCTCCACATGCAAGGCAGACCAGGAACGCCCCTGCAAACCTCCCTCCCCAGCACAGCAAGTGTCCCAGCAGCTCTCCTCTGCAGAAGGGGGATTTGTCTGAATGGGCAGCACTGGGCATGTTATAGCCATGTTAAGAATTTTGATGTGTAAAGAACAACACACACAATAAGCTTCAGTGGTGGTGAGTGTTACCCAGTGTTTATTTTTAGACTTTATCTAGCAAAGAAAACCAGTTGCATTTATACACACCTGAGAAATACGAGTATGTGTACAATGGTTCTAAGAAAAAAATTCACTGTGATTAGGATCATTACCTGTTTCCACCTTTGGGGAATTTGATTGTACAGAGTACCAGTATGCCGAGTTTTGTGTTTCTCCTTATTTTATGCAGTTTTCCTCAGTCTCATAATTAAAAAGTGAAAAAGAAATAGATAAAGGTGTCTTTTCCCTTCTTTTCCAAAATAATTCAAGTTACACACAAACTGGCTCCCTGCCTTCAGCCCCTATGCCCCATTCCTTCCCACTTCCCAGCACAACACTGTATGAGCTCTTTTCTCCCCTCAAAACGTTACAACTCGAACACAAAGCCTTCTGTCACATCCAACACACTGTTCCTGCAGCCCTGGGGCTTTCAGCACAACCACCCTGCACCCCACCATCACGTACCTCTCCTCACTGGGTTTGCAAACTGCCCCAGGAAGCTCTCAAGGAATTGCAGGGGCTCACCTGACATCCTTGGCAGGGCAAGTGCCACCAGCACTCTGCTGTCAGAGGTGGCTGGCACGCTCCAGAGCACACACACCCCACACATGCTTGCTGTTTTGGGGAGCTTGAGAAACCCTCAGCTGGAAAGAGGCATATTTTTACAGGACCATGAAGTCTCTCCTTCACTTCCAGCCACTCCATTCAAAGGAGGAGGAGGTTTGGAACTTCCACAGGCTTTGCCAGGTGCCATAGCCCTCCACCCTCGCCTGCCAACCATGAGGCAGGCACTCCTGCCCCAGAGCGGCTCCAGACCTCACAGAGAAACCAGGCAAGGGCTTTCCTCACAAAAACCACACATCAGGTCTTCCTTCAAGACTTTGGCTTTGGTACTGCAAATACTTAATTTGCTCGTTGCTTTCTAAAGTTTGTCCTCTGAAGGAGAGGGCAGGGTTCTAAGTTCATACAAACACATCACAGCCCAGGCTGGAAAGGACCTCAAAAGATCATCTGATTCAACCTTTCACAGGAGAGGGAGCCAAGATGAGATTATCTAGCACCCTGTCCAATCCCATCTTGAAAACCTTCAGTGACAGGATCTCCACCACATCCCTTGGGAGGTTGTTCCAGTGATTACTGTTCTCACTGTAAAAAATTTCTTTCTTTTATCAAGATAAAACCTCTCCTGGTATTACCTCGACCTACTTCCTTTTGCCTTCTCCATGTGGCTATTTGTGAAGTCTCTGTAGTCACTCCAAGTACTAGAGTATGGTGATGAGGCTCTCCTGAGCCTTCTCTTCTCCAGGTTAAATGCCTGGTCTCCAAAATGAACAACAGGAAAATAAAACCTAGAGTCTTGTGCTCCCACTGTATGTCCCAAAGATCAATTCTTCCCAGTGGAGCAGAGGAAAGAGGTAAGTTAAGCAAAGGGCCAGGCTGTGTGAATGAAAGGGGCAGAAACAAGAGGTGGATGTTCCTCTCCTAAAGCTGCAGGCACAGACCTGCAGCAGGGTCCTGGAGTATTGTAAGCAGGAGAAGAGCCTAGCCAAGAGCATCAAAATTATCTGGGACAATTGTGCGAATTGTAAGCCAAAAAAAATCTCATATTTTTGCACTGTTGTAACACACCAGAAAAACACACAGCTCTTTTTTTCACCAGTATTAAGGCAGGGCAGACTCAAGATCAGAGTAGGAAAAAGCCCTTCTTTCCTTACAGTAGCTGACTAGACTAGTGCTTTTGCCAATAATTGCCTCCAATATACGTTACCGCAAGAATTCCTCCAATTTCCAATAGAAGAAAACAGAAAATCAATGTAAAAAAATGAATTTTATATTATTAAAATATAAATATTTCAAAGCTTATGTTTTATCAAACTTTAGCTAGGTGCTCTCTGACAAGAATCTGAAATATGCTTTGTACTCAATTGTCTGGATAAATAGCTCTATTTTTCTTTCTGAACCAAGTTAGTCCAGATACATTTGATGCAAAAAGGCCAGTTCTTAATGAGTATCCAAATGTCAATATTAATAAAACATTCAATGAAAAATAGCCTAAATTTAGAAATGAGATATAAGTACTCTAGTGAAAACCTGTTCTTCTTACTGTAAGTTTAAAAGTTACTCCAGCTTTCCACTTCTATTCCTCTGATTTCTTCCAAACTACACATCTCTCCTGCATCATTATTCATCTCCTCTATCTTATCTCCAGGTTCTTCCCCATCATTCAAACTTTGCCAAGTGATTATTATTCAGCTACAAAATTAAAACCCAAACTGATCTTAAATTATATAGTGCTTTTAGAAACCATTTAGTGAATTTTATGACCCAAAACTCTAGATGACATGATTTCCCATACAAAAAACATATAGCAATATTTCAAGATCACACCTCCATCAAATCAAGTTCTGTCTGATTCCAAAATACACATATCTCATACACTCCTATCTCAATCAAAATATATATAGGAAGAACAACTATGGCCATGCCACCCTGATGCCCAATCCTGTCAGATCTCGGAAGCCAAGCAGGGTCAGCCCTTGGATGGGAGACCTCCTGGGAATGCCGGGGGCTGTAGGTTCTAGTCCTGAGGACTTCCCTGTCACTGTCCAAGCTCGCTCGGCAGTGGCAGATGGACCTCAGGACTTAAACGGTGGGGCCAGTTCTTCACACGCTGTGCCTCACCTAAACAATCCACTGTGCAGGCTGGAAGGGCATACCCACGTGGGGAGAGCCCTGCCCAAATCTGCGTTTGCAAAGCCTGGCCATGATGATGGTATATAGCAAGATATTCAAAAGCTGGCATGGCAAGTTGATCACAATAAATAGTTCTCTTGTAACTATAATAGCATTAATATTCTCTTTCAATAGGTTTAACTATCTCTGCAAGATCAGTTGAAATAGTTTGGCAAAAGAGAATGTGGCAATCAGAAGAACAAGTGAAATCTAACTTCAAGTGTTTTCTGCAAGCCTTGTCTGACACTTTAGGCATGTGTAAGCATTACCATTTGACAGCTTAAGGGTCAAGAAATGTGCAACAATGTAGTTCAAAAAAATTTTAAAGTGATGTCGGTACACCAGAACTACCTTAGGCCAAAGACTGAATGTTAGTATTCACAAAGTACTTCTGATTAGGTCTTAAAGCTTAAAACACGCTCCAACATGAAATAGAAGTTATCTGAGTAAGTATTTGGCATATGTGAATATCCTTGCAATGACCCAGCCCAAACTGTAACAACATCAGTATGATTTTATCTCAAAGGGCTCAAGGATACACAGATGAGGTACTGGGCATCCTTTTTGTTATGACTACAGTTGGCTTATCCTGTGGCACTACTCATAATTCTAACTCTACCTATTTCTATGTTTTCCATGAGAAGTAGAAAGGAGCAGATGACAGATTTTTAATTTTTTCTCTAAGTGTAAGAACTATAAACTTGAATTCAAATGGATCCACCCAAGTTTGCTCATTGTCTTCTTGGGCAATAAAATTCTCAGCTTGTTTCTACTTATAAAATCAGCAAGTCCAACATGTATTTCTTTCTAAAGTGTTCAGTGTACTTCTTTTAATAGAAAAAACACACATAACAATTTCTAGTATAAATGGAATATATTACATCATTCAAAAATACTTGGACAATAACAAACCAGTAAGTTTATAACTAAGAAATACAGGAAAATCAACTCACTTTCTCCTCCTTGGCTATAGCTGTTTTGACTTGACAGTGTCTGAATCCTTTTTAAGGAACATTTCTTCCCTTTTCCACTCCACCTATACTTGTCTGCAAAGACATTTAATTGGGTAAAGCTACCATTTCTGAGTCCTCTGTCAGATCTCAGCTTTAAAGCCTTATTTGCCACCTTCTAAACAATAACATCTTGTCATGCTACACAGACAAAACAACCACAATTTCTATTTCATACACCACTTTTCAAAGTAAGTCTTTGGGTACCACAGCCACTTCAATGCAAAGCTCAGAAACTGAGGGTGACAGGCTTGCCTGAGTACAAAAGCTTCGCAAAGATGTAAAGAAACTTCCCACTGATAAATGGGAGCAGGAGCAGGGAATGGCTCAGGGTCCTGCGGGCAGGCTGCGGGCGCTGCAGGCTCTTCTCCTCAGCTGTGAGAACTGAGGAAGCAGAACAATTTAGGAGGTTTATTACTGGGTCAGCAAACAAAAGGGGCCAAGACACATGTAGCTCAGTTCCAACTTCCAAGCCAATTAAAAGCTTCACAATATTGCATCACCTCACTGAAAGCAAAACGAAGGGACACAGTCAACTTTGCAGATCTGCTCCCTCTCTATAAATATCAGAGTAAAATTAAAAAAAAGAAAAGAAAAAGGGCAACGAAAAAATCCCCACAGCGAAAACCTCACCCACAACAAAAGAGTTCTTACAGTCACTAGTCCCGCAGCCATCATTTCAACACAAAAGGATGCCCCTCAGCATCTGTACACAAAACATAGGCTGGGTTTCCTCCGTGAATATTGTGATTACCCTAATGTACCTAATTTGGAGTGAGACTGTACACAGCCCTTTAAAAAGAATATTGCGCCTTTGCTAAAGGAATGTTTTCACAGCACTGTGCAGTCGATTTCTGAACAAATTCCCTTTTTGCAGTGAGGAGTACTGGGCTCTCATCTACTATAATTATAGCAGAGGACATCATTTGGATGCTACTGCTTCTATGCTACAGCAGCTTCAAATTCAGTAACCAAAATAACTAACGTACTCAGGGCATTATTTTCCTAGGGCAACATGGCAATCAAAACCAGGCACATTTAAGCAGTGATAATCAGCATAGCTACACGGCTGGTTAGAACGAGAGTGGGGCAAGAAAGTAACTGTATTGCTCTCATTTCATGAAGATCCAAGTCAGGGGAGAGGAACTGGGCCAGCTTACAGCAGCTGAGCAAATGGTATTTTTGATAACTGCCTTCTGGTGCTCACAATCTAATTTCTGTACAAAAAATACCCAATTTTTTGCAAGTGGAATGGATCTTCATAAATTTATATATATGCCTCAGTCAACAGGCTTGAGGAAGTGTGGATCACACCTATTTGTTTCACGAGATGTGGGATACTGATTTGAGCAACAGGAGCTTGTCTCAGACTTCATAATTATTAAAATCTATCAGAAGGTTTATCAAATTATGCAATTAAAAAACAAAATGGAAAAACCACCATGAAGTGTCCTCCAATTCTTTCATTATTCATTAAATCAGAAATAAGCAGCTCAACACAAGGCATTCAAGCTGTTATTAAATTCATTTATTTGTAAATGACAAATGAAGCTCATTCTCAGTATAACAGTTTTTCCTGGGGAGTCAATTTACTTAAAAGAAATTAAGACATTACCATACTAAGACATAATCACGGGATTTTGTAAGTAGTTGTAACGTGAAGTATCACAGCTGTGCTTTTTAACTTCTATATCAAAAAAGACTTATTAATCATTACATTGTAGATCATAGCTGATTTGCCCTGGGAGTAAGGGTGGTCTCTAGTACCTCTGCCTTTATCCTGAGATGGATCCACACAGACGCCCCCAGCCACTCAGGAAGGCTCTGTGCAGGTGCAGAAATCCATCAGTGGCCACACGCAGGGAGCAGCGCACAGAGGACTGGCTGGCTGCCTGTGACAGCCAGAAATACCTCCCCATTGCTGCAGCAATGCCCACAGTGAGACTGCCCCTCTGAAAAGTGTGTACAAGGACTACCTGGTCAATATAGCACATCAGCAATGTGCAGCTGGGTACCCAAACAGAACAAAACATCATAGTCCCTACAGACTGTGAATCTAAACCCTGTATGATTCGGTATTTCAATACCAAGATGAGTATTCTATAGATAACTCATGGAGATTACTCACCCAGCAAGTCTGTCACACACTCAAGCGTGGTATTTGAAAATACTAGTTTTTTTCTAGTTACTTTTCATCCTACTCACTGTACCAAAATAGCTTGAAGTAGAAATATTTGGCCTTGGGAAAAGAATTACTAAAGTGTGTGTGTGTGTAGCTACATGCAATCCAGGAACTCCAGAGTATGTCTAACTGAAATAGCTCAAACCTACAAGCAGCAGATCCTATTTGGGGATTTCTATCCTACGTTTGCACACAGGCAAGGCAAACACTCACCTCCTCTACCTCCCTGGGAAGGTGACTGTGCACTGACTTGGAAAGGCAGGGAGCTGTGGGAGGGTCACTCCGTGCAGCTGTAGTGGAAGGAAAGGAAAAGAAAGGAATGCTTTGAAGGCAGAACACCCCAGAAGCACACCCAGCCCCACGGCACTTGTGCACCATCACCTCTCCCATGCCATGACCAGCAAATCCAATAGAGGGTTTGGCAGGTTACAGCTGGAGCAGGCAGCTGACTGACACATGAAGGGGGTGACATCATAGCTCTTTAAAGCAGAAGCAGGTGTTGACCTGCCTAAATTACAGAATTTCACACCTAAGCCACACAACCAGACACACCTGATCTAGGATTTTGTTTGCTTGCATTTATTTAATTAATTATATATTTTAATGCAATACTATGCCTGAGTATAACAACTAGCTTCTTTCAAACTATTAAATCTGTGGTATTTCAACTTCATCCATCCAAATGTATGCCCTTTTCACTGAATCATAGAATCATTAAGGTAGGGAAAGACCTTCAAGATCACAGAGTACAACCCTTGACCAAACACCACCACCATAGCAATAAATGCCATGTCGACTCATTTCTTGAACACTTTCAGGGATGGTGACTCCACCACTTCCCTGGGCAGCCTGTTTAAATGCTTGGCAACCCTTACAGTGAAGAAATTCTTCCTGATGTCCAACCAGAACCTCCCCTGATGCAGACTGAAGTAACTTCCTCTTGTCCTGTCACTGGTTGCCTGGAAGAACAGACGACTCCCACCTCTGCCCCTGGCTACACCTTCCTTTCAGGGAGTTGTAGAGAGTGGTAAGGGCACCCCTGAGCCTCCTCCAGGCTAAACACCCCCAGCTCCCTCAGCCACTCCTCACAGGACTTGCCCTCCAGACCCTTCACCAGCTCCATTACCCTTCCCTGCACATGCTCCAGCACCGCAATGTCTTTCTTAAAGTGAGGATCAGAGAACGGGACACAGTACTCGAGGTGCAGCCTCACCAGTGCTGAGTACAGGGGGACAATCACTTCCCTATTCTTTGCTTAAGAACATCATCATGTAAATCAAAATCAAGGGCACAGATGGCTCTACAAGCCAAGGAGGAAGAGCTTTTACTTGGAGCAACTGAGATGAGATCCATTTTATTTTACGTATCTTATCTGTAACGATAATGCTGGAGTTGTTTGAGAGCACTGAAGGAGCACAATAATAAAGCATGCAGAGCCATCCTCCATCATCTGCACACAAAAAACCCAGACCAAGCTAAATATTTTGGCATACAGAACCTAGAGAAGAAAGAGCATCACTTTGAAAATCTCCAGAGGCAAAAAAAGCTTTTAAAAAGAAAAACAAGCAAATACTGTATGTGGGAAGACAAAGTTAAGGTATTATAAGGATTTAACTACATGCTCTTAAAATTACAGTTTTTATTCTCTGCAGTCACTGAAGCCCTAATTCAGAATATTTCACAAAGGCAGTCAATCTTTTAGAGTAATCCAGTGAAAATTCCTGTAATATGCACATCCCAGTGGCCTAGAGGAGTTCAGAGCACTGTGCCCCTTCTCAAGGGTCAGAACTTCAGCTCTCTGACAGTGCTGTGCTTTTGTGTATTGTTTACAGCAATTCTTCAGTGGATAAAAATAAACAAATAAATAAAAGCTCGAGCAATAGTTTACATCATCATGAAATGAGCCAGACTTAGAGCAGACTGTACAGCTGTAGGCATAGGTTAGCCAAAATAGGCATAACAGCCAAGCTCAAGGAATCAGGGCTGGGCTGAAGTCAAATGGGATACACCACTAGGAGGGTGCAAAGTGCTGTTGCCTGGAATATGGGACAGCAGGGAAGAGATCCCTCTTTCTCCTTGTCTTGCCTGAGCAGGCATTCACAAAATAAGAGAAGATGCAGTCAGGGATGCCAGCATTTTACACTGTTGTCCAACTAATGTAAGAATTAGAAGGTAATTTCTGTAACCTACAGAGGTATTTGAAAAAAAAATAACAAGAAACAAATGTCCATCTAATAGACAAGTAAGAATGAGATTTCACTAAGATACTGCTTCATCAAACAGTTCCAAATTTAAAGAGAGCAAGCAGATTTTCAGCACAGCAGAGCAATGCTCTTGATTTGACCTTGAAACCAACAGAGCCAAGGATGGGAGTGACAGGCATTTATTGCTTTCCTTTGCAGACACTGGTTCTAGACAACCAGGACACAGTACAACAGCACAGAGAGGAGAGAAAGATGTGGATATTTGATGATGATGATGATTGGGGAAAAAGCAAATACAATACTGTGATTGCATTCCTGAAGGTGGTAACAGAGGCAGAGGTAGAAAAAGCATATTAGGCCATGTATGCAAATTGACATAAAGGAAACAAATGGGAGGTAGGGAAATAAGAGATGGAAAATGAAAATATTTGTGTTAAGTCCTCAATATACTAACTCCACTTCATTTGGAACATGATTAAGAATTGGCCCATTTACAGTAAGAACCATGAAATTTGAAATCCATCAGAAACACCTTTTGCCTTACTGGATTTAAAAAGTGAACAAAGTAAGAAAAAACAGCCTTCTAGAGTAAAAACAGGTGCCAAGAACTCTGACTGCAGACATTTTTGAAATAGACTACTAACAAGATCATCTTCACCATCTTCAAAAATTAAAAAATGTTTCTAGCTTCTGGAAAAAAAGAAAGTTGTTCATATTCTTATCTTGATTAATTCCACCCTACGATTTTAAAGGAAAACTTAAAAAGTCCCTCTGAACATAAACCAATATGAAACAAATTAGTTTGCTATGGAGGATTACATTTATATCTGATTAAAACCGAAAGTATTGAATAAGGGAAAAGATAACAGTCTCTATATAATTAAATTTTAATTCTCAGAATTACTAGTTTAACAGATAATTGAAAATCTCTCCAAGTCTTCGCTATGGTTACATATTTATGAACTAGGACACAATCTGTAGAAGGAGAAAAGCACAAAATACAGCAGACTTGTAGATTTTACAATAGACAGTAGGCTTAACAAAGTTTTCCTTGTTGCATAAATTCTGTAGAAAGTTACGTTTCAAATAGATTTGGGACTTCACAGTGCAAATAATGGCTAAAGGCATTTATAACAGGCAATCTTTTCTCATATGCCAAATTCTGGATAGAGATCAAGTTTTTTTAATTATTTGAAATTACCGTAAGTAATTCTAACACAACCAATAGAGTTTCTCTCGAAAAAGAAATTATGCATCATATTTATGAGATAGTTTTACCACAAACCCTTAAATATTGGCTTTAAAAAAGGTTTCATTCACACATACTGCATAGCAAACCTCCACAGATAACCAGCCCCTGCATGATCATTAGTAGCACTCAGAACAAAAGGCTCTTCACATCCCTGGACAACAGCAGTAACTCTGAAGATAGAGCAGGGATCCCAGCCAAACCCACCCTCACCAGCTTTGGGACTTTCTGCAGGGAAGGCTGTCACCCCACATTTGATACACTGTGTAGGTTCACCTTCCACAAGCTCCACATCCTCCGCCCCTCCGAGCCCTCCCTCCCCAGTGCCACTGGGTAATTCAAACCACTTCAGTGTTTGTACTTGTCTCTCACAGGTGAACTCCCTGCATACATCTGAACATGCTGAATTTTACCTGCCTTTTACTGCTCAGTCAGTCATTTGGTACTAAATTTCTTCTGGAAACTTTACTAAGTGACTACTCTTTATATGACTGTTCTTAAACCCTTATCAACAAAAAAGCCCATCGCAGTATTCACACATTTTTTCACATCAAATCATGAATTCACCACACTGTAAAGAGCTTTCAAGATGTTTAAGTGTCTTTGATGAAGGTTCCTATAAACACCTTTTAGAAAACCCAAGCATACTCCTTCTGGATCCCTCCACCTTGCCTATTTGCTGATCTCTTGTGAGAAGTGCAGGTGGTTTACAAAATGCATTCCCTTATAGAAAGCACATAGGCTCTTCCCAGTATATCATATTTTGTCTACTCACTTCTATGCTTGGAAACTTTCATTTGTCATTCTTTAGTTCTCTAGAGTTCTTAAACCTTTGTATTAAGGCTAATTTCCTCATCGAATATAAGTTAAGCATTAGATAAAGGTATATTCCATTTTAAGAAGAACTTGGACAAGAAAACACCCTTAAGCTCCTCCACACAATACTAAACCAAATAACTCAGCTGCAACGATATAGCCTTATGTTTCTTGACTGTTCCTTTCACACATGGGCCATTTAGCAACCTACCACAAAGTCTGGCAGAGTCTGTGTGAAGGATGATATGTTTATTGCTCTTTTTGACAGTTTGCTCCTCAAAAGTATATGTTTTATAATTTTAATATTTCACTTGCCAGGGATTATGCTCTCTTCCATGCTCCCATTTGGATGTATTTCCCCATTGTCCCTTTCTGATATTCTCCTTTACTCTGCTGTTAAATCATATTTTAAGGGTTCAAAGAAAGTACATTTTGATAGATTTTTTTTCTTTTAGGAGAAAAAAAATTGTTCTTTTCCATTCTAGAAAAAACTGCACAAAGTCTGTAATATTTGGCTCAGATTTGCACTGTGCATCAGAAGCATGAAATAAAAGGCAGTCCGTCTCACAGCAATTACAGTTATAATAGTAATAAGGCATTAAAAATTACATAAGGCAGCTCTGGCAGGAAAACAGGTCAAAGATTAAATACTACCTGTATTTAACAAATGATGCAGAAAAAGAGGTTTTGTTTATCCAGAGTTCTGGAGTATCAGTAATGGCTTCACCTCCAAAGCAGGGGGGTTACACAGCCTGCTCAGTCTGTGGCCTTCTACTTATATTTGGAAAATAAACTTACCTTCACCAGTAAGCACATAATAGGCAATGAAAACATGTAGCCAATATCAAGGTCCAACAAACACAATTAAAGCAGTATGTTGAGTCTTAATCTTCATGACTACCCTCAATTTAGCAATAAAAATACCCTACCTGGATCAGCAACTTGTATAACCAAAACAAAACTCAACTCAAAAACCTGAAGGTTGATGACTTGTAGTATCATTTTTCAAATTTCAAATCTAGTCCCAAATGCTTTGCTGAATGACAGACTTCACAGAAATCCATGTATATGGGTTTACCTTATATAGACCTTTCTGGAACAGGGATGGGCAATTCCTGTAATATCTACCCCACATTTCCAATTACTACCTTGCAAAAAGCTGAAGCACCACGAACAGTATTTGCTTAAGTAGCAGGTGTTGTAACCGCAGTGGCCAAAGGTTACAGTGACATACAGCATATACAGAGCAGTAACTGTGTTTATGATTGCAAGAAGCTTTGGAGCCAGAGAAGGAACAGCATGCTGTAAATATTTTCACAACACATCAACATAGCTATAATTGAAATAGAACATCCTATGAAGTTTCCCTGGCTTCTTAAATGTTTTAAATGAAGTCAAGTGGTTTGAATTAAGTGATTACCAGCAATCGTCTCAGTGTTAGCAAACCAACAGGCTCCTGGCCATGTGCTGCCCATCACACAACTCACACAGATCACAAACAGCTTTCCCATGCCTAGATGGCATATTTCAAGTCACATACCAGAAAAGGCCATCAGCATACTGAGGAGGGCAGCAGCATGAAACAAGCAGCTGCCACTGGGAAAGTCCCACTGACTACATCTTTTCAAGTCAGTGAAAGGTTTCTGATAAAGGCCAAAGCTGGGCAGTGGCTCCATGAACTGCCACCCTCCAGCAAAACACTCCTACAGAGGGGAAAATGTCAGAGCAGACTGGCACGTAACCTTTGCGACATGAATGATAAACCCTACATGCAAACAGCACCCAGGTTCCTGCCTATGGGCACACTGGCAGCAGCTTCAACAGAGCACAGGAGGGGCCGTAACCAGCCCTCCTGTGCTCCTCCAGCACCCCTGAGAGCCTGACCAGCGAGGAGCAAAGCCACTGCTACAGCTCTGTGTATCACACAGAGGCTACAAACTGTCTTCTCAGTTACAGAGCAGTGCATTAAAAAAGCTACAGCACCTCCAAAGTACTAGGGAGGGTGAGATTGATCCTAACTTCAGCTGCCCAGTAAATAAACGCTCACCTCCTCTGAGAGCCAGGAGCTCTGCGCTTTCCTCTCACTTTATGGAGAGCAAGGGATACTTCTCAGACCTGTCACCTCCTCTTGAGGGAGGAATTTAGAAGTGCCTATTCCACTCTTCTCAAACGGAACAACCCAAGAAAACCAGGGTAGACAAATTCCTGCAGAGAACCTAATTGCACACAGTAATGCAATTTGTGCACTCTCGGCCCAGCGAGGCATTAGGGCACATACAGGCAATGGGAGGATGTCCTATAGGTATTTTCAAATTACCACCTGCCCTCATTTGGCTGCTTGCTAACAGCTGAAAAATGATATTGCACATGCAATACCAAAAGAGGCAGTTTTTATTTAAACTTTTTTTTAGGGGGAGGGGAATCTCAAAACTACATTTTTATTGATGACAAAGGAAGAACATTAGGCAGCAGAATCATGATCCCTTCAGGGAAGGGACATTTAATGATGAATTTTCAGCTAAGGATCAAAGGCTTTTAAAAGAACACACTAAGATCGGGGTTTCTAACAGATTAGACTATCTAAAGCTCATATTTTTTCAATTCTATTATATACTACTGTATCGTGCATCATCAGCCTTTGGGTTCCTGAACGAAGGCAGCACTCCACTGTCAGAGGAACAGACCCTGAAGGAATGAAACAAGAGAACTGAGAAGAACGGAAGAAACACCAGCTAAAGCATTTTAAAGGAATTGAAATATTAGGTACTTAACTTCATAATTATCTCCTTGGTCTGCTAACGAGATGAAACAGCCTCAAAACCTATTTCATCAGAATTGAAACATTTAAAAAGCAAAACGCCTAAAATAGATGAAGAGAATCCAGCTCCTGACATTACACTGACAAATCTGCACTTGACAATATCTTCTTTGCCTGTGACAAACCTGTGTAAATGCTCATTAGCAGCTACTCTTTAGCAGAGTCAATTTTCAACAAATGAACACAGTAACAGTAGCAGCTTTCCAGGTTCAGCACTCGCTCAAGCTGAATGCTCAGAGCAGCACGAAATAGAGAGTGCTCATGCCCTGTTAACCTCAGAGATAAGAAATAAACTCAAGGAGAGTGCAGAGTTTCCACAGTTTAATGAAAACACAGCAAGAGCGATGTTTGCAAAAGGTCACTGCGGAACAACAGCAGTGCAGTAATGCTAACATAAAATGCTCGACCTTTATTTAATCTTAATCCCATTATTCTTTTTCCCATCATGACAATAAATCCCACTGAACCAAAGGGATGTATGCCACTTTCTTCCTGTGACTGCATGTAGAAGAGTTCCATGGCAAGTACAAAAAAACACAGCACACTTCAGAAGAATTCTCTTATGTGTACATACATATGCACAAATACGGCAAAAGTTAAATCTGTTACCAAATGATGGAAAAAAACCCAGTAAGGAAAAGAGAAACAATCCTACTGAACTGCATTTTTCTTTCTGTTTGTGTGCAGGATTAAAGATTTTTAAGTCAATGCATCTAGTAGATGTTCCGGTATATAACCACACACATTGATTTTCTTTACCAGCATCATCCAACAGGAGCAGGAGGCTCCTTTTAAAAGATTCTTCCATAAAAGCAGAGATTTGATTACAGGGGAAAAAAGAAAGTCAATATGCAAACCCCTCATGTTTCCTGATTTACAAATAAATATATAAAAGGACCACAATGACAATTGTTGAGTTGCTCTCTAATATAATGACATTTCTTCCAAGACTGTATTTGGACCCTGCCTATTGCCTAATTAATGTACATCCCTCTTTATAAGCATGGGTTTGCTCAATTCTAGCCTAAGTGTCTGGAACAGAAAATGCCCTTCTGTAAAAGAAATATTAGCAGTGACACCTTTTGACAAGAAACTCATTAGGAATGGCAGAAACAGCTGGAGAAAAAAAACAATTTCATCAGAGGAAAAGAAATCCCACACTCTGCACCAATCAGAGGTGAGTATATCCATGTCCAGGTACTTCTAGGATGATTTTCTCCATTCTATGTAGACACCTGCACACTGCCTTCAGATCTACTAAAACCAAAAGAACTTGCAAAAACTATAGTTGAGAGTGGATGCTACTCCAGGTCTTTTGTCACTCCCAGATGCTAAAAACAGGGAACAGCCCTCACCTCACCATCTTCTCCTTGGCCTTCATTTTACATTTACCATAAGGAAATCAGGAGGTATTGCTCAAAAACAGCTTCCTCAAGACTTTTCCCATGCAAACTATACTTATGCATAATAGAAATTCAACCCTCCTGACTCAGGAGACAAATTTCTGAGGCAAGAAAAAAGTGTACTAATCTCTCACAACAAACAACCTTTGCCTGTCTTACTCAATACATTGTATCAGCCTTTAAAGCACAGCTTTGACACTAAATTGATGAGCTTCATTCTTTCTTTTAAGTCTCTAAAAACAAAACAACACACTCACCTGCTCTCCAGTGTCTCATCCCCCTCCTCCCACCACCACTTGTTTTTTTTTTTTTAAAGAGCTCTATACCCTTCTAAAAGATCAAGTCAGAGCCATCAACCAGCAAAGGTGTCTTCCTTGCAAAACTCAAACCTTACTAAATAAACTAAGTAGAAAGAAAAACAGAAAAAATGCCAAGAGTTAGTGACTTCGAATAATAAAGACTTTTTACAGCAGAGCACTCAAGCTGGGAGAAAAAAAAAATCAATGCATCATGAGAAGGCTTAAGGAAAACAATACCAATCGCTCATTATTTGTAACATATACATAACTACAGTCAGCTCTTGGTAGCATCAGCTAACAAAAACCACGTTTGGTGTAAATAAGCAAACCCTTTTCTGTAGTTCCCCCACAACAAGACATCCTGCCATCTTACCCTCACTGACACTGCTCTTCCGAGACAGGCACAGAAAAATCACTGCATGATTTGCGGGAACTCACCCATGTGTATCTGAAGCAGATACTTTGTTTTCAGAAGAACCTAGAAGCTTCTACAGAAAAATGAGGAGCTAATGGTTCCTTCCTCCCTCCTGATACCAGAGCTGTGGATGCTGTGCATGCTCCCTCAGCTGTGGTTCACATCGGTCGTCATTTAAGACTTATGCTAGAGCAGTGTTAACACAAGCAGAAAAAGCAGATCCCTAATATTTTTCATTATGTATTTCAAACACACAGCTTTTTGAAACTGAATGCTTTCCATGATTGCAACGAGTTGAGGTTAACCCCACATGCTGCTTCACATCTGTTTTTATTGCCTCACCCTCAAGACCTGTGGATGCTCAGTGAACGGCTTTGAGGAGACACCCCACACTCCTTACCTCCCTAAAACCAAGCCCAAGATTTGCCTTTGCTGTCGTTACAGTTTTTCCCCTTATCACCTTCCTGATCACTCAGGATCACCTTCAGGTCCAGTTCCATCTACAGCTTCTCAAAAAAAAAAAAAAAGTACAGTTTCATACTCAATCCTTCCAACTCTTCCTAAAATCAAGTAGACTGTTTGTACTATTCCTGCCAACATACATCTCTCCGTCGTCTACCCCCTGCCTCCACACACGTGAAGACAGTTTAAAACCTCTCCTGACACACATTTGTCTACTACTCTCATTCTGTCAGTCAAATGAAACCACACCTTTCATCCAGCTATATTTTAGAAGATGAGACATGAAAGTAATAAGGGAAATATCCACCTTTCTCAATAGTTTACTGTTCCAAAGTTTAACTTTCCATCTCCTACACATCTGCGCTGTACACAACAAACACCCTCACTCCTCCTGTCTGCAATTTGTTCTGCCAGCCATTTTAAAGAGCACACACCCTCATGCTACAAGCAAAGTGTTAGAAGAGCTGCTACTTATCTGTACTCAGCAGGCAATCTGTGCAGGAGATTAAAATATATATTATTTTCAAAGCAAACAAAACTTAAGGTTATTTTACATAACACTCAAAACAGGACCTTATTTCCCCCCTGCCCTGCCTTAGTTACATTGCCACTGAACTTTCTGTCAAGTCGAAGTTAAAACAAGGCTGAACATCAAGAACAGTCTTATAATGATTTTGAAAGCTCTTAAATCTGAAATTAAGCAGTTGTAGTTGGCCTCATAAATTCCCTTCCCTTCAAATTTGCTGGGAAAAAAAAAAATCTGCCCTTGGGCATATAAGACTCTGACAGCAGGTTCCAGTTTGGCTCCCAACGAGAAGCACAGCTCAGCTAAGTAAGAGAAAAAGTGTTTTCTCAGGTATCTGCTGCACATCCCTGACTGGTTTAGGAACTTAATTCCCGAAACACTGAAGGACAGCATGTATGTGCTTGGAACAGATCTGATATTTGCTGATGCTGTAGGTGGCAGCAGGACCTCTTTACTCCCTCTTAACCCTGACATTCTCCATAAAAATCTTACAGAAAAACAGCAAAGCTGCTACTGCTGTAGTGATACAATACACTTGACACTGTTAAATTCCTCTCTACTAAAGAAATGGTATAACAGCAGAGTCCCATGTGCAGAGTCCATGCAAAAGGAGTCACAGCAACATGTTTGCTCCCTGCAGTTTAGCTCCAAATGTGCCTGCAGCCTGGTGCCATAAATCCCACCACACTGAGAATGAAAATGCAAGCTTGCTAACTGTGTTATGGATGATATTTTTATTTCTTCCAGAAAGCCAGCAAGCTTCCATCTGACATATTGCCTTGACAGAGTAAGGTCTCAAACAAGGAAAGTGGAGACTACATCACATTTTTCATGGAAGGTAACTCATAGTATCATTTATCCTCACTATACAGTGCAAGCAGGTAAAAAACCTAGGGGAAAAATCAACAGCAGTACATGAAACAAGAGTCTTGTCTGCCTACTTTAAATGCACTTACTTGATTTAGAAATTGATAAATATTTAGTAATTACTGCAAGAGAGCACATCCAAAACTTTGCTAGCTGCAACATTGACAAGAAAACTCAAAACTGCATACAATGATGATACACATCAGCACTTCTCTCTTGGTTTAGTTGCTCTTAAAAATCGTGGAAGTACTCATCCTGGACCAAAACTTACTGACAAGGAAGACATGTTGAACAGGCTTTGTTTGCCTTGGTGTTTATTATTTATTCCTTGTTTTACAACAGTTTTGATCTCCTTTGCTAACCTGGAATTCCACCATTACAACTTTAGATAATAAACCAGCTCATCAGGGTTGCTACTTCAGGGCAAAGTGAACAAGAACTGCACTAATTTTGGATATAAGCACAGAAAGACCAAAATTCATCAATGGGTTCCACACTTTGTTTTAAATCCTGAGAGATTTATCTTAACTTCACCTGGTTAGAAATGTGATAGCAATATTCACCCTGCAAATCCAGGAACCATACTGAGGTTAGCTCAGTTGGTTACAACTTGGTTGTAATAATGCCAAGGCCATGAGTTCAATCCCCTGTGTGGGTCATTGACTTAAGAGTTGCACTCGATGATCCTTGTGGGTCCCTTCCAACTCAGAATAGTCTGTGAGTCTGTGGTAAGTTAGACATCTGAGGTTTTATTCCCTCCCCCTTGACTAGTGCTTCTCTAGAACTTTCACTGAGTTGAACAGAACCCCTGGGGGCAGTACCTGCCACACTGCGGCACAGCTATAGCAGAGTAAAAGATCACAGGTGCTGTGTCCCCATATAAAAGGCTGGGTCACAACATCCTCCGTGTCTAAGAGCAGGAACCAGTGGCTGCCTCAAGAGCCTCAAGGTTTATGCATCCACTTCTGTTCTTTGCACTTCTCCACTTCCATGTGTCATGGACCAAGTTGCTCCTTCAGATCTACGGAGGAGGAACCTTGCTTGTTTGGACTATAATTGCTTGGTCTAATAAAAAGAGGTTATCTGTCCACAAACCTCGCCTCAGTGCAGAGATACATTCATTGTAGATTCTTAGCAGAAGGCAGCTGACTGTGGAGCTGCTTGCCAGCACTAATTAGACACAGACAAACTGTGGTCAGAACAAAGTTCAGGACACACCTGCACAAGGAAAGGCTTTTGTTTGATAGTGGCAACAGAAGGTAGTTCTGTGGAATGAGAGCCCCATGTCACCGTGCACCAGGAT
Organism: Myrmophylax atrothorax; assembly: GCA_026770055.1. Classification (NCBI taxonomy): domain Eukaryota; kingdom Metazoa; phylum Chordata; class Aves; order Passeriformes; family Thamnophilidae; genus Myrmophylax; species Myrmophylax atrothorax. The sequence continues at coordinate 14,365,333 of JAOXXN010000001.1, read as the reverse complement.
GAAAGTCAGAACTTACACGGCAATCCTATACTCTTCCAGAATTTTGTTTCACATGGAGATACAAATCAAAAGATACAGAATCAAGGCTTGAAAAACCTGCCTACTTGCAGCAAGTGAAAAAAGGAAAGGGATGAGTAAGTTGAGTCGGCTTAAGTAACAGATGCCTGTAAATATTTTGGAAGAGAAGAGGAGAGGAGGAATCAGAAGTGCAGCAAACGCCACACCCCATCCTGTGCATGTAAGAAGAAAGCTTGGAAAAAAGAAAAGCAGGTCTGCACACACACAGGAAGGCTGGCCTTACTGTAGTCATGAGTTGGCAGCAGAAACAAAATATTCATCTGGCATAGCAGGCAATAAGCCAAATAAAATTACAGGTATAACATCATAAACAGCCAACTGCACTCACCTTCTCTACCTCAATGAGAAGGATTCATGCTACAAACAAAATTTATTTTCTGTAGATCAGCATCCAAGCTTCTGACCTGAGAGCATGAATGGGATTTGAAATGAAGTTCTCTCAAACAAGCAAGCAAACATTTTGGTACTGCTTCTGTGCACAGGGGAGGGGTCTTTGCTTTTAGAGCCTTTTTATTGATGCACTGAACATTTCTGAACCAAAAAGAGAAAGTCAGCTAACACCAGAAGATGGAGAGATTCTTGTGCCTGATAAAACATTTGAAGACTCAGGGGCAGATTACTTCAGTGTAACGTGCCTGGAACCAGGAGCTAAATCCTGTACCACTTTATCAAAGCAGTGCTAGTTGATGTAAACTGAAAGGCTTTTCCTCTACAGACCTGACACCAACAGTCCTTACAAGTTTGCATAAACTACATCACAAGAAATTCCCACAGACCCAAACTGCAAACTCAATGACTGTCACTCAAACTCTACTTACCAATAAATATGTATATTTATTTATTGCACTGTTCCCTAATAACAGCACTTTGCATCTGCCAGACAATGCTGAAACAACTTTTTCCACCGAATGACACCCAAGAGGAACAAATTTGGTTTATTCTCTCAAGGCATGAAGTAATGGACTAGATTACAAGCTGGAAACAAACAGGTGTGGCTGAATGCATTCATATCTAGTTGGCATTAAAGCTATCTTTTAGCTGCTGAACAGTTATTCCATATTCCTTTAGGAGTTTTCCTTCATTCAACTTTTCAGCCTGTACAATTTTATGAAGGACTGTGTAACAACCAACTGAAACATTGCTCCTCAAAATGAGATCCAACAGTTCTCGGTCATCGGGACTGAAATCAGAATAGGATGATTGCAACTTCCAAGTGCTACCTTGTAACATGGAAGTTTTGACCAGCATTTCTCAGGATCTGTGCATCACCAGGAGGCATCTGGATTCATTCCAGTGCAGAGTACACATTAGAAAACCACTTGAGGACTTCTGTCCATCTGCTTTTCTGAGTCTATAACTTAAGAAATATATCCCACTGCAATACCATGTTAACCAGTAGCTGCTGTGAAGACTAGAAAAATATTGCTCAGCCTATTTGTTTTTGTTACCTTTGATTTTCAAAGAGCTCTTTGATATGGTGATTCTCTATTTCTGAACTGTAATGCCTGAAGCAGAGGTTAAACAGCATGGAATGCATATTCTTTTCTTTTCCACCTTCTTCCTCTTCAGGGTCTCCTTGCCTCCCCTGCAGCTGCCACAAGAAAAACTTCAGAGCTCCTTCAGCCCTCTGGGCTCCCACTGCAGGAGCAGGTGGGCTGGTGAGAGGTCAATTTCTGCTGGAGCTCATCTGATGGGCCCACCCTCCTCCTTAGCATCATGTTTTTGTCTCCTTCCACTCCCAGGGCTGAATGGAGTGGGGTGAGCTTTAGTGGAGCACGAAATGCAATATTAATTACTGTATTGAGTGTAATTATGAAGGTGGAGCAAGGAGCAGGCTAGAGCATGGGAATATGTATATAAGAAAGATATACCCAAGTCTTCCGGATACATCTCTAACTCCTGTAATTGTAATCTGTGGGACTGTAGGAAGCATATTGTATGCTTGCTGTGATCTTATACCCTACCTTTATGCTTTTTTCTGGCCCCCAGGGAAGACACAAAGGAAGGAGATACAGTTTCCCTCACTCAGGTGGCCATTCTTAGTCCTTTGTAGGCAGGAGTGAGTAGATGAGAATAGGGAATGAGGAAAATGCCATTAGAGAGAAAAATAAAAAGCCAAAATCAAAAATCTCAAGAGTTAACCGAGTTGGATGTCAGCTCATCAATAGCACAGATGCACCAGGATCAGCAAGTAGGCACCAGATCTATGCAGTGCAGGGGTTGTCAGCAACAGAGAATTCAGGGGTCTTCCGGGAGCATCACTGTGCTATTTTAAACACCTTTTCAGTTGCTATACATGGCCTGTAAGCTTGTCACTATGCTTTAGGGTGCATTCATTATAAGGAACCTTCGTTGCATGAAGACTTCCCTTATAGTATTCAGTTCATATTCAGCATTTCAAACACACCAGTCATGACAAAAATTGGACTTGAAAGTGGATGTGCTTGTACTGTGCAACATGACTTTCAGTTCTATTCACACATGACTTGGACAACTTCATCGCAGATTAAATGCATTAAAATTCAAAGATAGGCTACTTATTCACTTTATGACATCCTTTGTCAGCATGAGAATTAAACAAAGAGCGGATACAGGCAGTGACTATGTTATAAGAACAGAGATTACAAAGACCTCAGAGGCAAAAAAACCCAACCCAAACCAGGGAAAACATATTGAAAGGCAGGAAATAAATGCAAAATTGCCCTTAGATTATGAAAATTATTATGAAAATCAAACTCTTCCCATTATCTGTAAATGCCTCAATCTGTGCAGTTATTTCTGTTTCAAATTTCCTTTCAGTTCTGAAACTTGGTAATGCCACAGAAATGCAACCTTTCTCTAAATAATTTCTCCCCATGCATCACCCAAATGTTTCCATTCAGTGCCATAATCTGGCCTCAACGAGCCGTGAAACTTATTCTGGCCACAAACCTGCAATCCAGCATTCACATCCAGAACCTCATCAAAAACTCATCTGTGCCAAAGGAAGGGCACCCATGTATTTCACTGCACCATTAAACCACTTCCTCTGACTGTTGCAAACTGCCATGTTTACTTATAACCAACAGCACTTAGTGCTGCTAAACCCGGGAAACATAATGGAAATACTTACATCTATTAATAGGCCTTTAAGCATATGGGGAAAAGATGCCCTGTGGCTGAAGTATTAAATATTTTATTATTTATTATTATTATTATTTATTATATTAAGTATTAAATACAGTGAAGTACTAAAAGTCAAGAAACTAAACATAAAAGTAAAGCTCGACTCTCTTCTCTTTGGGAGAGGGAAAGGAGAACTAGCTCATCCATGGAAGCCATAATTGGCTCACTGTTTATCAACATTTTAAAGAGACCCAACAGCACATTCCAGTCCTCTCCCTGAGGTCTCCTTCCCCTGACACAGTGGGTCACACACAGATGTCACATTCAACATAAACAAGGGAATGAAAATACCTGGCAGGAGGCAGGCAAGCCACCAGCAACAGGAGAAGGAAAGCGCTTCCCATTAGCTGATACCACCCTCCCAAGGGAAGAGAAACTACATCCATTTTCTTAAAATATGTAAAATCATTACTGATGTGTGGATAAGCACTGCAATATTGACCAGTTTTCCCCTCTGAGACAAAAGAAAAGGCCCTCCTTAGGTGATTTGCATGCAGCAAACTTAGGAGCATGAAAAAATATTTCTTTTTCACATGACTGGATTTTTTTTCCAAAATGATGATTATTTTACTAACAGTATGATTGTATATTGCAAGTTTATTCCAACTCAACAATCACAGGTAGTTTATTCAGACTGGAGTATTCTCCCAGCCATCACGGATCTGTTGCTGAAGTGAGAAGGCAGCAGAGCTCTCCGCAGTAAGGCAGGGAGGATCCCCTCAGCACTCCTGCCGGAGTTACAGACCCAGGCATGTCACAGCACCTTAGGAAAATTTGTATCTTTCTCTTTTGATCGAAGCCACATGAAGAACTTCAGTATTCCACCACACCTACCAGCAAAGTTAATTGCAAACTATAAATATTTGAGTGAACATTTTGCTGAAATAAAGAAGAGCCCTGCGAGCTCCTGCTTGGCACGAGACAAGTAATTTGGTAATTTCTGTGGACTGAATGAAGCAAGGCACACTTCCAGATCTCACCTAAGTGAAACAAAACCACAATACATCCTCCAGCATCTGGCATCAAAACAGACAAAACAATCAGATTTGCTAGTGTTAGAGCTGTTTTCTTGAAGACTTTTTGAGATGCTTTTACAGTGGCATCCACAAATCGATACATAATATCATGTATTTTTATGCAACACATCCTTTTTCATCCTATCAAAATCAAATTCTAAAGACTCATTTTATTTACTAAAATACTGGGGAAAAGGAGTATTTAAAAGAAACTATTAAACAGGAAAAAGTAGATTTAAGAAGCTTCCTATACTTTCTTCTTCTAAAATGGTTGGATGCACAATACACCAATGATGGTGGTAAGGTTATGGAGCATAAAAATCCTTTTTTTTTTTTTTTGTGCAAGCAGATGTATCAACATGCACATGAGGCCAAGAGACAGCTGGCTCTGGCACAAAGTACCAACTCAGAAGGCATCCTGGACTAAAATGCTCATCATATCAAACCAAGTTAATACATATTCAGTGGACTGGTCCTCTTGGAAGGCAAATGCAAGCACACAGGAATTACTTCACAGAACAACAGATGAAATTATTACTGAAGGGACTGACTTCAAAATCTTGGGCAATTTCACCTATTTCTGTATTCAAAATACAGAAAAATGAGAGTTTCCAGATTTTTCGCAGAAGGGGAGGGAAAAGAAAAGGATCTGAATGTTTAAGACTGTGCCAAACATGTATTTACTCTTGTAATGAAAACCAGAAACTTCAGCAAGTTAAACCCTCTATAATGCACAGGAAACAATCTCTTCAGTTGAATCATTACAAGACATTCAGTTCAACACTGTTTTTTCCAATTGTTATGCACATATGCATAACACTGGAACACAAAAATTGCATTTTCCTTATTGTAACAAGGAATGAATTTAACAAGAGTGAAACATTAATAAGAAGTTTGCTACTGATATCTTTATGCCCAGAAAAATAACATAAAACCACGGCAAAACACAAACTTTGGTCCACTGAGAAAAACAGTTTAAAACAACATTTACTTCTAAGCAAACAGCTACAATGCAAATGTGCAAACCCTGCACAACATCAGGAATGCCTCCACTATTCATCACTGCTTTGGACATTCTCACTGAAAAGCTGCTAAAAAAAGCAAACAGGAGTCTGCCTGCTATGAAGCTGAAGTTTATGCAAAGATCACAAAAATGCCTTATCAATCTCAGTGAAGGAGATGTTTGTCTGTAGCACCTCAATACCACAAGAATAATCAGCTTCCTCTTGATCAAAGGAAAACAGACACAACACATGAAAGCAGTAGCAAAAACCTTCAGATATATGAGTGCAAAAGAGAGACTGATGTCCCAGAATTTAGGGCAAAACATTTCCACACAGTTTGATCTGGCATTTGGCAAGCGAAGATGGTATGCACAAATAATACACTAAATGAAAAGAAGCACAATACTTCACAAGACTTCGAATTGCAGAGGACATAGATAAATAGTTACGGGAAAGTGTACCTACTGTGGATAATGCATTTAAGAGTAGTGGGAAGAAAATAAACTGTGACCAACAGGCATTTTAATATATTTTTTCATTACAACTGCAGAAAGTCTGAAATGTGGAAGCATTATGCATGTACATACATAGAATACAGATGACAACTCAAAACCAGAAGTAATTCCATATGAAACATTTTGATTACTATTTAACATCAACAAGAAGTACTTTACTAAGATTCTTACAACATTCAGACCCACGGAGCATGCTGGCTGCTAGGGGCTTAGGGTCTTGACAGCTTTTTGATATAAATGAAGAAAAACCAAAACTGTACTGTTTGAATGACAGACACAAAATCTGTCAGATGTGTTACAGTCTTTTAAATAGCATAACAATAATGTGGAGGGGTTTAGTTCTTTCCCATTTTAATGGTTAGATAGATTTCCACTTAGTGAAACCCACTTATCTCTTATCTTTACCCAGCAACACATCATCATCATCATTAATCATTGTGGAGATAAAAGATAGTGAAAGGTGTTTCTAAATATCCTCTCTGAGGTCAGTCCAGGGTAATGCTATGCTGTAAAGTCCCTCTGTGACTACCCAAGATTTCAAGTAACTTTTTTCACTGGATAAGCTGCTTGAACACAAACATAGTGGGAAAACTAACACATACCATGTTCTTATGTGCACTAATTCCAGCCACAGAAAATACACTGGTAATATATCCTGTTGGTAATATATCAAGTTGTACTAGAAATATCAAACACAAGTCAATTACAGCAAAATCAGGCAGAAATTATCTAAATGGTTATAAGCCATGCAGATTAAAAAACCCTGTTGCAGTTCTGAAAGACCTTTGCTTTCATTACTCCAGTAACCTTGGTGGAGATACAGCATTACTACTCCTTCCATCATTTAAGTACATTATCCAGATTTTTCCTCTCAGCCAGCAGGAGATAGCCACAAGAAAGTTAAATCTGAGTGTGTAATACAAGCGTATTTAACATACTCACTGACCCAAATCACTGCGCCACAGTGCCCTGAGAGCCAAGTATAACCTGTCACACACACGTCACCTGAAAGGAAACTACATCAAACAGGACCCAGAAGATACACAGAGCTCACAAAATCTGGAGTTAGCAGGCTGAGAACAACTGTGACAGCTAACTAAAGAAGGAAGATGGAAACCAGAAGGAGACAACTGGAGTTGGTTGTAACTCAGTGCAGTTAGCATTCCCAAAATTTGCATTAGCTTCCTGATCAGCTTTATCTCCCTTTAACCTGTCCAGTTACCTACAAAAATTCCATACAATGTTACTTCAAAAAAACAAAGTAGCACTATATAAATGGATATAGAACTTAAACTTAGACTAGGATCTGCTAGACATCTTGAAGCAGTCACAAGCAAAGGGCTGAAAACTACAGCATCCTATCAGAGTAGATGCAAAGACCAGATTACAAGAGGAGAGGCCAAGATAACTAGAACAGAGAAAAGCCAAACAAGCTACTCAACAATACTGTCACTGGGACCTTCTGGTAGAGGTGAAACACACAAAAAAGGAAATAATACTGTTTTTTCTAACTACCTAAATAGTCCAGAATGAAAAAGAATTAAAAGCCTTGCTTTGAAAATTTTGTAGCCTTAAAACGCATTTGTGAATGACAAATATGATTTTAAAAGCATTTTCCCTGTCAGTTTTGCTCCACAGACATCAAATGACTGATAACCAAGAAAGTTATAATGGTACTTTATTTATTCATGAGACTAAAAAAAGCCTTACTACATAAATCTTCATACAGTATCAACATGCAGGATATATGGTTTCATTTACATTAAATATGCACATGCCCTTCAATTAGTATGTCTAGAAATAATTACCTAATATAAAAAAAAGCATTCCTGATGCCTTTCCAGAGCTACTGACATGCCAGCCACCAAAGCAAATGGAGGGATGTGATACTATACAATAGCGTCTTATAAACACCAAAGTTTTCAGATGCTTCACTTTCCTTTCACATGTGGTTTTCACCTGATACACCTTTTATTTCTGCAATCCAAAAGCAAGATGCTTTGTTTCACTGCAGTTTAATGAAGTCTTTAAAAGGGATTTGACTTTTGCTTTTTGAAGGACAGAGACCAAGTCTGACAATGTTACAATAGTTTAAATACCAGAAGGTAACCTCGAGAAGATGTAGCCCATTAAACGGCCCTAAATTAAAGCAAACACTTGCAAATGGTAACATCACCTGAAAAGCATCACTTGAATTAACATGGGGGATAAACAACTTTGAATGTCCCTACATGAGAGAAAACAGCATAGTACAAAAAGAATATAAGTATAGGTTGGTTAAGTAATTTTGGCCTATAGGAAATCACTTGGACAAGCACTGAGATCAAGAGAAACCCAGAGAGTAGTTTTAAAGTAATACACACATTAATTCCTTTCACTCACACAAACTGTTTTTGTGATATACAGGCAAAAAGTGGCATTTTTTTTCTAAAAATTCATTTGGGGTGACCATGTCTTCTATAAGAAAAAAAATAAACCACAACCCAACCATTTTGGTTTGAAGATCAAGGTGTGCAGGATTTCTGTCTCTCAGCACATACCTTAAGCAAATCTCACTGGACAGCAAAAAGGAAGATGAGAGATTCAATACTGAGCAGCTTGTCCTTCAAATGCTCTTTAGTCATTACCTTTACTTCAGACAGCAGTGGCAATAATGCCTGTGTTTTGGTCATCTAACACTCTTCCTGACAAAAAGATTCCTACAGTATCTTCTCAGGCTGTAGCCTCTATTGTTTGCCTCATGCCTTTAATTTCTGGCAAAGGTATATATTTGAGTTCTGCAAATATCATTCGCTTGTGCACAGAATTTTGCTCCTTGTTTGCAGAATTATAAACAACTGAACAATATTTTCTTTCTGAGTAGTCAAGAGATGCAAATACCTTCCTTACTGAAGGCTTGTTTGCTACCACTTGTCTGGGCACATAGTCTGAAGTGCAGGACATGCTAAATGTCCTTCCTCTCTTTCCACTGCCATCCTAACAGGTCCATCAGCATTGGAGCATCTCCAGATGAACACTGACAGTGCCAGAGAACTACAAGTTTAGGAAGGGGAACAGTGGCCACAGTCACTGCCCATTGCTGGGGCAGCACCCTTTGGGGGGACAACATTGTGGGAAGGAGCATTTTACTTTGGAACACAGAGGTAAGATTCTTACTACCCCATGAACAAGATGAGGACTCCAGAACCAAGACATATACACTAATATGTGAATTATAAGAGCATCATTTCCACTTCCATGGTAATAATTCAGGCTGTTGTGCTTGCTACAAAATTGGTAAGTACCACAAAAAAAAAAAAAAAGTACCACTATCTGCTGCAATAGATCCAAATCCCATCCATACTGCTGTCTGTAAAACACACTACACACAATCTTTCATGCCACATCATATGTGATCTCCTAGAAGACAATTCAAATAACAAATTTGGATAAGACCACTCTATGTTGCTTTGCTTGGGCATTAGTGTTCAAATGCCAGTTCTAGACCACAAGTGATTGCATCTGCTTGTGCCTGTCCATGCTCTACAACACAACTCATCTGATATCACCATTAATTATACCACATGCTGCCTTTTCTATGGATTCCCAATCTCATACAGGGTGAAAAATAGATGATGTACTGGTCTATATAATAAATGAATTTATTTTTCAACATTTGCCTCTAAAATTAAGAGCAGAAACTAGAAAAACACAAAAAGAAAAATGTCTGGGAAGAGTGCAAGTGAATATTTCACAGAGAATCCCAAATTTGTTTTTCTCCCTTCTCTTCCACATGAAACATGAAAAAATGGAGACACAAGACCAAGAAGACTGCTCATCTACAACAGCAGAAGTCCTGAGTGCTGAGCACAAGGAAAAGGGGAGAGGAACAGCAAACACAGGTGTTCCCATCTCACTCCTTGGCTCCTTACACTGTGTTACCTCAGAGAAGGCAAAGTCTCAGATTCACCTTCCCACTCCATAAATTTGGGATAATACTTCCCAAGAATTGTAAAGCTACTTTTAGTCACTGGAAGGGCTTAGGACAAGCAGGAAATGAATTCCCTCTTATGTCCCATGTTTTGGTGGTTTACCATCCCCAAAGCAGAGGCTCCATATCAGACAATAAAGGTAAAAGTATAATGAGCAGCTACCTAACCCCTAATCACCGCTCACCTCACACCTCGAGCCCAGGAGAGGTCATGTAAAGAAAGAGCAGGTTGGTCTAACCCTGACACCTACACGGGAAGCCAAGAGCAAGGTCAGGACCACGAGCTCTGGCCACAACAAATCTGGTGCTGGGACTTGATCCCACGCCAGGTGTTAGTTACTCCATACACCGCAGCAGCCTCCACCACATCTCACACACCCTTTTTGCCCTCGGAAATTAAAAGTTACGTTCGCTGAGCAACGAGGAGGGACCTTAACCTGGAGCCGTGCCTGTACAAGGGCTCCGAGTGAGGCGTTCACGCTCGATACCAGCTCAACCAGTTTGCTGCCCGGGCTGGGCAGCACCGGCACAGGCAGGCCCAGGCACCGCCGAACAGAGGTTTGTGAATCGTTCTCTCCCCGCTCCGCACTCCGGGGCACGGCCGGGCACCGCCGGCGGCCGGGAACCCGCGGCGGCACAAAAGCCGCCTCATGGCCAACACCTCCAGCACCACAAAGGGCAAGGAAAAGGTTCGCCGGGAGCGCCGGGCGAGCCCTACCCCGCGTCCCCTGCGGAGGGGCAGCCCGGCGCCGGCAGTCCCGGCGGGCACAGAGCGCCCGATCTCTCGGGGATGGCAGCCGGACCGCCCGGCACCTGCGACCCCCGCGGCGCCGGCAACGCCGAGCGGGAGGGGACGGGACGGCGCCGGGGGAGCCGCGGGGTGCGGGAGCAGCCAAGGGATGCGGGGCCGCGGACCGTCCCTTACCTGTGGCCCGCGGGTGGCGGGGGG
>JAOXXN010000001.1:14330421-14344737 GCA_026770055.1 Myrmophylax atrothorax | reverse complement strand
CTTCCAGCAGGTCGACACTCCCTCCCAACTTGGTGTCATCAGCAAATTTGCTGATGATGGACTCAATCCCCTCATCTCAGTGGTACACCAATCTCTGTTTCTCAGTGGTACACCAATCCTAAACCTTCTTATAGGGTCATCTGTTGGTCTTCATTGTCTAGTAGCATCTTCCCTCTAAATCTTTAAAACCCAGAATAATTCCATTCAACTTTTATTGATATTTGTATTAATCACATTTAACTGGGTTGTAATTTCAGGCATCTTTTCCATGTCTTCCTACTAACAGACAATTGCTTTTGAATTTGGAGCAATTTTTCTGTGTTCATTCATGAGTCTTCACTTACTGGAGCAAAAGTGTGCAAGAGTCAGAACGACCATCTCCTATGTGATTTAGATTAGACAAACTAAATACGAGTATTCTAATGCTTTAAGTAAACAACTTCCACTTGACAGACACAAAAAACACCTACAGTGTTATGTACTTAGTGTCAAAACCAGGAAGGCCAAAGCCCAGCTGGAGCCAAGACTGCCAAGGAGAACTGGTTGGAATGATGCAGATTCTCAAGGTTACTAATTGGAAAAGCTAGTTCAAGGATGGGCTTCTGCTGACAGGGGCCCCTTGTGGCAACAGGTGTCAACAAAAAAGCTGATGAACTTGGTGCCTCTTTTCTGCCTCTGTCTTCACAGCCAAATCCAGCTCCTGCCTGTACACGCACAACTGGAGAGGGAACTGGGCAGCCAGCAAAGGAGGAGCAACAGGTTAGGGAAACTGCTGTGTGTATTCAGATCCATTGGGCTGGATGAGAATCTCCCCAAGCTACTGTGAGGTAAGGAAGAGGACTTGGGAATCATAAAATCATTAAATAGTTTGGAGGGTTGCTATCTGAGTAGCAACTGTATGCCAGTCAGCTGCACCTCAGTCAATAGAAACATCAGGGAGCACATAATCAGCAGTAGTCAGCCCAGAGAGGCAAAACCATGTTTGACCTACCTGTTTGCCTCCTGTGAGAAATGTCAGGCCCTGTGGGCAAGGGCAGAGCAGTGGGTATAATATACCTTGATTTGAATATGGCTTTTGACCCCACCTTTCCCCTCTGGAAAGAGCAGAAGCATGGACTGGACTAACAGCCTGTTTGGATGAACTGGAAGCTGACTGTAAGAGCAGCAGTCAATAACTCAATCTTTGGTAGGTAACCAGCAGAGCACCCTTGGGTTCAATTCTGGCACCCATATCCAATGCCTTCATCAACAACGTGGCTGCAACATAGAACTCGCCCTGAGCAGAACTGCAGACAACACCAAGTTCTGGGAAGCAGCTGCTGGTTCAACCCAGAAGTACCCTGAAAAACTTAAGGATTGAACAGAGACCTTATGATCCTTGTAAGATGTATGAAGTTCTGCCCCTGGAACAGCTGGAATAACCCCATGTACGGGTACAGATGGGGAAGTGTCTGGCTAGGTCACAATCCTGTGGGTGACAGCACACACAGGACTGAATGGGAACCCAGAGCACACTCTTCTGACAGGAGGTACACACTGGGGTACGTTACAAACACGGCCAGAACATCCAAGGGAATTTGCTGATGATCTCTGCTTGGTATTGGTGAGGCTCTGCTGCCTGGAACAGCCTTTAGTTTTGGATGCCTCTGATCAGGGCAAGATTGGACAGTGTTCAGTGGAGGGTTAATAAGAAAGCTACTGAGAAGAGGCTGAAGGAGCTGGACTTATTGTGTTCAGAAAGAAGCTAAGAAGTGACATAACATCGGCCTACAACTGAAGGATTTTTACGAAAGTGACAGAGCCAAACTCTTCTTGCTACTGCCAGATGCTCTAACAGAGAAATTGCCACAGTGTATGACTTGGGAGGTTCAGACTGGGAATGAAGAGAGAAAATCAGCAAGGGGGTAGCTGGGCACCATAGCAGGTTGTTCAGAGAAGTGCAGGAATCTCTGTCACTGAGGATTTTCAGGACACAGACAAAGCTAAGAGTGACATAGTCTAGGGCTGACATGGTCCCACTAAAAAGCAACCTTCAGAGGTACCTTTTAACTAACACTTTTATGATCTTGCAGCAGGTTTCAGTTCTTCATATCTTATTAATAAAGCCCTATTATTAAAATAATGTATTTATTAACTTGTTTGGTTTTATGAGTGGTGGTAAAAGATTGTCACCTAGCCTGTTTGAAGGGACAAGATTCACCAGATGGGAAACACCTCGGTGAGTTACCTAACTAAGGCAACACCTCTCACCAACCTACTTTATGGAGTTAGAAATGTAGCAAGAGATTTCAGCTAAGGAAAGCCATTCAAGTCACACTTCTGCTCCACATCCCTCTTTCCCTTACCCTGGCACTCATTCACTTTTCCAAGTTAGTTGACTTAGTCCTCTACCACATTAAATCTGAATCTAGACTTAGCCGCCTGAAATTAAGAGGACCTAAATTAGTAATAAAACTTTCTCTGGCCTTCTGTTATCAAGGCAGCATCCAACTTCATTGGCCTGTGGGAAATGCTTTGATATAAATAGACATTCTGCTGTGAACTGTATAGATTCCGTAAGATCTCAGCCCAAGAGATTCCCACAATGATCACACCACCAACAGAAATTGCATATTTGGGGGAACAGTAACCTGCTTGTCTCCTGTTTAGAACTGTGGATGTTTTTTCCCTACTCCCAGAGGGTAGTATATAACCATATATTCCACATACCTGAATTCTTTCCTGTATTGTGGATTTCACTTTAGGTCCAGTATTCTTGGTTTCAGTGGACAAAGTGTAGGACATGGAGAGGAGCAGAGCAGCCATACTCAGAGAAACTAAAACTAGAAGGTGTCTGATGGGATACAACTAATGTACCTACAAGTACTGAAAAATCAGGTGGTTTAATTGATAATGTATAAACTTTCAACAATGAAATCTGAAATGTATGTTAAAAAGATCTGTTTTCTTCATGGCATATGCTGCTTCCTCTAGATTTGAGCTATGTAAGTTATGATACTACGGAGCTGGCTGATGTTGTGAGGTCACTCACTAATCTCTCAAAGGTGCTGGTGATCTTGGAGGTTCCAGGGGACTGCAAAAAAAAGCAAATGTCAATGCTTTCTTCAGGAATGGCAAAAAGGAAGATCCAAGAATGTACAGGGCAGGCAGTCTCACCTCAGACTCTGGGAAAGTGGTGCTGTGAATGATTTCCAAACATATTAAGGAGAAGAAGGTGATGGGGAGTAGTCAGCACTGATTTACAAAGTGGAGATTGTGCCTCCTCTATAATGAGATCATACATGTGACTTGGTGGAGGAAGGGAAAGCCGTGGATGTTATTTGTGTTGGCTTTCAACACTGCCCTCCTAACATCCTTACAGAGAAACTGATGAAATATGGACTAAATAATTGGACAGTGGCGTGTATTGAAAACTACCTGTACTGTCAGACTCAAAGGGCTGTGATTAGGGGCATGAGGTCAAGCAGGAGGCCAGCTGGCCAGTCACTAGTGGTGTAACCCAGGAGTTAAACCTACATAACATCTCCATTAGTGGCCTGCATGATGGGACTGCACCATCAGCAACTTGGCAAATTACTCAAAGCTGGGAGGAGTAGGTGACACATCAGATGGGTGTGCTGCCACCCAAAGGGACCTTGACAGTCTGGAAAAATGAGTCAACAGAATCCTTATAAAGTTTAAGACAGCAAAATACCAAGCCCTGCATGTGTAAGGAAAAGTGAAGTACCAGAGGATGTACTGAAAACACTATGTCTGACCTCCTTTTCCCTTTTGTCGAGGTCCAAGCAGTAGAAGTCTCCTTTTACCTGCCTTTTGCCCTTGTCTCATTCAGATCCATTACCTGATCCAGCAGTATAGTAAAAGCTGGTTCTGTTTGAACCACCAGTGAGTGTTGTTCCCATTCTGTCTGTGGCAGCTGCTACTTCAACTTCTGACACTTAGAAGACTTTCATCTTAAATATTGCAGATAGACTGCAATAGTTTGACTGACTTCAGGTGTTGCTGACACAAAGGCAGTGACAAATAAATAGGGTCTTTGATTTAGAGCATAGAGTCATAGAATACTTTGGATTAGAAGGCACCTTTAAGATAATCTAGTCTGACCTATATTTGGAAGAGACATCTTCAACTAGACCAGGTTTCTCAGAGCCCTGTCCAACCTGACCTTGAATGTTTCCAGGGATGAGGAATCTGCCGCCTCTATGGGCAACCTGTTCAGTGTTTCACCAGTCTTACTGTAAAAAACTTCGCCCTTTTATCTAGGTTAAATCTACCCTCTTCTAGTTTAAAACCATTATTCCTTGTCCTACTGCAACAGGCCCTCCTAAAAAGTTCATTCCCATCTTTCTTTTAAGTCCCCTTCAGGTACTGGAAGGCTGCCAGAAGGTCTTCCAGAGCCTTCTCTTCTCCAGGCTTGAACAGCCCTAACTCTCTCAGCCTTTATTCATAGCAGAGATGCTCCAGCCCTGAAATCATCTTTGTGGACCCACTCCAATAGATCCATATCTTTCCTGTGATGGGGACCCCAGAGCTGGATGCAGCACTCCAGGTGGGGTCTCACAAGAGGAGAGTAGAGGGGTAGGATCTCCTCCCTTGACCTGCTGACCACACTCCTTTGAAGGCAGCCCAGGACACAGTTGGCTTTCTGGGCTGTGAGTGCACATTGCCAGTTTGCATCCAGCTTTCTGTCCACCAGTATTCCTGAATCCTTCTCAGCAGGGCTGTTCTCAATCTGTTCATCCCACAGCCTGGATTGACACTGGATTGTCCTGACCCAGGTGCAGCACCTTGCATTTGGGTCTTGGTGAACTTCAGGACATTTCAATGGGGCCACTTCTCAAGCTTGTCCAGGTCCCTCTGGATGCATTCCCTCCTCCAGGTGTGGCAACCACACCACTCAGCTCGGTGTCATCTGCAAATTTGCTGAGGGTGCACTTGATCCCACTATGTCACTGATGTAGACATTAAACAGTGCTGTGACCCCCAAGGGCCACTTGACAGTGTTCTCCATCTTGCACTGAGCCACTGACCACCATCCTCTTGATGTGACTATCCAACCAATTCCTCATCCACCAAACAGTCCATCCACCAAATCCAGATAGATACAGGAAGGGAGTTTAAAATGGGGCTTGAACGGACAATAACAACAGCAAACAAATTACTCCAGTTATGCATTATGCAGTTGCATTTATTTCCTCAGAAAGCACCTGCTTAGAAGAAAGGCTGCAAGGTAATTAAAAGATGAACAAATGATCCTACAAAATGAACACTCAGGCTGATGATAGATTTAAGAATAATACTTTGTTTAAACACGAACTTAAAAATAACTAGAACCTCACAACTCAAACAAGTATAGTTCTGAAGGTTCCTTCTGGTATGAGAAGTATGTTCTACCCTCTATACCAGCATTTATTTTTCTCATCTGGGATTCAGTGCATATATATCACACCTTTTGAATCTTAGCTCTAAGTTTCCCCAAAGGTTTTCAGATCCATATGTCTGTGCCTATGGCAGTAATCAATACCATAGTCTGTGGTACAGTTTTCACTAGAGATATAGGCACTTCTAATTGCACTAAAGAGAAAAATAGTTTAAAAAGAAAATAGAAAGAGGGACCCTCTGAATTTTTTGCGCAATACCTCCCAGTTGTATTTTTCCATTTCATACAGATCCTCTGCTCAGACAGAATTGCTTAGTTACCTTCTCTAATAGAGAAGTTAGTCAGGAGTTTTCATATCCTTGGAATCAAGTTCAAATCTTGTGATTCAGATCAAGTGCTCCAGCAGCTTGGCAGTGGACAAAAAAATCATACACCAGATGCTTGTTTCAGACTGCAGTAAAGAAAACTGTTATGCTGACGTTGCATCTGAAGGAATGTGTCCATTTTGGGGCTTCCCAACATGAGAAAAATTGAGCAAATCCAGCAGAAGAGTAACCAGACTCCTGAAGGGACTGGAGAACATGATTCTGGGGAGAGATTCATACATCTTGATCTGCTCAGCCTAGAGAAAAGAATCATTATGGGAAATCTTACTCCTGTCTGCAGCTGCTTAATTGAAGTGGAAGGAAAGAGGGAGCCAAACGTTCCTTGGTTGCACAGTGTGGGTAAACAGGAGGCAATGGATGCAACTCAGGGCACAGAACATTCCAATGAGAAGCAAGGAAGTTATTTCTTTTAACCATGAGGGTGGTCAAACTCAACCTGATTTCCCAGAGAAGCTGTGGAACCTCCATCCTCAAAAACATTAAAAAAGCAGCAGGACCTGCTTTGCACAGCACGTTGGACTAGCAGCTCCCAAGGGTCCCTTCCAGCCTATGCAATTCCGTGAGTCTAACAGCTACTTGAGGCCAGGGTCTCCTCAAAGCCTCCAGAGGCTACACCAGGTTATAACAGCCTCCACACCTCCTCTGCTCTTCTCACCTCCTAGTGCATTTCTTCATCAGCTTGGCTGGCAATAATGCAAATGGAACAGTGAATTGATGCAGATTAAAAAGAGGTGTGCAAAAAATGCCTTCAAACTGTTGTACTGTACACACTATGGCAGAAGTTTGAAATGAGTATTGATGGTGGAATTACCTAAAGATCATTTATCCAAAAAACATTGTCTTGCCCATGATGTGTTAAAATTTTTACTATTTCAGAAACTCTCTTGTTTTAATATATGTTAGTTTCCAGTCCTTTCCTGTGCCAATTATACCAATGCAGCATTACCCTGCCAACACAACCATACAGAAATAGGGTAACACCCTATATAAGCACCAGACTTGAAATATTCCAAGATATTGCAAGTGATGAAGTGCACTTACTTAGAGCCCTATTACTTAAGACTAAAAAGGGACTATTTGGGGCAGTGCAACAGACTGTTGTAGGAGCAGGAGGTGGCAAGTATCAGAACATACTTTGTCTGCCACCTCTGGATTTCTTAATTCAGATGTTAGACTTTACTGGGAAAAGATACATAGTGGTGGGGGTGGGCAATCCTTGCCAAACACATTTCAGATCTCTTTAGTGTGCTAGTGGCATCCCTTAGGCATTCCATCAGAAAGAAAGAAACAAACAAAAGTTTTCAATTAACAGTAAACACTATTTTGAAAACCATTAATAAGGAAATTACCTGTTTTAAAGAAGACTTGGATATTAAAGAAGGAAACCATTAGATGTCATACTCTCCTTCCTTCCCCTGTTATTATTTTAATTGATTTAGGTGTCAATCTATGCAAGTAGGCAGAAAGAGTCATGCTGTCTTCTCAGTATAAAGTTATTGGGTACTTGGCACTCAAGCTGCTTTTTCTAAACACCTTCCCATGCCCTAAATCAGACACACATCTTCAGTGTTTTTGATTCTCTAATATCTGCCTATTGCTGCGTTAATCTAAGCTGCCTATAAAACCACATAGTCAGCTACTGGCCATTATTTTCACATTCTTTGTAACCATACATTCTCCTCTTTATTATCCTATACTAAAGACTACAGTTAACCCTGACTTTAGTAATCCTAAACAGTAACTTTATAGCAGTGTAGTTTAAAACATTTCATGAAGCCTGAGATCACTCCTTCTACATTTGTGGACAAAACACACACCCAGCAGTATGATAGTATCAGTTCAAACTGGGGGAGAGGAGGGGAGAGAAGGCCGTTGTTGAGGATTACAGCCGAATTTAAACAGAGAAGCCCTAATACTGGCTTTTCCCATTTTTCAGCAACTGTTTCATTAGTCAGTGCCAGTGTAACAATACACCAGTAACAGGATTGGTTCCACTCACTTTTTTAAAGAAACAGTCCCTAAACTGTTGCACATTTCCAACACCGTTTTGAAATTGTTGCCCTATTTTGGGAAGAGGATTTTGCTCCATTGCCTGTACTCTGGTTGACAGCAGTGATCAAAAGACACTTCACTAGGTTGGAAGAGGCATAAGCTGCTATTAAGGGGATGGAGCTCATAATCACAGTGAGATACAGCTGCCCATTACTCCTGGGCCACTCACTCAAGGGTAATACAGTAACACTGAACAACACACCAGCGGGTCTTAGGACATTTTTTAAGATGTTTTCAGCTAACAGGGTTGGTGGAACAGAGTCTGAAGATCCCTATCTGTATATTAAATCACACCCTACACAGTTACTTAGCACTGGCTACTTCTGCACGTTCAGCAAAGTTTAGGATCCAGCTGCATACTGTGATTTGCTCAAGGGTCCCTGGGCTTGAGCTGCTGCAAGCCTCCCACTGGCCAGCCACCTCCTGCAACAGTTGATTAACATCCCAGGCATATTCCAGAGCAACTCGGCAAGGCAAGCTGGGACAGTCATTGTCCTTTGGGTAAGAAGGTGGCAAGGTCTTCCCTGCCTTTCAGCACTGTAGGTTTTTACATATCTCCAGTTTCACCAAGGAGCAGGGAAGATCTTTCCGCTGAGTCAGGCAGCAAAATTCTTCTCAGAAGCCTCATTAGTGCATCTGTCCTCACCCTCCACCACTGTCTACTACAGTTAGTTTCAAAGCCTGGTAAGTCAGAAGCTCTTTGCTCAAGCTCTGGGCAGCACTTGGCTTTCCTCCATAAGCACAGAGGCTGAACACAGTTACTGCCGAGTGTCCTGTCACTGACTTGAGGATTGTCGCAAAGCTGAATCCTCCCTGACAGCTGGCACTGCAGCTAGTGCAATGTATATAACCTATACAGTTCTGGGTGTCCCACAGGGATCCTCCAGTGTATCTTCTGCTCTTTGCTATATTTACTACAGCTGGCAACAGCACTATCATCATGTGTTGCTGCCAGTGCCAGGCTTGCACCTCAGCCCACTCTTACATGCTTCAATCAACTGTTTTTTTAGGAAGAAGGTAACCTACCTGGACAACCTTAAAAGGGACCCCTTATTTCCACAGCTGGCAATATATATAGCAGACACCAGGCACCTCAAGTCCTGGCACTCAGGGCTAGAAACCCTTTCTACTGAGAGGCTGCGGCAATCTGCTTGCTCCCATCTGCCAAGGTCTTGGATTTTGGCTTGTCTGCTCCTTCCAGAGGCCAAGCACACAAAGGCATTCAGCTGTTCATCTTCCTCAGCTGGGAATAAAATTCAGTAACCATAAAGAACAGTAGTACTGATTAGGGAACAGAGATGCTCGTGGCCACAGCAGAGACTCCTACACCATCACAGCCCAGACACTCACATACAAGCCACCCACTTTTGCAAGAGGAAGCATGACTGACTACAAAACACAGTGAGTGCTTCAAAGGAGAATTTACTGAGCAAGTGATACAGTAATAGGCCTGTTATCTGTTACCAAGTCTCTGTCAGCTTCTCCTGAAGCTTTCCTTCCTTGAGTTGGCAGCCTGGATATAAATAAATCTGCTGTGCAAGTTTCCTTTGTCCACAAACACACCGGAAAAAACACAAAGAAAAGCTGACTTGCAGGTCAGGCAACACAGTCTCATCTGTGTATTTCAAATTTTGAAAGTATTATTTTGTCCCACTAAGCATCTAAAAGAAAGCCTGAAAATGTAATTGGTGGAATTCAAACATCTGGATCCCAAGTGTGGCCAAGGAGCAAACAACTACTCAGAAGTGAGAAACAAGTCTTTAGATGCTTCTAGTGGATCCCTGCTTCTAGTACGTGCTTCCTAGTTGGAATTACTACATGGAGGTAGTCACAATTTTCAGTTTGCCTCTTTATTTGGTTGAGATTGCATTTTATAGCCAGTGTTGATCTCTGGCATGAAATCTGATGGGCAACACAGAGCACAAGCTATAATCTGAATTAATCAATGGGAACTCTAACTCTTGCTTGCTGAGATTAAAAATGTAACAAAGTAAACGGATCCTCCCTACTTACCTCTTCTCCCTCCTTCTCCAAAGGGAAAGACAATCAGAGCCTGAGAAATAAATTCTGAAGATTCATTTTTGTATAAAAATGAGAAAGCATTGCCAACAGCTACCTTCAGAAAAGCCAGAAATAGGCTTCAGGTTTAAAGGGACAAATGAACTGCACTCAGACTACTACAAGATTATTTCCCTCTTCCCACACACCTTCCATAAGGCTACACTTACTACAAGTCTTCTACGAAGTGCTCAAACTACCTATAGGATAGCCCATGTCCACAGATGAAAAGCTCAGTTTGAGTCCTCCAGGGAACCATATGGTAATTCAAGTATTTTTTTCAGTTCCTGTATCTGGACTGTATCTGCTAAGGATTAGTGTGGAAAAACATTAGGGCTGTCCAAGCAAATGCACAGCTGCCCCTATTATAAGGTAAAGAGACAAAGAGATTTGGATCAATGAACAAAACTAATTTTTCAAAATGTTAATCACTGAGGAAACCTCAAAGTGGGAAACAGTGAATACAAAGTTTATACTTCGGCTGCAGGAGATTAATTTTTGAATCCCTACTTTCATTTTGTGCTATAGCTAAAAAGCCAGCAGCAGTTCCCAAAGTTAAACAAGACTTACTAAAAACATATCTAGGAAATACTCTTACAGATGGAGCACCTTTCATGGCTTTAGAGTCAGCAATCTTGCAATCCCCTACCTGGCAGCTGCTGTTCTACCACTGTTCTCTGCATGGAGAGGTGGGAAAGACAGCTACTTGTGCAGGCTGCTTATCCACCTCAGAGAGAAGAGAAGCAAGAGGGAGGATACAAAGCGGCCTAGGCTGGACTACGAAAGGAGCTTTAGGAGTGGATGGAGAAACAAGTTGACCAAGTGTACTCCAGGAGGCAATAGAGCCCAGACTGTAGGTAGAAACCACAGTGTTGAGCCAGAGCACTAATAAGGAATTAATAGTTAAATAGGAAATTTCCTTAAAAACTTCAAAGTTTAGCTTGAGCCAGATACGAGCCTGGGAGCAACAAAGATTGGAAGGAACCTCAGGACAAACCATAACCAATTCTGATAGGAACAGTTTCATCTTTGACCCACAGCTGAAGTCTCTCATACTGGAGAACTCTGGTACAATGAAGTAAGTTCCCTACAGCAGCAGTGTGTGTTTCTCCACGTGTGTTTCTCCTTAGCACTGACCATGCACTTTGCATTCTTCCCACACACAAGACTGGTTTTGGCAAGTATAGTTTCCATAATATCTGCATCGTCAGTATGAAGATATTTTCACAAAAGCTCTGGATTTTTAAATCTCCTTAATAATCATGTAAAGCAATGAGGCCACTCAGTATTTAAAGCCATTTTGTTTTTATCTATTGGGGTAGTCACATCATACCAAAAAGACTGTATAAGGAATACAAGTGTCAAGAATCAGATCTTTATGGCACAAAAGGAAGTTTTCATTAGCCTGCTTTTCAAGTTGTTAAATACATAATCGAAGACAAAGAAACTAAGGCTACCACAAAATAATATTTGCATGATGAAGTTAGTCTTTATTCAGTTTCTCAGCTGACTCCTCCAGTCTGAATGTGGAGAAGAATCTTTCCAGTAGTTTGTTTCAGTGACTCATTCTGGATGAAAAGATTCTCTTCCTACTTTTGACACAAATTCATTTTCTCATTTATATTGTTACTCAACATTCACACAAGCTTTTATGTTGCACCTTACAATGTATGGAATTTTAGATTAAAATAAAACTCTACTCTTAACATAACCTTTCATATAATGTAAAAATATTCTACATGTTTACCATATCAAGAATGTTAAGCATTCACTTTGGGGGAAACCTATTTTACGTATTTTTCAGTACAAACAGTACGACTGTGAACGTTTTGCATTGGTGTCTCGCTGCTCAGTCGGCTGCCACCCAGTGTCCATCGCCTGCAACTACGAGCCGCAGTTCCCAAAAACTGCGAAATTTGAGATGCTGCTCACTTTTAATCTTTCCTCCTCCCCTACCCCTCCCTCTACTGTGGAAAATTTACATCTTTGAAATAATGAGTGTTTTTAATTATCAAAATCAGTATAAAAATAGCAGCATGCTACTAGACACGAAAAGCAGATTCATCAGGCATTATGAATTTAAATGCAGATTTCTGCCTTCCTTTTATATTATCAAAATCTTTTTTAAAGTCAACATCAAGGCAAGGGGTATAAGGACAGACACTGCATAGTATGATTTGATACTAATCTGAACGGGATATTTGTCTTTAATTAAAATTCATGATAATTACAGGGTAAACAATTTTTATTTCAAAATACAAGTTTAACTGGAATTGTAGTGATGAAAGCCTAAGAGGGAAAAATGCAGTCTTACAGCCCATGTCACTGTATATCACTTACATCCAGAGGTAAAAGCTCTAATTGGTGAGGAGAGAAAATATTTGTGTTTGTCATTGAACCTTTGTGATAATCCAGCATTATCCATTTCTAAAGAAATATAAATACTTTAAAACAAACATTGAAAATAAATCCTTTTGATGTAACATACTACACTCTTTACCGAGAATTTTCAGTCTTCTTAAAAGTAAGGGACTTCACCCAAAAATAATTGAAGTATCAATGTAGGACAATCCTTGCAGGAAAAAAGTCGGAATGTAAACCTCTGTTCCAAATTAGATCTGAAATACAAAAACACCACACCATGGATTTAATTCACAGGCATTTTTCAGCAAGCAACTCTTTTAGTTACTTTTATGGGTTAACAGGAGTCTTTCTGAACTTAGTACAGTCCTGCTTTTGCCTCAGCTCATAACCTGTTTTCTTAACATGTGAGCAATCACTCCCTGCTTACATTCCCACCAGCACTGTGACAATACTATGGATCATGCAGGTGAGCAACTCTGCATAACCACAGCATCTGCAACACAATTATGCATCAATAGTACAGACCTAAATTAGCCCACAATTCTCAAAAATAAAACCAAGTTTGAGGGTCACTTCCCTAAGTAGTGACTTTCTAATAAATACTTTGGATTAAAGGTTACACAGAGTTTTTCACCTTAACTATGACCTGGAATCTGCACTTCATCCCAGGTATACCAAGGTGATCCTCAGAGAGCTTATTCACGTTTTGTATTTATGTCCTTTCCTTTCATAAAGCATGGTAATATTTGCAAAGCTGACAAAAGCTTAAAAACAATCATAGCTGCTCACTTAAATACATTACCCCCCACACAGAAGCATCAGTTTGCAAATTTCTCCTACAGCTACTTATCACTTTGATGTCTTACAACAGCTTCACTATTAAAAGCATGCAATACTAGAAAGTGGTTCAAGCTTCAGTGAGATAAATCTTCAATCAGCTCAATCACTGGCAGGTGCAAAGAGCAATTTTCAAATGTCTCAAGAAAAATAAATCAAGATTTTGATATTTTTAAAATGTTTGATCTAATACATCCATATTGAGAACCTCATAGAAGTCAAAATAATGTAAGCATTTAAAACAATGAGCCATATTATCAACTCTGAGAGAGGAGACTAAAAAGATGAAGAATTAAAACATAATAATACACTTAGAACAGTCTATCCAATTAACTCAACTCAGTGGCTCAGTAAGTTACTACTTACCCTCTCAGCCAGCTGACCCTGCACACATCTCTTAATTGTATATTAAACTGCATCACCTTATAAAACACTGCACAGCAGATTCTACTTCTGCAATTTACTGTAAAATTTGAACAGAACAATTTTACTACTATAATTTCAGAGTGTGCATGGCCAGTTACTATGGCTTAGAGACAAAGAGTACGACAAATGATTGTGACTACCTGTAAACTCAGGATTATGGTTGAATTTAGAAACTACTAAGATGAAGCATTTTATGATTTTTATGTAAACAAAAATGGAAAATTAAAGCCTCTGTTTTTTAAAAAACATAAATGCCTCAATTATTTCTGAAGTTCTTCTGCAGAGGAACTGGGGGGTCAAACAACTTTGACTTTCTTTTAGGCATCTCTGGGGTAATGACAAGATTGCTCTCCATGTGTGTTTTAACAGCATGTCACTAAATGTGCTATTTGCTTAGAGGTCAGCTAGGGAGTGACTGTAGGACAGGAGAGAGAACAGAAAGCTGGCAGGCACACACCTCTCCACTTCCTGAAGCAGGCCCTGAGAAGGTAAACTATTCTGAACACCAATGGTGTTATTTTACTGGCTATAAAGCAAGGAGAAACAGCCTATTGCCAAAGATGACAGTTGCAAGCATATAATAGCAAAGACACATTTAATACTTACATCATCAATGTCTTCATCATCATCCCCAATATCATCAAACTGGATTTCATCATCATCTCCAGGACCAAATGTGTCTGTTTCATTGATTTTGGCTAAAAAGGAGTTTAGAGAAATTAAGGAGTGCACTCACACCATGTCAAGATAAACTCAATATTCTTGTTCAATACAAACTTCCAATTTGAAGTGAAAAGATTCTCACCATGTTCT
>JAOXXN010000001.1:14302176-14322148 GCA_026770055.1 Myrmophylax atrothorax | reverse complement strand
TACCCATCCCTGGAGGTGCCCAAGGCCAGGCTGGATGGGACTCTGAACAAACTGGTTAGTGGGAGGTGTCCCTGCCCATGGCAGGGGGTTGGAAGTGGGAGGTCTTCAAGGTCTCTTCTGACCCAAACCATTCTGTGATTCTCTAAGTGAGCAGGTACGAAGTGAAGGAAGGCTGAAGGCAGGGGAGATAGTAACGCCTGGATCTGTTACATCGCCCCCCCTCCCCCCTTTCTTCCTTTGCAGAGCTTCTCGAGGCTGGCAGATTACCCAGTTTACTTGTATATTAATTAAATGTTGTTTTTAGACAGGCAGGGGCAAAGCCTTGTGTGAGCAAAGGCCAGCAGTGGATTTCGCCAAGGAAACGATTCTACCCTCCCTCCTCACCTGTTGTGCCAGTCTTCCTGTCCTCTGACACTTTTCTCCTGGGACACACCGAAGAAGGCCTCTGGCCACATTCCTCATAAATCGTCAAAATTACTGTAATTTTATGCAAACTATGTAAAGTTCCATCTTTTCCAGGCAGCAAGGCAAGGAAGAATTACAGCTCTAAGTAAGCTGCCCAGGACGTGTGAACTGCTAAACATGGACCTGTTCATGGAGTGCTTCTGCATATATTCTCATTTTTAAAATGTTTTAAAGGTTCGTTAATTATGAAATATGCCTGTATTTTCAATGTCCAGAGAAATGCAGGCATTGCAAGTATTATGGAGCAGCCTGCCTTTATATGGTACTTTAGGTACTATGGAATCTTTACAGGGTATTAAAATACAATATCCTTGTACTTGTATCCTAGATCAGATCCGTAATCATCGGCTGAGTTAGTGTTTTTCTTCTGGTTCTCTACTTACCTGACTCAACATGCAGTAACATTGTGACATTTTAATTGACACGTATTAAAAAGCCTTTCTGGTTGGCACTGCACACTTGGTCTGCTGTAAAGGTAGTTCAGTGTTAGTGATGAACAAACAGTGGCTCTTAAAACTGGGCAGAATAAACAAATAAACAAACCAGCACTTTAAGATGTTTGAAAGTTTATTCATAGTAGAAATTTCAATTTCTTTTGAAGACTACAAAACCTGCCATTAGACAGGAGAACAAGCAATGATAACTTTCCAGAACTGTTCATAGTTACATCTGGAACGGTTTTAATTACACATTAACAGCATGATTGGACTCTAGATCAGACTCTGAATAAAACAATCATTTAAAGTATTCAGTACATTTTTTTATTTTTTAAACTAGCATTTCAGTTCTATGACAGCAGTGCCAAGCATCTAACAGATGCTATTGTAATGGTCAGAATAAGGTACATTACCACTGATTTCCTGGAATGGTACCTTAGACTCACATGCCATGCTGAGAAAACTAGTATAAAGTATGATTGTATAGAATCGTAGAAAAATATTTTATCTGTGATTTTGTAATTTTTTAAAAACAGTTTAAGTAGACTTCCCCCCCAACTAGGTTGCAAAATAATTACATCCCTCATAAGTACACCTTCCCTTTGATTAGGTCAAGAGTATCAAGATAAAGCTAATCATTTACATAATTTTCATAAGTGAAAATTCATCTATTAACCATTGCTGCTTATTAAGGGCCAGCACACTTTGAATCATTTCCTTCCAATAATAGAAAAGCACAGCTTTAGTTGGTACACCACATTTACAAAAGCAAAACACACACACACACAAATCCCAGACACGCCAATCTATTTTCTTATGGCCTTGTCTCTTTAGAAAAAAGTTTTAAATACTTCCTTGAAAAACCTCCTTGTAAGTTCCATTCAATGTTATAGTGATTATGAATACAGAACTTTGCCCTTACTGGATATAGATGGCATTTTATGACTATTGCAACTACACTCTTCCCCCTCCATTCCCTCATGCTCTCAAGCATAATAAATGGTAATTTCACACTTAAAAAAATTAAAAATACCCATGGCTGACATATATAAAATTCACCTGTATCTGCAGTTCTCCTTTTTTTATTTTGTATGACTCTGTATCCTTGAGTCATTTGCTACGCCTTGCAGACCAAGCAGCAGCCCAGCAATGAATGCACACAGTGTGTCATATCCTCACATTCTAATAGAAAGGTGCTGGAATTCAAAGAAACATTAAGTGGATTTCTCTACAGGTTCTAACAACTGCAGCTACAGAACCATAAAAATAAATGTGAAAGTTGTGAACATGGAAGTAAGGTACATAAAACCATGTCTAGCCTGTAAAATAGGCAGACCCTTTACACCTTGGTTTAGAAAGCAACCTAAAAATATAGTGACTCCAGACTTTAATACAGTCAAGTTAGGGTGTACTAAACCCCTGTTTTGCTACAATTTAAGATGGTCATCCTCTGCTGCTATATACATGACATAATAGCAACATCTGCAAAGTATAGACTAAATTTAAGATCTCACTTGAGAATGTAGATACATAAAATGTAGAAGTTAACTTTGCTTCACTATTTGGCTAATCATCAGTGAGCTTGAGGACAACAAAGTACAGCTACAATAAAACCACTGAAAGTACTTTTATATTATTTTAACATGGATATTGCCAATAGTGAGGCAGTTTAACACTTCCTTTTTTTTGGTCTGTTTTTTGTCAGGTACCTACAGATACACCCTGAACAGAGGAGAAACTCCCTTCTAAACTGAAGTGTTTTTATTGACACACTGGCAAGTACTGCCATGCCTTCATTTCAGCAGTATCAGTTTTAAATCTTTTTTTTTGACTAGGTATGTCAATCTTCTGATTAACACCTTTAAAAGCCACCAGAAGGTACAGTTTCCAGACTTTGAGAAGCCCGACTTAAAACTGCTCACAGAGCTAAAAATACATTTTCTGAAAGATAGGGTTGTGCTAAATTCCTCTGGAACTGCTAACACTGTGAAAAAAAAAAGAAAATGCCCTTTTTCTGCCTCTAGTTAAAGATGTTTCTTGGAGAAAGGGTAGATGCATCTGTACACCTCAGGCAAACTTCAATGCTAAAGCCCCAAGTAAAGAAAAAATACTGATTGCTTGGAAGAGCTGTGTATTCAGATTTCTGAGATCTATGCCGATTTAAGAATCCTTGTTTATAAAACCAATTCCTTCAAAATTGTATCACGGATTAAATATTTAGCAGATTTTTAAGGGCAATAAAAGTGGGATCCTTTGCAAGTCTGACAAAGGTTCCCACAGGAACCCAGAAATTCTGGCAGAAGAAACACTCCCATTCATTTAGAGCGAATCTGTGGTGCCACAAAGGTGATTCTCCTTTTCAACAAACCTCTGATGATTTCAGGGAAATAAGCCAATTAATCACCATAGAAGAAATCTAATACCACTTGCATAAGAAGGTATTTTCTTGGTTTAAACACCAAATCACACCTTTTAGTTTTTAAATTGCATTGCTCACATACAGCTGTTCACTCAGATCCATATTTTATTAAAGCTGGAATTCCCAACAGCCATTTTCATATCTGAAAGGAGCTAATGTAGCATGTAATTTTGGTGGAGGGGAACACTCACTGAATACAAACACCTTCCAGTGCTCCTTCTCATGTGGGCAATTTGATCTTTCAAGACCAGCCATAGAGATGCACCTTTAATTACTTTACACACCAAGAAGCCAAGGCTATTAAAAGTTTATATTAGTATTTAAAGTGAGTTTTTCCCCCTCATTACAAAGTTGCTTCCATCTGCAGAAAATTGAGAATGTTCACTCCAAACAGCTTTATCTTACCTGACTGGGACAATACTATTTTCATGGTAAATTAGAATGACCCTTTTCCAACTTGATAGATCTGAATGACTCTGCTCTCATTTTGCTTTAAATGTCAATTAAAGTGAGCAGAAAAAAACTGAAAGAACATTAGATCCATCAGTTTTGCAACTGCAATGAATGCAGTTTAAAACTATTTTGCAGGCTTCTGTTTATTATTGGACAATATGTTTTGTTTTCTCTTCAATGTTGCCTTTCTTCTGTAATGCCAACATTCATTCACTGAACAAGTCCTTTGCAGCTTAAACAAGTCATAGAGATAAAATATTAACAATGGATTATAAGAATAAACAATATAGAAATGTCCTCTATCAGAAAGTATTTAGCAATGATTCCTGAGTCCAGAGATTAGATGGGAGAGACTACACAGGAGGGGAAGGGGAACAAAAGACGGAGCAAGTTATCTTTTCTCTGGGTTATATTACCAATTGTGTATCTAGTATGGTGAGAGACACACTGTTTAAATTTTCAGTACTATAAACAGTATCCTGATTTTCATAACATGACATGTGGTGTCAAAAACACAAAAATGTAGAAAAGACATAGGCGAGGAAAACTACTTATTCATAGTATTACATTCAATAGCTGTTTAACAGTCAGGCTTCGTTTAGAGCTGTCCAACAATACTGATTAATCCAGGTGAACTGTTTAATCAGACTTAATTGTCAAAATGATTAATAGTATCTAAGTAAAACAAGGCATGTATACATTAAAGAAAACAGCACTGAAATGTACTGCTTGTGAACTGTTTACAAAAACATACAAAATGTTGGATGGCACAAAGTATATAGTGCTAATATAAACAGATTGTTTAAGCTAAGTGCTTAACATAAACTGTCCATTTCTACCTGTAACAAAGAATATTTTAGGGGACAAAAAAATTATTCCTTATAAAAATAATGCTATGTGGTGCAGAGTGCTTTATTCAGTGTATTTTTGACAGAGGTGGCATTTGTAATTCTTCTGGTTTATTCAGTCGTGAACATGATCATTTTCATTGTCTCCACTTGTCGCTCCATTTGCGGCTCCAGTGAGATCAGTAACTTGCCAACAACAGTTTAAAGCGAGAGTAGATGAAAGCAGTAGCAGCAGCAGGAGCAGCAGCATTATAGGTACCAGCTGGGACAGAGTGTGCTTGCAGGTATCTGTCAGATATGTGCTACCTGTCGCCATGATTTGTGCTATCATCTTATACCGTGGTACCAAGTATCTGGTTGAGGTCATTTCACAGGGCTGTTGAGGGAATATTTTTTATACCTCTCCTCTGAGCAAGAGTAGAACGACCAACTGGCTCCAAAACTGGTGACTGATTACGATTCAAAGCAGAGTAAGTTGCTGCCATTGCACCCTGTAGGGTAGAGGGTAAAAAACAGTAGGAGTATGTTGAGACTGATGCACACACTACAGACCACACAGTGCTAAATGCAAGAGATTCTGAACAAGTTTTAACTTCCAGTCTATTTTTATCTACAAAACAGAAACACCTTACTGCTTTACTCCAGTACCGGCAGTGTTTGCAGTGAGTGTTTTTTAGGGTAATGAATTCACACCCAAAAATTAAGTTCTCTTTCTATGCTGTGTGAGATAGTTGGGAAATGAAATCCCATTAGTAGGCTGTATCTGCTTATCATTTATATAATCATTTCAGTTTCCAACAAAATATATAAAAATCACCAACATTCCTCAGAACACAAAGATCTATTTTAAAAAAGTTAGACAGTTGCAAGCCATGGGATCAGAACACCCCTCATATTCCACTTGTGTTCTTGGATGCTAGAAACTTCTAATAGCTGACTCCGAGAGTGTGTTAATCATACTCTTTAGATCCCTTCTATGTCGCACAAGAGATTCTTGAATGTTGGACTAAAACCAGGGTGGAACACAGAGTAGAATTCAATTATTTTTGATTTTCCTCTGCTTGTTCAAAGTGAAAAAAATTCAGGGCCAAACCAGATCTTGTTTCAGATGGAGTGCAGAACAGTATGATACCACAGTAATTAACCCTGCCCTTTTGACTTCTCTTTAGCTTCTACTGTGATCACAAAGTATATTATTTTATTTTAGTTACTGACAATTACCCTCCTCTCAAACTGTAAAATTAGCTAAACTATTTTTCAGCTCCCCTATAGTTACAACTTTTTTCATGATCAGAATGGTTTCTTTAAGCTGGTTTCCTAGCAGTTAAGCCTTCTAGTGTAAGTCAGTCCAACAGATTTCACATACAAGAAAATTAAAGTCTTTTAAAAATATATTAGATTTACTCCCTGTGAGTAAAATCTCATTAAATCTTATTGCATATTACAAGTTCACTTTAGGGCTTTGTGCAACAATCAGTCACAACGACTTATAAATCTTATTTAGAGGAAACACATGCCACCCTAACTGTAAAATCAAAACAACCCCTTTTTGTTTACACTATTTTTGGCTAAATGACAAGCTGAACAAATATCTACTTACCTTCACTAAATGGGGAGCTTCTTGCCTGTTCAGCTGGTATTGAGGCAATTGGTCACAGTGAACTATCCAGGGGTGACTAAGAACTTGGGCTGCAGTCAGTCTTTGATGAGGGTCAACATGAAGCATTTTTGAAACAAGGTCCTGTCAATAATATACAAAGGGTCAATGTAAATAACAGTAAAACTTCAGCTTTAAAACAGATTATTGTTCCAAACTTAAGATTTTGGAGGTATAAAAATATGTTCATATCTCTGTTTAAAACAAATGAAAAAACACCCTGCAATGCTAACAGTGTATCTCAATTACGTGACTTAATTGAAATTTGGTAACACAAAAGGAAGGTATCCAATTAAACAAGGAAACTTTAGCACTTTAAGCATCTACATAGAAGAGGCATAAAGGATCTTGCACACTGAAGTTTAAATTCTATGTGCTGCATTAGACATACTTCTCAAAAAAGTTGTCCAATATTTTTCCTTCATACAAATGCAATAAAGTGTAAGGCTTCAGTCATTTTCATTATCATGATTTAGACTATCTGTATGATTTTTGAATGTCATGCTTTCACACAAAGCTTTATTAGTGCATAATGACATGTGTGTGAATACAGATAAAATACACTGTATTTCTAAGGTCAGCTGTTAACTACTACAGTGTAGGGCACACCTGGTTTTCCTCCTACATACAAGTGACTGTTAAAACATGAAAGGATTGAAAACAGGAAACAAAATTCTAGATACATAAGGGATGAGATCAGTATTTTAAAATAACAATGGGTGAAACCTACGCAATTATATATAACATATACATTATAAGCAACATGTTACATTGCAATCCATTCCTGATCCCCCAAAGGACAAAGGAAATATACTTGCCTTAGCTGTGTCTGAAACAGTATTCCAATAACCACCATTGAGAGAGAACTTCCCACTACCTATTCGGGCCAAAATCTCCTCTGGGGTGTCATCAGGACCATTTGCAAAAGGAGTGTAGCTGTTTAACCGAACAATTTCAATGTTAGTAACTTCCATAACCTGGACCTCAATAGGTACTATAATCTGATTGTAAGATTCAGCAAAATCAGCATAATTACAGGCAACAGACAGTCGAGCAGTTGTAAAAGGAAATTATTCTTCACACATGAAAATACATGGCACTGACTACGGATCTGTTCTTCCTGCATGTATTCCCTCTCTCTTGGGTCTGAAAAGCAGATTTTGTTTCTATAGCAGTCTAAATACTGATGGTTCCTGAATTTCAGAAAGTATTCCTTAAGCTTTCATATTCCAGTGAAGTAATAAACTGATGTGTTATAAAACTAAATGGGAAGACTTTATGATTAGTCTAAAAGAGAATAAATGCAGTTTTGAAACCAGAGGCAAAAAGGTGCAGCAATTTTCCTTGGTTCACTCTACGCTTTCTTGGTGTTACCATAACATCCAACCAAAAAACAGAGATATTTGAAAACAAATATTTGTCACTTACTTATTTTAAAATGCAAAAATGCTTTGATGATGTTAACTCTTAACCAAAGCAGCAACCTTAGTAATCCAGCATACAGAGGTAAATCTAGTTGCTGTTGCATCTACCAAATATCTTTTGAACTTGTGGTACTATAAGTTGAATTTATTATTCATCATCTTTTATACAATTCATTTCTGTTGCATATGCAAATGCTTTTCCATCCCACTGATTATATCCTAACTGCATCACTTCAAACTATTCAGTGGCTGAATTTTGCACAGGATCATGGCTTTATTAATGCATTGCAATTGCATTTGCAACATACATTTTCTTCAGCATATATGCTGCTTAATCATCTAATTTTCATGAGACAATAAATTCTTAGTCCTAAATAACCCTTAAGCGGAAATTAAACAACTAAAATAGATGAGACATTCAAAGCAAAGAATTTTTCACATCAGTCTCTGCAAACCTGGATTCTACTAAAGGCAATGCATATTCTTAACCCCAGAGTTGAGATCAACCAGTGCTTTGACAGAAACATCTGCAACAGTGGGCACACATTTATTTTTGTTTATACTGGTTTGCTATTCTACAGCAAAGCAAACAGAAATTACTCTTACCCAGTAAGCATGGTATAAAGCAGAACACCAAGGCTCCATATGTCACATGCAGCATCATAGCCTTGCCTCTTTAAAACCTGAGGGAGACAAATATTTTTTTCTGAAAAAACTGCTTATAAATGCTTTGATTGTGCCATAAAAATAGTAAGATTTCCAAATTTTACTGTTTACAAAGTGATTCCATTTGTTAGGCAAAAATGAAAAAAAAAATCTAACTAGCAAAAAAATCCCACTAAAATAAATCAAGGCATATGATCTATCCTAGTTTTTACCTCTGGTGCAACAAAATTTGCTGTGTAACATGGAGTCATCAGAAGACCATTTTCCGCTCGCAGTTGTTTCGCAAAGCCAAAATCACAAATTCGAATTGATTCTGGATTACCAGATTCATCAACATAAAGAATATTGCTAGGCTTCAGGTCTCTATGAACAACCTAAAAAAATAAAACAAACCACTAAATACAATAAGCTAAACACATGAAAAGCTTTCTATTATAATTAGCAATTCTGCTACTTAATTTCAGATCTCCCATTAAGGATCAGTTTCCAGAGTTCCACCTTCTACCATCAGCTGCAGTATTCTGATGCTCAGAGGTGTCTGGAGTACTACAACTCTAACTTGGAAACTCTACAACTCCCTTTAGACATCCCACACCCCCCTGACTGATTTGCACAGGCAGTTCCAGATGTCTTGTTCTAATGGTTGAGTCACATAATTCCTTTTTAACATGCATCCCCACAAGGCTCCTGGAATCAGAACCTTTGCCTAGTAATATCTTTTGGAGTCATGGGTGTTGTAATGACCTGTTAAATTGCCTTCACAAGACACATTAGCCTAAAGCCTCCAGAGTCTTTGCTCTCTGTAGAGGAAAGAGTGTATACAGCGCTAAGACAGTAGGGTGGATCTAAATGTCCACCTTTAAATATTTAAATGGAACATGAAATCCTTTATCTTCCTGATTGTTTCATGGTTAAATCTGAACAGAAAAGATTGGTGAAATATTTTGAGAAGGTAATCACATTAGAATGAGAAGACACCCCCAAACTCCTGCAAGTAAGTAATGTGCAGAAACCAGAAGTTCTACACACTCCTCCCAAGCCAGCAGCTGGTCAGGGAAGTAATGCAAGGTTAACAAATAAAGGAGTGCAGAGGGTATTGCACACTGCAAAGCAATTTAACATGAGTCTATTCAGTGGAGACTTTTTCAGCAGCAAACACTTCGCGATTCTCAGATTTAACAAAACAAATGCTTAGAAATATGGAAACAAGCACAATGTAAGCCAAAATATACAAATGATATTAAAGAATTTGACTTGGAAGAGTAGATGTCAAGGGGAAAATCCTGGTTTTAGATGTCGGTGTATGAGAGAACCAGCCCTTGTTTCTTGGCATTCAGACGGATTAGAAGCCTTTATCTCTAAGTAATGAGTAAAACATCCTTTACTGCTCTGAGAGGCAGAAGAAAAAGAAAAATCACAATTATTTTTTGGAAATAGACTCTAGAAGGGGCAGAAAGGAAAAAGTGGTCAATAGAAGCAGCATGGAGCCAGGGATTTGGCAGTTCCTAGAATCAGTCTCTGGTATGCTTTTTTTTGAAGACGGGGAAGCAATTCTCAAGTAGGAGGAAGAGTAAGTGTAACAGTCTAGTTCAAACTCAAATGCTAATTCCCAAGCAATCAAAATGTTTATGTCAAATAATAACTAAGATACCGTCCTATATTAAGCTGTTTCCTCAAAGATAAATTTTGAAAATATTTAAAAATATAAACTTTTAAAAATTTTTCAGATTGTTTAAGTTATACTGATATTTTGTACAGAAATAAATTTTACTTTAGAGCAACAGATGAGAGCAAAACAATATGCAAGACCTTTCAGTTGTTTATTTCTTAGCATAATGTTTTTTAGCAGTCTCATTTATCTACCAGCATGCAGAATTTTGCTGCTCCAAGATGATGTGGTACTTCTTGTTTATGATGATATCTATTGTGCCAATCCTTAATTGCTGTATACTTTGAGAATGCTTTGGGTGAGAATACTGCTTACCCTGAAGAGGAAGATTTCATACCTTACTTTGCTCATTTTTCAGTTTAAAAGTATCCTATGAATGTCCATGATTTGGGAAGGGTTGTGGAGACTGCACACAGATTCAGTCTGTCAAACCAGATATTACCTAATATCATATTCAAGTGAGCTCCTCTCCAGTGTCCAAAGGAGTTAAAACAAGAAAATGCACTGAAGACAGGAAGGACTCTTCCAGACAGAAACTGGACTACTGAAGTGCTCACTCTTTACACATATGGCCATCTTTCATGTGGAGATGCACTTAACATTCAACCTGAAAATTTCCAAAAGCGAAAGTTCCAAAGTGCAGGTGGTTTAATACAAGTTAAAATGCCAATATTTACAGACATCTACAGCAAAAAAACAAAGGCCCCTGAAGTCCCTTACTTGATGCAAGGACACCGGGCTTCTTTTGGCCACATGAGGCAAGAACAAAACAAATTATGATTTGTTTTTCTATTATCTGTATTTCCATACAGAAGGTATCAAGGTTTGTTTGTGATTCCCATGGATGCTGCTGGCCAAGGATTCTAGTCCTGTGCACAGAGGCTCAAATAAAAACAAGCAGATGAGCAAGTGATTGAAGAAAGTGATGAATCACAGAATAAGATACTAGGTAACTCTGATTGGTAAGTTTTTTGAAGTAACAGCTTCCAGAAATGACAGTGTGTGCTGAATTGTTATTTGTAACTTAAAATAATTTGAGTACTATGTGTTCCAAAGTGTCTTTTCTTGGGTAATAATGTCATGTATTAATAACTTGAGTTTTTCCTTGCACCCATACTTTCTGTTGATTCTCTATTCCCTTTCTCTTGTTTACTTTAAAATGCAACACTTACTCTTGCCATGCAATTGTCACACTGGCCTTCTTTATATTTGTGTTACTTCCTCTGTCTCCAAATTAATTGGCCGAAGTGTTAATTTTCTGTCTCCTAACAGTGTGCTACAACTTCCTGATCCTATGGCATAGGAATTACAAGTCATAAACTATGGTCTTCAAAATGAAGAAGTAAAAAAAATTACAAGTGTAATAGGTGGCAAATAAATTTTGAGGGTTTATAACAGGAAGAGACTGGCATTATATCAGGTCCCATGGCTAAGCAACAGCACTGGTCTTAGCACCTCTTCCTGGACTTTCTTCCTCTCATATCCTCTCTGTTAGCCATTATCTGCATATTTCACAGAACTGCTGACAGACTGCATGAAGAACAACAGGAGCAGTTGCATCATCTCAGTTATCTGAACACATACACATGTGATAAGGAATGTTTTGATTTCAGCACAAATTCCTGCTACAAGGCAATTGTTTACAAAAAATTACTCAATTACCACACAGAAGAATGTATAAAGACAGGAGTTTATGCTTCTGAAAGAGAAGAGTATTAACAGCTATAAACATTTTGTCCATGATGAAAACTTACCCCTTGTGCATGGAGATATTCAACTGTTTTTGTTATTGTGAACAGAACAGCACTAGCTTCTCGTTCAGAGAAAAACTTCTGCCTAAGAATCTTATCCAGCAGTTCTCCTCCTTTCATGAGTTCTGTTACTACATATACGTATTTTCCATCATCATACACCTGCAAAAAGTACATAAATGTGTAACTTCAAAATATTTATTCTCTGCTGTCTTCCTGTGAAATGCAGAGATGGTGCAAGTGTGTCCACAGGCTGTTTTCTTCAATTATTTTCCCCATATTTCTCAACCCACACACTATCCAAACGTGGTTCACCTTCAGAAATGAACACAAAACCTTCTGCAAAAGGGCAATACAGTAATGAAGTAACATAAAAATACCAGCATGTAAGTGTTTAAAGACAAAAAAGGATGAGTAACATGTAGTTTCCTCTGAATAGTTTTACTGAAACAAAATTAAACTAGGCATGGGGGAAATTAAGCAGTGAAAAATGGAAACTGGCCTAATTAAGGCAAACCCAAAGCTAATTCTGGCAGCTATTATTGCACCAATTTACAAATATGAACAGAGATCATTCCAACTGAACAGTGAGACAAAAGAAATCGAAAACAAATGAAAGTTTACCTCAAATAGCCTCCATGAACACCTAAGTGAATGCATTCAAAGTTGCTATGATAAAAGCCACAAACTTATAAATCACTCTGCACATAAAGCCTATACCAAAGTCTAATATTTATGAAGTATGCATATTTTAGCCCTTACTTCTAGTTATGGAA
The DNA here is from genome assembly GCA_026770055.1 of Myrmophylax atrothorax. Classification (NCBI taxonomy): domain Eukaryota; kingdom Metazoa; phylum Chordata; class Aves; order Passeriformes; family Thamnophilidae; genus Myrmophylax; species Myrmophylax atrothorax. The sequence goes on along the minus strand of JAOXXN010000001.1, from coordinate 14,309,583 downwards.
AACAGCTTGATTTTTGCATGGCTTTTATCTTCCAGGAAAGCAGTAGTGGAGAATTATTTATATTATCACCAGGGGGCACTACAGACTGAGCCATACCAAACCACTTTGAAGGTAATACTGAACATTTCACTTCAGTTGCACTTCCACAGAATGGTTTGCATTGGAAGGGACCTTAAAGACCATTTCATTCCAATCCCCCTGCCATGGGCAGGAATACCTTTCACTACATGAGGCTGCTCAGAGGCCTATCCAGCCTGGCCTTGGCTCAGCTCAAACCACCCACACCCAGAAGTGGTTCCTGCTTTGGCAAACCTTTTACAGACTGTTCCCTGTTATCATTTCAACCTATTTTTCATAGTGATGTTGCAAGTATTTTCTTCAGTAAAAGATATGAAAAAAGAACTGTTTGTGTTCAAGTAGAAACAATTATCCAAGTTGTAGTAAAATAAATTTAGGAATAGACAGCAGGTAAATAATAGAAAAGAGGAAAAAAACAAAGAAAAGTTTTCATCCCAATTTCCTTGTCTTAAGCTACCTGCTACTACAGTTCTAAGCTTCGTAATTTTTGTGCTCTCAACTATACTAAAAGGTTTTATTTTCTCACCAAAGAAAAAAAAAGAGGAATAATATTGCAGGCTTTACAAGCTTATGATCTTAAGGAGAGGAAGACATGATGGGTTTCTGTGTTCTCATTTAATAGAAATTTTCCCCCCATGAAATATAAATGACGGATCATCTGAATGAGTTTGCATTAAGACTTTAAATATTACACAGTATTGAAAAGCAGAATTATCTAATTCTAGACACTAAACTGGATTTTTCTTCTTTCAATAGGCATGCTTCCTCTAATCCTAATATAACACAAGGAAATAAAGCTTATTTCATGACACGACAGAGCACACACATCTCAGTACTGCAGGAGGCATTCAAGCAAAATTTGCACTTGGTTACTATTTTATCTGCTGGTCTTGTCTGCAGATAAAGCCCACAAATAACTCAACCTGCCAAAAAACCCCACACATAACAGCCCAAACAAACCATTCCCCTCACCCCCATTCCTCTGATGGTATTATCAACTTAGCTGTGTGCACAGAATAAACACTGTTGAAGCCTTCATCACAGTCAGGTGCACAGTATTATGCTAAAATCATATATGTGATGCTACTTTTTTAAATTAACTCTGGGCACAAACCAAAGATCAGCTGATATGTCTTCTCTACCAGGCAAAGTGAAAGAAACTATAGTGAGATACAAATGTAGGGACATGAAAAAAAATTAATAGAGAAAGAAAATAAGGTTTCTGCAAAGTGAAATAAGATTGGACATACATGTTGTGAGGGTTTTTAAAACTTGTATGTAAGTACTTGGACAGAGAGACTGGATATATTGTATTCAAGTTTCCAAAATGATTCTTCAAGCAGTGCTTTAAATAACTCAAAATATGTACAAAAGTTCTGCTACAGAACAGTAACTAATACATTAAGAGTGTTAAAATACATATAATGGTCTGGCACAGGAAATTTCTAGGTAATGTTTTGTTGGAAGCTGTGTGCTTCCTCCATTCTTACACTGTTTCCTAGGTATCCACTAATGGCCTCTGTCAGAGGCAGGATATTGGATAAGAAGGACATCTGATTTAGCACAATATAGCTCCTTCTTTTGTTTATATACTGTGGAACTGAAAAAGACCACTGATAACAATCAGAAGGAAAACCCCAAGAGGACTGTGCACTACAGAAATAAATTGGTCTTCTGAATATCCATTGTTTCAATCCAAACACCTTAGGAATTAAATAACATAAAAAGGCTGAACAAGAATGAAAATTTCCATCTTAAGCTAAATTACTGCATTTCTTCTTAAAATAGAAGAGAAAGAAGCTATTTCTTGCAGAATAATAATTTCCACACTTAAATACTAAAATGCTTTATTTTAGCATTTCAGATTAGAAACACAGAAGTTTTGATGTGGAACTGAATGAAAAACTGAGCAAATCAACAATGAATTTTATTTGTATAATTGTACACGGTGCTCTTAAGTTTGAGACCTGAAGGCAAAACACTCCCTATTGTCTCTGAAAGCTGAAATCTGTTCCAGGGATCTGTATTAGGACAATGAAAACTTAACGTTAAATTCTTACAGTATTGGATGTCATATGAGTTTCTATTAGATATGAATCCTATACCTCTTTCCTTACACTGGACATCCATAATTGCTGCTTGGGGAACTGATCTGAAGCAGAAGTGAGTGAGAATTACAGCCTGCTGCCTTTCTTTCTCTGTGGGCTTAAGGCTTTTTTTTTGTTTGTTTGGGTTTTTTTGTAGTCTCCCATTTGTGTATTGCTGTTGCTGTGCATGAAAGATGGTTCCTGCTGGAAGATGACTGATGATGATAAAAAATTAATTACAAAGTAAAATAATTCAGCATATATGGCAACTGTTCAAGGCTGCCTGGATGTCTATGTTCTCAATATAAAATATTTATAAGGCTAAAGTTCAGGTAAGTGCCCACTTTCTGTTTGTCTTCCCACTACAATAACATAACCTCTACTATGAATTAAAGTAACACACAAGCCAACATGCAGCACTAAAAGCAACATGATTGCTGATGCAGGGTCTGTTTAGCACAGTTGCTTTCAGGTAGCTTTACTGTCCAATTGCATGAAGGAGAACAGGAAGTGGGATTGTAATTCTGTTATCTAGCTTGCAGTGAGATAAGCTCCATGGTGGGCTCCCCTTGTATATCTGCCTTATTTTGTTGGTCCAAGAAAGGGCCAAACTACATGATAGTGATAAGGTGAGGACAGATTATAGACAGAAGAACTTCATGCAGAGTTCTCTAGCACTCATCTCCACAGTATTTATGAGCTATTGTTTTAATGACTTCAAAAGGTCTGACACTCTCCCTTCAGCTGAGCTCAGCTTCCTGGAAATGGTTTGCTGTTTTGCTTGAGGTTTGGTTTGGGGGACCAGAATATTTTCCTGCAGTCTATGAAAGTCATTAAGCATATGCCTTTTAAATTTTTAATCCTCTTTAATGAATAATCAAAGAGAGAAAGACAACTTTCCTTTTCTGTTAGATCATCAGAATCTACTGTTTGCTATGAAAAACTTCTACCTCCCAACTTATGTTACTCCTTGCTTTTTATGGTTCAAAGCATTTCCATGGTCAGAGCAAATAATAAAAAAATAGCTAGATAGTGTTCCATACAAAGACCAGATAAAGATACTGGGTAAAAAAGAGTGACAACCATGGATACAGAAAGATTTTGTCTACTACTGAGTAATACTCACTACTGTCGATGAAAATTACTTTGGGTTATACAATAATGTACATTAAAATTGCTTTTCATTAATGTAGACAAAAACACATTCAAAGTCATTTAAGCAATCAAAAAACTTTCTTGTTCCTTTAAATATACAGCCAATGTCCCATGAATTATTCTTGTGCTAGGATTTATGAAAGATGAATTATTTGACTCCTTAAGATTATCTTGTACCAAAATATGAGCACCTTTAAAAGAAAACATCTCTGTAAAAAACTGGATACTGATGAATAAATTGAACTGGAACAGTGTTTTATTTTTAAATACTGAAAAACATGAACACAAATCTTAAACATGTAGTCTGTCATCTCTCAAATTAGAAAATGATACACAATTATAACACACTAAAGGATGCCTTTAAAACACTACTTACATCTTTTAGGGTAATAATATTTGGATGCTGTCCATAGCGCAGCAGGATTTCAATCTCCTCTGTTGGATCTCTTTTACTCTTGTCAATGATCTGTAAGAGCAAATAGACACATAGGCAAAATTCTTTCTGTGAGTATTAGAAGTGTAACACTTCAATGTGCTAACTGGCATAAACAGTTAAACAGTATTTATTGTTGTAAAGGGGATAGAGCATAACCAAAACTATGTTTCTTAAATTGGAACAGTAAGGTGAAGCAAAAATGTTGGAAAAAATGAAAAAAACCCCTCTGTTGAAAATGATTTTGAAAGATAAGTGATCTGATCCCTTTGGCTGTGATAAATAATGCAAGGCTGTTTAGTAGGTAAGACTTCAGTCACACATTATTTAATAAAATAGGAAGTTCCTAATCTGACATGAGATACTGGTTTGATGATGTTAATTAACTGATTTTGTCAATGCTCATCTCAAACAAATATTTGGTGTAGCAAAAGATAAAGCAGGAGAGTAAGAGAGTAAAAAAATAGAAAAAGTAAGGAATTCTCAGAATTAATTCAAACAAGCATTCATTATTAAAGTTCACTTGAATCTCTGGAGACTTGCTATAAGGCTGTGGAGTTCTCCCTGTATAAATAAGCAAAATATTACTTTGCCCTACTTAGAAAGTATTCTTCAATTTTTTTCCTCTCCTGAACTGCAGAATTTCCTGTAATGTCTTCTCCATCTCAGTCTTACCACTTCATCCTTATGCCCATACTGCTACCAGCCCCATCCTAACCCATCACACACTGACCACCTTATTCCTTTTTTTCATGATTCCTTGAGGGAAAAAATGCAATAGGAAAAAGCCAACAGAAAATGAGGCAAACTTCACAATAAATATTGAGGGAATTAACAGCTATGTCAGTACTTTCTTCCAGTTTCAAAAAATTAGTTCGAATTGAAATCAGAGAATTCAAATCTGTTCCTGGCCAGAACCAGAATAAAGGTAAGTATTTAAATACCAAATTGAAATTGGAACGTCTCCAGTAAGCAATCTACATACAAGGATACAGCAAAACATACTTAATTCATCTTTGTAGTTTACGTAATTAAGAAGTAAGCTGTTCAGCAATTCAAAAAGAGAACTGCCTAATAGTACAGGATTTAAAGACTACTTTTATTTTTCCACTTAGAAAGTCAGCTAATCCACACTCCTGCTTTCATAGCAACCATTCAGTCCCCCAATGTTATACAGAAAGACAAAAAAACCTTATGATTGCAGTTCCGGGAAATCTACTGATTCCAACTAAGAATTTAATGCTTTCAAAGGAGTGTTAGAAAGCCTGAGAGAATAACATCAAAGCAACATTAAGAATCTTGTTGAAAACTAGGAAGCAACGACAAAGAGCTGAAGTTTATTCTGGTAGTTGTATCAGACTTAAAACTGTTGAGAATGCCTTACCCACCCATTTCAGAATTTATGAATTTCCTTTGGAAGCAAAAAACCCATAGATTACTTTGTTTGATTAAAAGTAATCAAACACATTTATAAAAAATGATAGAAAGTCATGTAAGCTTTTCATAGTACATTTCCTCCTAAAAGCAGTCTTGAACTCTCACCAGTTGCCATAATTCTATACGTGATTCAAATGGCTTTTCATGACCCAAACCAGCATAGAAATTGGATATGAGTATCTCCCAGTATATATTCTATTTGGTTGACTAGTATAGTTCACAGCTGTAGACAATATATTTTTACATTAAGAGATTATCTTAATCTTTATGTTCACTATGGTAAATAAATTAAAAATGCCCAATGCTAAAATACAAAAAGTGTGGTTTACAACAAAGTAATTACCTTTACAGCATATTCCATGTTTGAAGCTTTATGAATACATCTCTTGCAGATAGAGTAAGACCCAACTCCAATATCTTCCTTTACTTCATATCCGTCAGTAAACTGAATGCTGTTCCTGTGCAACTGCTACCAAAATAATATTATCAATTGATGAATATTCTTAATATGTAACTGATATTTTTATTAAAATATTTTTCTTAAAATTCCCATTGATTTGCTTCAAATTTTAAACCGATGACTATACAAGGTCAAAGTGTTCTAAAACAGCCACTATCTTCTGTGCAAAATTAGTATGAGATAGATTATAAATTAGGATTTAAGTAATGCACATTGTTTTAGAAACTGACATTATTTTTCTGATTATGGACCTATTAATTTAAAGATAGAATCACCAAACTAAAGAAAAACAGGAGACTTCATGATACAATAGTGAAACAACAATGGTAAAGAAGTATCATCACTGTTTCCATTATCTGAACAGACAGATTAATGCCAGCTGGAGAATTCAGACATACTGAACAGAATCAGATTAAATGGAATTGCATGGAATGGCAGTCAAAAATCATTTCACAGCAATAAAAAGCTGAAAGAAGGACAAGTGTTCACTCTTATAAGGGAAGGAAATGGTGTTCCAGTGTAAGGAGTTTGTGCAAAGGATGCAAAGCATTTGCAGGAAACCATCTGGGTATCCTGCAGCACAGAGAAGAGGAAATAGGAGTGAGGAAGTGGTTGAGGGGCACAGAGGAAAGGCTTCAGAGAAACAGACCTTTACAAGAGAAGGAAACCATATACAAAGAGAAATAACTTCATCCACAAAACTATATGGGAAAGAAGCAGCACAGAAAAGGTTGCAGGAACTTTTAGCAAGATATCAGGACTAGAAATAATATCGTTGGATATATCAAATCAGACAGCTTCTGGAGAACAAAAAAGGATCTAAATATGTATTTTCAAAATTTTTATTACATAGGAAAGTAATCTTTAGAAAAGAGCAAGTTGACCCTACAGACATAATGAGAGTGTTAAGGAAATACAAAAGCTATTCATCTCCTGAATAAATTGTGGGGTTTTTTATTTTCTGAGACATTTTCAAAATGTCTGTGCGCTGAAAAACGATGATGATGATGATACTTCAAGAAATTTTCAACCCCATTAAGATCACCAGTTGGTTTTCATGACTCAGTAATTAGAATTATTAAAAGCAGAAACAGGAGGTCGAGACATCTTCCAGTTTTCTCTCCTGTACAAGCATCTGCTTTTTCCCCCACCAGTCATAAACTCCTCAGTGCTGCAGAATGCTTTTAGAATGACCTCAGTCCCCTAAGGAGGCAAGGCAAGGCAAGCCTCTCCCCCAGTCCAGCAGGAGGCCCACCTTTCTTGTCTCACAGAAAACTGCACCTTAGGTCTGTTATCCAAAACCAAGCAGCACTGGCAGTAACAGAATATGTAAGAATAGCAACTGCATTGAGCTGTTAGAAGTGACCACCTCACAATTATTAACATGGGACTCTGTATTGGAGTCATTCTGATACTTCAAAGCCAAAGTTTGACTGTGTACTGTAACACTGACTTGTATGATACACTGACATCAGTCACAAAATAGTACAGATTAGCAAATTAACCAAAAGTGAGTGGCTTGGAAGGGAGAGATTATGTCCTGAGTCATGGATTCCAAGATGCACAGCAGTCCAAAACATCCAGATACAATCCACAATTGTACTCCAGTGCATCCTAGTACTGCATTGCAGGAATCAACTGACAGTTTCATGCATGGGGGAAAAAAATCAATACATCTGTTATTCCCCTCCATCTTATTATGGCTTGATATTAAAGAGTTAGTTCAGTACAGATGGTAGAATATCTTCATTTACGGG
>JAOXXN010000001.1:14272364-14302076 GCA_026770055.1 Myrmophylax atrothorax | reverse complement strand
ATGACTTTGTGATGGTACTTTATTCTGTGAGGAAGGAAACAATTCCTCCACCAAGAGACAGCTTTGATTTTTTTTTTAAAATAACTGAGCTAATGTGGTTTTTTTAAAGCAGATGTACTCACCTGGACAATGGAATGCACTCCAACTGTCTGCATTGCTTGGCTTTCATCATCAGATGCAATAGCTACAAAACTAAATCCCCGAAAAAGCTGATGTGCATTAGCACTGGGTGGGATACCAGGTGAATCTGAAAAACACATCACCTACTTACATGCAGAGTTTTTACAACATGGATATGAGATTATGTCTACACTGAGGAGCAAACTATAACTATTGTTTACAGAGACTGGAATTTTCAGAAAGTGTTTCTAAGGACGAAAATACAAATAATTAATGAACTATTTTGCGTATGTCATTTAGAAACACACCTGATATTCACACACTTTTCTTACACAAAAACCAGTACTTTGCAAAAATATTTACATATAGCAGCATATCTATATTATGTTTTTGGAAGAGAAGTCCTGAAAGTTTGGTAACACCTTAAATTTGTAAAGACAATTTCTATCAAATTTTGAATGGATCATTGCAAAATCAATCCATTCAAATGGTACTTTTGAATATGTAAATTGTTTCACTCTTATCTGTTTACCTTTTGGAGTTTTTGCTGTAAACTCAGGGTCAAAATAAAATGTATCTTCAGGTCGGCCAGTTGCAGGTTTAAAAGGGGGATGAATTTCTCTCCTGTATAATTTCTGAAGAGAAGGAACACACAGTGAATAGAAAAGTTATATGACACCAAAGATTTAACCAAGAAATTTCCTGAATTAATTTTTAACTAGATACTCACATTCCAATCTATTTTGGAAAAGAATGCATGCCTCTTAATTTCTTCTACTCCATCTGGACCTGCTCCTTTTACAAGGAAGAAAAAAGTCTGTCAACTATTTTCTTCTTGGTCAAAGGAATGGCTAGCAAAATTACATTTCTTATTTCTTCTGCATTTCTAGACGTATGACTAAAATGATAATACTTTGTTGAACACTGGAAGAGCAAATAGGCAAACTACATTCTTACTTTAAAGCCTATTTTACACAAGAAACAAAATTTATCATTGACATTATGAATATTATGATCAAAATTTAAATATTTTTCCTAAACATTTTACCTAATCTGTTTGCTGGGTTTCTTTTGAAGAGCATTCGCAGAAGACTCTGTGCTTCAGGACTCAAGAACTGGGGCATTCCAAGTTTGGCCCTACAGAATAAAAATAATTAATAGCATACAAAAATATTTAGGTGGGAATTAACTCTGCATTCTCCCTGTCCTTTGTCATTCAAAAAATCTAAATCAAAGAAGCATCACTGAGAAATTGCCTTCAGACATCAGAAACGGAGCAAAAGTGCTGTCAGTCATGTAAACATGTTTGGGATTTTTTTTTTGAGTAGTACAGTATTTTGAGTAATGACTCAGGAATTTAAGTAGAAGAACAGGTAGCAAAACATGTAGAGAAGAACAGCTACAGGATAACACTTTACAAACTTGTAAATTTTTGTAATATGCTTTGATTAACTTACAGGTCCAGTTACAACCAAATGACACTAAGCAAACCATTCTGATAATTCAAACAAAATAGAGTTCAGAAGAAGTAAGAAAACTACCACAGTATGACATACACCAAGAGCATCCAGGAGAAACAACAGGAAACTTAAGGTAGATGACAGCAACTGAATTAAGGTAGAACAGATTTTAAAAGATTAGCAGGTAAAACCAAAAAAAGTGAAAAAATCACTCCTTACTTTTTGCTCCCCTCTCCAATCTATTTCATGTAGTATCTTTCCAACTTGCCAGTCTTCAATTTTTAGATTAAAATTTTTGTAGTCTTGTTGTTTAGTTTTGTTTTGTAATCCTTGCCATAATTTCTCTATTCCACTTAACATTGAGCCTCCATTCTCTCACTGTTACTAGGGCTCATTTTTTTCTTATAACAATGATTATGGTAAGGATGGATATAGTTCCCTCCTTTCCATCACTAATTTAACCTCTAGCTTTTATTTTTTTGTAGTAGACCATGACACAAGCTCTCTGCATGTTGCAATCAGAAGACATGGTTTGCCTTGTATTCCAGGTATTGTAGATGTCCAACCCTGTGTCACTTCAGCAAGTGCATATATGTTGCCACTGGTTCACTGTTCAATACTTTAAAGGAATTTAGTAAATTTTCCGTTCCTTTCAGCATTAAAAAACCAGAGGCAGGGAGAAGGAAAGTCGGAAAAACTTTGCCTTCTTTGAGCTCTTCAGTAACACAGTCCAGGCAAATCAAGGCCACCAGTGCAGTGGAACAATGGGCAGTGGGCTACCCAATGCTTCCTGGTTGGAATGCACTACTGGCAGCTGAATTCTTGCTCATGCACTTTATATTTTGTGATTTCTTTGCATGTTCACTTGATGTAATTTCTGCTCACAGTCAAGTATCCCAGAGCTACACTGAAAGCAGGAAGCACATTGTGAAAGCACAGTAACATTTACAATGTTACTGAGGGACAGAGAACAGACAAATGTGATAGGAACTGTGCTGGACTGGGTGGGAATCTTTGTCCTATTATAATCCAAACCAGCTCCAACACCAGGGTGCAGCCCTGGAGGTTCAGCAAAAGAAGTCAACTGCCTAGAAAAATCTAAAACCAGGCCAAAAAAAAAAATCAGGAATTAATCTTCTGCAGAAGAGACTCAATAGACAAAAACAAAACACTGGTATGTACCACAGTCCCCAGTGGAGGGAATCAGAGGCCCTTGTGCAAACCACAGAGATTATGACTCTCATTGCTCCTTCTCCACCATGAGGAGCACCTTTCACAAAAGCCTGTACAGGACACATGACAAAGTGAGGAAAAGGCAACCACCAGGTCCTCAGAGTTCCAGTGTTATGCAACTACATGAGTGACAGCAATTTTTTTCTGACATTCCTGATGGGCAATAACAAAATTTTATATGAAGGCATATAAAGAGAGAAGATGTTTTAAAAATTTAACTTTATTGCTGCAATCTATGAGTTCTTCAAACTGCAGAGTTTTAGGTAAAACACACAAGAATAAATAAAAGCTAGTCTTGCTAATGTTGTGAGAAATAAAGAACCCAAAAAACCATGTACTGTAAGAAGAATGCATTTTCTGTGGATTTTCAGGAACAGAAGGTAAGAAAAGCAATATATCTTAAATGATAAACTATGAAAATACCAGTTCATATGCAAGCCTGACCATTTAAAAGTTTTATGAAAAATTTGAGGAAAAACATTCTGGTATGAAGAAAAACAAAACATAGCCAGAAAAAACAAGTGTGAACTTATCAGAAAACACTTTAAAATATCTTCTGGTTTTCAGCTCTTTATAGTACCAACAGCAAAATACTTCTATATAATATGTAATATTTGTAAGTGTACAAAACATTGAAAGAGCGTGAAATGTCTTCACATCATAACACAATTTCTGTGCAGCTATTTGAAACTAATAACAAAGACTAGAAGGTGAAAAAATAAAGAAGGTGGCAAGGGAATTAAAGAGATACATGCTCAAAGAAATCCAAGTAATTAGAGAATCATAGAATTCTATAATGGTTTAGGTTGGAATGGACCCCTTTAATATCATCAGATCCAAGCATTAACTCAGCACTGCCAAGTCCACCACTAAGCCACGTCTCTAAGTGCCACATGTATGTAATTTTTTAAAAACCTCCAGGGATGGTGGCTCCATCACACCCCTGGGCAGCCTGTTCCCTTCTGTGAAGACACTTTCCTAATATCCAAGGTAAACCTCCCCATGTGCAACTTGAGCTCCTCTCATCCTGTCACTTTCAACCCTCACCTCACTCCAAACTCCTTTCAAGTAGTTGTAGAGAGCAAAAAGGTATTCCCTGAGCCTCCTTTTCTCCAGGATGAACAAGCCCAGTTACTTCAGCTGCTCCTTGTAAGACTTGTGCCCCATACTTTTCACCAGCTTCACTGCCCTTCTCTGGCCTCACTCCAACACTTCAATGTCTTTATTGTAGTGAGGAGCCCTTAACTGGGCACAGGATTCGTGGTGTGGCCTCACCAGTGTCGAGTAAAGGGGGACAATCACTGCCCTGGTCCTGCTGGTCATCTGATTTCAGATACAGGCCAGGATGCCACTGGCCTTCTTGGCCACCTGGGCACATGCTGGCTCATGTTCAGCCACTGCTGATCAACATTCCCAGGTCCTTTTCCTCTGCACAGCTTTCCAGTCACTCTTCCCTAAGCCTGGAGTGTTGCATGAGGTTGCTGTGATCCAAGTGCAGGACTCGGCACTTGGCCTCACTGAACCTCATACAATTGGTCTCAGCCCATTGACCCAGCCTGTCCAGATCCCTCTGCAGAGCCTTCCTACCCTCCAGCAGATTAACGCTCCTTCTCACCCAACTTGGGGTCACCTGCAAACCAGCTGAGGTGCCCTTGATTCCCTTGTCCAGATTGTTGATACGGATGTTAAACAAGACTGGCCCCAGTACCCAATCCTGGGGAACTCCCCCTATGACCAGCCACCAGCTGGAATTAACTCCATTTATCACCACTCTCTGGGCTATGAAAGACTATGACTATCAACTAACCAGGGAGATGCAAGGACAATGTTCTATATGGCAGCTGAATACAGAAGATATTCATAGCAACAGTGAAAAGACCGCTGAGGAACAGAGTGGATCACATGAAGGCAAAGGGAAGAAGAGAAAGATGTGACTCATGAGACATGGATAGAGAAAAGAAAGCGTGGCTCCTGAAACAAGTGAGAGTGCAGTGGAACTATCTCAGACTCGCTTCTTGTAAATAGGAGGTGGTAAGAAGGCGCTTACACTTGCTGTGAATAGGAAGAACTTTTTAGTTAAAGACATTGAATAATCACAACATGAAGCTTTGAACTGGCAGGGTGCTGAGCCAGCAGAAGGCGGCAGCATCACTAAATATATTTGCAAATAAGATGAGGAAGAAAAAGGGCAAAGAAAAACATAATGTATGCATTATGAAAGCAAAAGCAAGGAAAAGAATGAGTTTGTTTTCTAGTGTTTTTTGCATTCCAATTACTTTGAAAAAATATGAAAGAATTTTATATATTTACTTTTAAAAACAAGTGGTTGGAGCAGAAGAAATGCCAGCATTGATTTATGGGTAGACAAGTGGTAACAGGACTAAGAACAATGATAAACAATAAAGCAGAAAACAAATGAGAGAACTGAAATAGTCTTATGAGTTTTCATGGAAAAAAATGTTATTAGTTAAAAATGGATGGAAATAGAGAAGTGAAGCTATGATATGAGGAAACAGATTTGTTCGCACAGTGTTTGGCTACAGTCCTAAACGTGGGGCAGTTATGCCATAGGTTGTACTAGTTTAGAAATTATGTGGGGAATCAGAAAGGGAGAAAAAGCAGACCTTCATCAGCAAAAACGTTAACTGCATGAAGGAAAGCAATTTCCACAATATGGCTGATGTGAAATCTATAGTGAAAACAGCAAAAGGGAAAATTGGAGCTTGGGCAAGTCATAGGGGAGTACAGAAGGGAGGATGGACTTCAGCAAATAGGGAAAGTATTGGGGAAACAAGTTGTTGGTAGCACCATTAATATAAAGAAGTAGGGTGAGGAGCTGGTAAGATAAAGGATAAGGAGAGAAAATACTTTCTCAAAAAACCCCCCAAATCCTAAAACAAAGAAAAATAAAAACAACAAAGAAAAAATGCACAAGTTATCAAAAAGGATAAGAAAGTTAAAAAATACTACGGAAATATGATGCAAAAGATCATATGGTTGAAGTTATTACTACAGATTAAAGAGCTGCTATGAAATTCTTTGTACCTGGTATGGGGGAGGAATAGAAAAGCAAATTAGATAGGCAGCAAAGGGAATTAATAATATGGAATAGGGAGTGAGGATTTACCAGTACCTTTGAAAATGAGGGAAGAGTAGAAAATAGATATTGCAGCCCAGAGGGCATCTCTGTAGAATACCTGATGAGATATATAAATAAGAGTGTACTCACTTGAGAATCATAGTCATGGTTTCTTTTCTGTCTTTCCCTTGGAAAGGTAGAGTACCAGTGAGCATTTCAAACTGCATAGAGTAAAACTTTCATCAATTATATTACCTGGACAAAACCTAATTTTTGACAAAACTACTTAACCTTCCAAAATTCATGCATTTTAACAATCAAGTCTGTGCAAAACAACTTCATTGTACAGATTAAATTGCTATGAACACTGAGCAGCCTTTGCCATTTTTAAAGCTGCAAAATATTTTCATATATTGACACCTCACTTAACATGCTTTTATCTAAATAATTTAGGCTATAAACTTCTGTCCTTCATTTCTGCCTAAAATGTTCATTCTTGTAAGACTTGATCTACACAACCATACTTTTAGTTTTCAACTAAGTAGGGGGTAGGGAAAAAGATTCCCTGTTCAAAAGTTAGTGATTTCTCCTCATGCAGAGATTTGTAAAAGGGTCAAAATTTAAAAAATTTGCAAGTATATATATAGCCTTCACTGGAATGGGGAAAAGGTTAGTTGATTGACAAAGACATGCATGATGAAAAGTGGTTACTATATGCATACAGTGGAAATAAAGCCTGAAGGAACATGTAAGAGCTACACAGTATGTGCATGCACATTCTACAGTGCCTTGTAATAAGCAACAGATACTGTTAAAATACTGATTTGTTCTGAAAGTGACTGAGTAAAAATAGATAAAGGCACTTCTGTTGGGCTGCAGTATAATGCAGGGGTATCAGATCTACACAAGGTAGTGAAAGCAGTCTGGCAGCAGGCATGGCAGCCAACACTCTTGGGCAGAAATCATGACTATTTCGGTTTAAGAACTGCAAACTAGTTCAATGAAATTTCATGGCATACAGTTAAAGACACCAAAATTAAAATAATTATAAAGGAACCCTCTGAAGCTTATGCAAACTTAAGTCATCCTGAGTACAAGGTATGCTATTCCCCTCTTTTTTGGTATGACCCAGACATGCAGCCCTCTCAACATTAAAACTGTACATGGATAACTTTAATCAATAACATGTGACTGTAATGTTCTTAGACTTACAATAAGAGCATGAAGTTGCACTAACAGGATTCTTTAAAACATCAATTTATTAAAATAAATTTTTTATTTCTTATTGCTATCTCTTCGCTACTGCTAGATATTTTATAATCTAAATAGTATTTTTTCACATATATTTAAAAATTTTAAATTTAATAATAATGCCAACATGAAAAAACCTACTTTTAACTTTAACAGTTAATACAATTGTCAGGAAGATGTAAGAGGATCTTCACAAGTTGCACTTGAAAAAAGCCCACTTTTTAAAAGGTAAATTTGTAGTGCTGCAGGTTTTGAAATACAAAGTTCTCTAGGAAGCTCCTAATTTGTCACAAGAATACACATTTGCATGAACAGCTCAGCATCTGTATTCTTTGTTGCCCCTCTCAAATACTATACCTCAACGTTAAAGGGCCAATAGTACTTCAAAAATAACATTGGCCAACATTGGCCTTCTGTAGTTATAATGTTTTATTTCAGCAGGAGAGTACCACACTGCTTCTGAAAACTTTAAATGAATGCTTTTAGATGTATGGCATCCCTTAAAACTGTCACCATCTTAAAGGACAAATTGGCTTAAACACTTCTGTCTAGCAGCACAAGAAAAGAGGCCAAATGACTTGCTGACGTATCTTTAGACTCTCCCTTTCTATGCCATAATTTCTGTTCAATCCAGATACTGTGTGCTTATACCACAGCAACCATCACTTTAAGTTTTGACCAACACAGAAAGTAATTAAGAATGATTTAAAACTGGGTACATGCAGATTGCCTATGCAAATGACAAACTAGAAATGCAAATAACAAAAATATGTCTTAGAGAAAACTGCACTGTATTCCATATATTCCATGTATTCCAATTCTCCAAATTTGGAGAATTTTTTTTTTAAGGTCATGTTTTTGTATTCCAAGTAGAAACCAAAGTGTTTAACATGCAGTGCACTATGAAAGCTACACCAATCACATCTAACATCTTTCAGCCATTTTCAATATTACCATATGCACTCGATAAACACAAAATTATGTTTCCAGATTCATAAAGTCAAACTGAAGTTTAATTATGTTTGTATTATCAACAACAAATATGCTGCAACTACACTGTAATTATCTTTTAATTGACTGTTCTTATTGATAAAATGTGCAGTTTTGAGGAGTGTGTGCACTTGTCTGGTAGTTCAGTTATGAGATGCTACTTTTACATAGTCAGTTTTCAGATCACAACAGCATTCTAAGTGGTTAAAAAGTGATAGGATGGCCTATTTTCAGACACAAAAATCCTTCTAGTATTATAAAGCACATAGATTAGTTGCACTGTTACAGTCATATGTAGCAGAAGCAATAAGAAATAAAAACACTTTCTTTAAAAGCACAATTATTTAATATCTACGTCAAAAATACACACAAATATTTTAAATATTAAAAGCTCTTCAGCATTCCTTAAATACCAAACATGATTTAGTAATTATTCTTTTCCAGTTCATATTCCATACACATATTGTTTCCCCCCACCCTGCAACTTCATAGTAATTAACCCTTGCAGAAACAACATAAGCAATTGAACAACCATATCCCAGGTCAGCTCAGTGTCCTTTAGATTATTTTGATGTGTGAGAATAACAGTTGCCATTATTCCACCAAGTTGTAATTACACTGTAGACTATAATTAGAAAGTTACTGATCTTCTTTATACTCTTGAAAGTAAATTCAAATTTAAAATATGGATCTAAATGTCTTCCCCTGCTTTGGAATAGACAGTATTTTTTCTGTATAGTTTAGTATTCCTCTTGGTCTCCACAACATTCAAACTACTGTAAATGCAAATATATAAATATATATAAATGCAAAGTATTTAATTAAACAATAATATGGCATATTGTTGGTATTAATATGAATCCTAGTCCATGTTCTTGATCCAAACACTGTGGAACTATTACTTTCATATAATTTAGACTTCCTTTGTAGTTAAGAGTTCATGTAAAGCTCACCTTAGAGGTTAGTGTTTTATTTGTTTCACCAAACCTTGCAAAGCACAGTTTTGTTGTTATTTACATTTACCAGAAACCTACCATTAAAACACCAAAAGACCACCAGTCTGCACTCTGCGTGTGGCCTCGTCTGTTAACAACTTCTGGTGCCATATATTCCACTGTTCCACAGAAAGAGTAGGCTTTTTTTTCGTGATCAATTGACTCCTTACTTAAGCCAAAATCTGAAAGAAAAAAAATAGCTCCAAATGTAATGTAAAAAAAAAACCCAACCAAAAACAACTCAGTCATGTAGTTGATACTTTGACCATAATGTGAAATGTTATGCTTATACCATTTGTATATATAACCAGATACTAATATGGGAATTACAGAATTCTCCTCCCCACTCAGCATTACCATAGGCCCATAACATCAGATATACTTGTAAAGCAGATCTCATTGAAATATGTACATATTTCATTTATTTCAAGCTACTTACACTATTTGCTCCACAGCTAAATTACCTATCAGTTACAATTAATTACTTACTTATTTTTATTTATTTTAAATACTTATTTTACTGTATTGGTTTGCCAAAAGAGAAGATGCAAAGATGTTACTATGAAAAGATCCAGGTATTACAATTTCCCTTTGTTTACCTGTCAATTTGATATGTCCTTCCTCATCAAGTAGGATGCTAAAAACCAATAAAAAGAATATAAAAAAATTAAGATATTTTTTAACTGGTTTTTCACACAATGTACTGACAACACTTACGAATAAACAAAACAGAATACACAGACAAGCAGAATTGAATTTGAATGAAAATTAATTATTAGAAGATTCTCCCTGACCTTCCTTTTGTTGCTGATCTAGTTGCAGAAACAGTTTTTGTCGTCTTTTACAGCAGTGGCCAGATTAAGTTCTAGTTGGGCTTTGGCCCTTCTGATTTTCTCCCTGCATGACATCCCTGTAGTCTTCCTGAGCTGCTCTTTTCCAGAGGTGATAAACTCTCCTTTTCTCCCAAGTTCCAGCTGAAGCTCTTTGTTCAGCAAGGCTGGTTGTTTTCCCCACTGGCTTGTCTTTCAGCACATGAAGATGGCCTGCTCCTGCACCTTCTTAAATATACTCCCTATCATACAGGTCTACTCCACTGCCTCGCCTTTCTTGCTGGTTCCCTTCTGAAGAGTTTGTAGCCATCCATTGCAACATTCCAGTCATGTGAGTCATCCCACCAGTCTCCATGATGGCTACTACATCAGTTTTCCCGCTGCACAATGGCTTGCAACTCCTGCTGTTTGCTGCCCATGCTGCTGGGCTAATAGCCCTGATGCCTTTATGCAGGGAAAAGCCCTAATTCCTGTGACCATTCTCAGGTGCTCCCAGGATTTCTAACATATCAATAATTCTTGCATCCCTGCTTCTGCATGGATCTCCATCCCACATCTCCACTGACATGGCAGATGGAAGGACCTTGGTAGCATGCTGTCCCTCAGAGTGGTGTGCCACCCCCAGGCTTATCTCCGGCTTTGTCTCTGTCCCCCTTCGAACATCATTTAAAGCTATGTCCAGGAGCCCTGAGCTAAGATCCTTTTTCCCCTTTGAGACAGGTGAAATCCAAACTTTTAAATGAAAATAGCCCACAACTCTCCCCCACCTCCCTTTGTTCAATTTAGATAGTAAATTACTTAAGCTTAGCAGCTGAGAAAAACTGCACAGGTAGAAGTGCTGTAAAAATTAAATTAACACACTGCATTTTCCACAGAGCAGCCTTACTTTTCTGGTTTTAGGTCCCGGTATATTATTCCAAGACTATGCAGATGATCTAATGCAAGTGCTAATTCTGCCAGGTAAAACTTAACATCGTCTTCTGTGAACATCACCTGAAAAAGCAACACAATGGATTTTACACAGGAAATCTGTAAAGCTTACACCAGCACCAACAAAGCCACAGTGGTATTTCAGAATGGTTCCTCATGATACTTGAATTCATTTCTATACAGAATATTAGAAATGCAAATTTTTTGGTTGCACAAAAACTAGGATCTTATAAGCCACACTATTTCATACTTGAAATACTTGGACATACTTGTGTAATAACTTTTGAAGCCAATATATTATTCTTTCTGCAAAACAGGAGGTTAGTTGTTTCTGATTGTTCAAGAGAACAGACAGATATTGTAGTGGGAATGAAAAATTTTGGAAGCACTTACAGAATGTGACTATATCTTTTCTGGATGTGACCATTTAATTACCAGACAACAAATGGACCAAAGAAGTCCAAACACCTGAATTTTGTCTACAAAGTCAGAAAGACAAGAAAAGCATATGGATCTTGGTTTTAAAAAGATTGTCTTTAAGTACTTTGAGAAAGAAGTTTCAGTGGTGGTGAAAAGGCAAAGATGCAACTTGAGATATAACTGCAAAAAAGGTAGATCCAAGAGTCAGCTAAGGAGATAGTCTATGTAAGAGCACAGGTAAGATCCAGGTAGCAATCCCACTTTTTTTGTTAGGAAGATAAACTAATTCCTGTTTACATTAATTAAAATGAACATGTTGTCCCAATTATATCAACTGTTGTGATTCCTGACAGCAAACATTAAAATTCAACTTTTCTGAGACTGTAGAAAAAGATAAAAATAAAAAAAGATCCCGAATGATTTGCTTCTATTTCAGTTACTACTGAGTTACTTTGTTTTCTTACTTTGTTTTTACAATTTAAGACTAATATCTTTAGATAAAGCATAAGGACCTGGAAAAAAGAATGGCAGTATAGAGCAAAGATGAACATTATTTTAAACACTAGTTAAGAACGAACAATACAATGTATTTTCCCCTTAGTAAAGAGAAAAAGTGGTACCAAAACTGGTACAAAATATTGTTGCTAATCTTCTACAAAAGAGCCAATATTTAGTACAGGCACATTCAAGAAGGGGAATTTGTATAAGAAATGTTTAAAAGCTCCAATAATAAGAACCCATGAGGATGATGATACACCCACACTATGTTCTTTAAAAACATTGCATAGAATTCTTCTCCTCTAACCTTAAACATCTGCAGTGTAGACATCTAGCTTCAAATTTATCACTTTTCCCTTTGTAGTCAATAGGGAAAAAGCAGCAACTTTCAGTTCATCTGATCTATTTTTAAAATCACATGAACTGATATGATGACATTAATTGCATCCAGCCTGCCCATCTCACTCATCACTTATGAATACTTCACTTAAGATTGAGGTACCTATGATGAATATTTCTTATCTGACCATATTAAATTTTATCAAATTTGAGTGGCTCAAGATTAAAAAGTCATCATCCAAAAACCAAGAATCAAGAATAAACGAGGGATTTTAAGAGAAAAGTATCTCAGTTTTAGAGCACTAATAATTTTTTACTTATCTGTGGCAAAGCAAACTACAAGAAGCAACTTGAAACAGATGGCTTCACCAAAAGAAACAGTAACTTCTGTGGTCAGCACAGACATGAAGATACATCTGTACACAAAACACATTGCACTCTATTCTCCTCCTAATAACCCTGCAGCTTTGCAGTGGTCACCTCACCCAACTGTCCCAGAGACTCTTGTAGCATGAAAAATGCAAAGCAGCTACAATTAAAACTCAAGCTTACCAGATATACATTGGATAAATTTATGTCTCTATCCTAACATATATTTGTTCCAAGTTTTTGCACAGGAGTGACGGCCACAAAAACTTTTAAAAATATGATATATTAAATGTTAACATTTCTTGGAAATTATAATTGAGGTAATGAAACTCTTCAAAGTTATTATTTCCCATACCTACACAGAGATATCACCATCACGACAGAAGCAAAATGTTCATTTTTGGAAAATTACTGAAGTAAGTAGAATACAATTCTTGCTTTTGTAATGTTTATAAACAATATAAATTTTCATTCATATGTAAATTAAAAATAATCTTATTTGACATTGAATTCTGGATTTTAAACTGAGACATAAACCAGCTAATTTGAATACAGTTACTTTATATAAAACTGTGCTCTGAGTAGCAGCATGAGAAGAACATTTTGCCAGCTATAAAAAGCAGCACAGAAAGACTGCTTGTCTAAGCCTTTTTTCAGAAACAATGTAAATTACCTTTTAATGAAGTAACTACTTTGTGCAAAAACCCCCAATCAAACAAAAAACATAGCTGGTTAAAAAGAGATTAAAATCTGACTCAATGAAAATCAAATTTAAAAAGTCTCCTAATATAGACAATTTATAGTTGAATTTTATCAATAGACAATTCTTCAAATTAAAAAAGTTTACCTCTTTGGATAAACGTGTAAACAAGTCTCCTCCCCTGAGAAAATCCAAAATAAGATATAGCTTCCCTTCTGTTTGAAAAGCTGAAAAGATCAATTAAAAAAAAATTAAACATTATCTAATTTTATCCATGCTCAGACAAATAACACACCAAGTAATTCTCCCTTATTTTCATTATCAAAGTGAACTCTTATTTCTCCTTTGGGGAAAAATGTATTTAATGAAAAATGCATTTAAATTATTAACTGATCCTTTGTCATGGACCAAGTAACCCCCATGCCTTGTAAAAGTAAAACAAGTCACTGAAGAAGATTCCAAAAAAATAAAAACTTAGTTTAGTCAGCATTTATTCCAGATTTTGAAGTAACAAGGCAAATTTAAAAGGGCAAAGTAGTAACTAATGTACCTATTTTAAAAACTCTAGAAACTAAGCTTAGCAGATTGAGTCTGATTTGCAAAAGAATAAAACAGTGAGAGGTACATTATTTAAGCCACATCAGAGAGGGAGACATGAGGTTTGAACTATAGGAAAAAATGGATCCTAAAAGAAAAATATGAAGTGAAAAAAACCCAAACCAAATGAAAACAGAAACTCTCTCATCCTTTATTTCACATTACTTTCTGCATGACACAGTAAGAGTACTGGTATCCTCCTCTCTTCCACATAAGTACTTTTTTACAGTTGCCCATACTAGTAAAATTAAAAGGCACATTTCCACCATTTTGGACGCAACTGGCAGTAATGCCATTGCATCTGATTTTTATTGAGTAAGCAAAGCAACTGTAAGAAATAGCTTAAAATGCATGACATACAAAAGATCAGTGGTTTTGGAAAACAATGCCTAGTTATTAATAATAATTAATTTTTAAAAACACAAAGGGCTGCAGACTGTCTGTCCTATAAGGATTTAACACTGCAGGAAGTCATCTATGTGCTTACTTTGCATGAGGATCACTATACAGACAGTCTGCAAAATCAGGACTTAGCACACTAATGTTCTGTGATTCTCAGAATCACAAAGCAAGTATTAGGAACTATCTTGACAACACCCGTTTTTACGCTACAAAAATGAATTTTTCCGCAACTCACCATAATGTAACTTGACAATGAAAGGATGGTTCACTTCTACTAGGATATCACGTTCCATTTTTGTCCGAACCCGATCTCGAACTACAACAGAACATGAGTAGGCAACATTAAAAAAAAGATATTTACATTATGAATCAGTATTTCTCCTGTGTTTCCTGATATACTTCACATTGTATCCTGTAATATTACAACTTGCCTGCAGATCCCTATACCTTACAGAGAAAGGAATTGAGAGAGAATTTATTCCATAGTTCAGAGTTCTCGGACAAACATGCATTTCAATTTGCTTCAGTTTATGCTATTGACAAAACCTGACACTGGGCAAATAAATTCAACAAAATCACATGAGAAAACATAACCACCCTTCAGTCTGCTCTATACTTAGTTAACCTTTTAAACATTAGAGCAAAACTGCCACAGCTATATATAGAAAACATAGCCATTTTCTCTACTTTTAAAAAGCATAGAGAATTAAAGCTATAGCAAAACAAACTGATAATATAAATACAATTATGCTGTCAAAGATGTTTATAGTGGTTTAACTCATTCAAATAACTTGCACTATTAAGTATCTTTGGAATTTGGAAGGGAAAATTTTTTTAATTTTCTTTCTCATTATGTATGTATGTATGGCCAGACTTGGCGAACGCAGCTTTGGGCAGGGCTCTCCCCACGTGGGTGTGCCCTTCCAGCCTGTGCAGTGGAGTTTTTAGGTGAGGCTCAGCGTGTGCAGAACTGGCCCCACTGTTTCAGTCCTGAGGTCCATTTGCCACGGCCGAGAGAGCTTGGACAGTGACAGGGAAGTCCTCGGGACTGTCACAGCACCCGGGACTAACCAGGGCTGACCCTGCTCTGCATCTGAGATCTGACGGGATGGGATGGCAGGGAGACATTGAACTGCCAGGGGACGGTCCCACTGAAACTCTAACTCAGGTCCTTGGGATTCAGAGTCCAGAGTGCTCTCCTTTACACCACAGGATGGCCCTTTCTCATTATGAACTTACAATAAAAACACTACTGATTAAATGCAGTGTACACTTCCAACAATCTTTCTGATTTGAAGAGCATTTGAGAGTAAATGTGTGTGGGGGAGTGTATCAGACACCAGAAGCAGTTTTTGCTCAAGCTGCCCATCCCACCGTGGTGGCTCAGACATGTAAGTGCTCCTGGGCCATGACAGATTAAACTCCAAAGAACACCAGATGCAGATGCACATGGAACAGTGCTGGCAGTGCATGAGCACAGGGAGGATGGTCAGCTGAGCACAGCACCTGCTTCAGCTGTTCTCCACAACTTCTCTGCCACTCCAGGCTGGGCTTGGTTCCCATCTCAAGCTTCGCATCAGCCAGGACAGTGACAAAATTCAGAACTCTTTACAGGTGAGAGCTATCAAAGTTTGCTCTCAGTGGTTTAAGACACTATTTCTGTTTCTTTCCCTTATCCTACATTTTGTTACTGCTCCTTTCACAAATGTTACATTTTCCTGAAGGGAGCACTCTAGAGCAGCAAAGTCCAGTCCAAAGTTTAAGTTGCCAGCATTTCTTGTACAGTTAACAAACAAGACTTCTCATATATTAAACATAACAAGGCAGTAAAGAGATAAGGGTCTTTAACAAGCTTATGTAAAGGGGTCTTTAACAAGCTTATGTATCTTTTCCAGGAAATAGGCATTTACAATAATACAGGTACTTGTGAAAAAGTTGTACAGGTACATTTTCATGAATTAAAAAAACTATCAAGTTCCCACCTCCCTGTAGGACAGATTCCTAAAAATTAAGGACATGAAATAAGCATTCAGCAAACACAGAGCAAACATCACATTTAACCTTTGCATGTAAAGTCATAAACATGTCACAAGATTTTGTGTGGTTTCACTGTTTCAGTGATTCACGTGAATAGCAAAATTGGAAGTCAGAATATTCTTTGTTTTTAAGGAAGGTTCAGTTGAGAAAAAAATTTGAAAGACTTTCAAGTGCTTGCAGCTATGCAACAGTTACAGGATAACAAGCCATGCCTTATTTCTAGAAAGCCAGAAGAAGTACAGACTTACAAAATTTCAAGCAAAAAAAGTGTAAAAGAACTTAGCTCATTTCAGACATTAGTATCAGTCATTATTTGACTTGACATCTGACTTTTGCTTGACTACAGTTTCCATACTCATCCTATGGGAGCCAGACTCTCCAGCAATGACCTGGCCCTGTTTCTCTCTCTCCCAGTCACTAAGGGGCACTGAAAGATGATCCCTTCTATCACAGGGTATTAATAAACTGGTCTCTGCAGTAAACAAAATTGTATGAGTATACTCTTGGATTTGCTTTAAAC
This sequence comes from Myrmophylax atrothorax, assembly GCA_026770055.1. Lineage (NCBI taxonomy): Eukaryota > Metazoa > Chordata > Aves > Passeriformes > Thamnophilidae > Myrmophylax > Myrmophylax atrothorax. The sequence continues at coordinate 14,285,306 of JAOXXN010000001.1, read as the reverse complement.
ATTAAGAAGTTGGACTGTGTAGTTAGATCAATGTGTTCTGGCTAATACAGTTGCATTCCTACGAAAATATTATCTCTAAATTTGGCTTTTGAATCATGCACACTGCTTTCAAGTGTGGTCTTAAAGGGCATGTTTACTTTTAGAACACAAAAATTAATGTACGAAATAGATTTGAAAGAGCTAAAGAACAACACACAAATCAAGTAATACACTGTATAATTTGAAAATATAGTATCAGATATCTAAAAATGCTGCAATTATGAAAAACAGAATTAATTCCAGGTAATTTCATACTGAAGTTTCAACAGTAACCCTAACTTGGCTTGCAACTCTGCTACTCCTAAAACATGAATCACAACCAAACAGTACATAAAAGCATCTGAGAATTTGGACACACAGTGTTGAGAGCTGTGGCATCCTTGAATTCTTAGTGCCTCAAAGAGTCACCTTTTTCAATGAAAAATCAAGCTGCCAATTTCAGTATTTATCAGCCTCTGCCATCTGTAGGCAAAACAAGATCCACAGCTTGGACTGTAATTTTCACACATAAGGCTAAACTGCAATGAAAAGGTGGTGAAGAGAAGCCCTCAAATATCTTAAAAAAGCAAGTGCTGAATGACCTTTAACCTGTCCTGAGCTATTAACAGGCTGGAGAATGCAAGGCTATAGAGGATATTAATGTACTTTAAATGAGTGGAAACCAATTTCAGAAAAATAGGAAGTAAATAATGAGAACAACACGTGCCACAAAACACAAAGGAATCAAAATATGGGAAACTGTTCAAAAACATATCCTCTGTAATAGTTTTAAGTGTGATAGATCTGTGAGACAGATATTCAGCATTAGGTCTTAAGTAAAAATTCAGGTTCAACATTTTAGCAGAAGTTCACAGTCCAGTGTGAGTTCTTGTTCCCTCCATTGTTCTATAAACTGTAAGTTAAAACTGAAATTCAATATAACAATCAATAACAAAGGCAAAGCACTACAAGTTGTTGGAACCACCCCAAAACTACGGCAATTTCAGTGCTATCATGAATTAAACTTCAAATAGACAGAAGTACTAAACAATGGCATAAAGAACAAGCAAACATTCTAGTTAAGGTCTTAGTGTGAAAGATGACTTTCACTTTAATCTACAGTAAAAAAAATACATTCTTTCTTTTTTCTTAAAGAATTCTCCAAGACAGAATTGAGATTGTTCAGGCTTAAGCTTATTTTGCTACTGATACTATTCAAGATCAAACCCGAGAAAAAGACAAATTTACAACACAGTTTTGGTCAAGTAACTTACAGGATTAATTTAAGTTTTTATAAAATATATTCTACATCCAGAATAAGCACCAAAAGTTTTGCGCAAATGTACTGTGTATGTCTGTTTTAAACACAGACTTGAACTCCTGTGCTTAGAACTTTTAGAACAGAACAGCTGATACAATGCACTTTTAAATATCATGCCCTAATTATAAACTGAGCAAAAGGCATTAACTGTATCCTTGGTGATACAGAGCAGATGAAAAACGGAAGGATATTAAGTTTCAAATGAGAGCTCAGGAGCAAGTCAGGTGGCAGATGTAACACAACTACTCCCTTAAACCACCATCACCTGACAAACACAGGGAAAGGAACCTGCTTTCCTCTGTAACTACCAACATAGTCCTGCTGTTAACCGAACCCTCCCAGGTTTACAACACAAAGCAGAGTATTCTGCTGTTTGCTACCTGATAGAAGAAAGCTGTAAGACAATCTGTAGAACAGCATCTGTGTAAAGATTAGGTTTTGGTATAATGTCCCCTCTCTATTTTCCTTTTTTCCCCCCTTCCCTCTCTCTAAACAATGCTTACCTTTCAAGGTGGCCTTTTTCAATACCTTCATTGCATAAAGCTGTCTAGCATCTGATCCTGAGATTTTTTTGACAAGGAAGACCTGCATTGAAAATTAGGAAGAATTCTTAAAAGAAAGTAGAAGCAATTCAGATTAATGTATTTTGCTATGAAATTCAAGTAGTCAGTATGATTACAAAAAAAGTCAATTTGACAGTTTTAGAGTCTGCAAACCCATACAAAAAATTCCTTTTGTTTTTTCCTACTATTCCTTCATTTCATAATCTAAAGTAGTCACTCAAGATTGCCAATTAATTTTTGTTTAACTTAATTGATGTCAGTGAGTAAAAAAACCCAAAAAGGATTAATTTGGATTCCCGCAGTAGTTCATACAAATTTGAAACACAAAATTCAGCTTTTTAAAAGTGAAACTCTAGTTTTATCTTATTGAAAATCATAAGATGGCACAGCAAATGTGCTAGTAAAATACTTGTCAGGTATGATAAATGTGTGAACAAAATTTGACCCAGAAACCTGAATCAATTTATAACTAAATAACTTTGAAAAAATAAGCCATAAAATAAGATCGATCTCTTGTCTCCCAAAACCATTTTTATTACATTCTCTGGATGAGTGTTGAATGTTACCAAGAAAGGACAACCAGCTACAATTAAAGTGTGTTTCATTTCCCTCTTCAGTATAATGGGATTTCTTGAGTGAGATTGTTTTTAATATCTTTAACACAAAATTTATTCCATCTGAGCCAAATTTTAGATTTAGAAATGAAGAAGAAAAAAAATACATCTGCCACAGGTTATCTGGTTATTTAAAATAAAATATAGAGACATGTTGTGGTATATGAGAAAGATTTCATTATATGAAATCAGTTTTATGCCTGTTTTTGTACCCAAATCTCACTCATGTTAACAACCCTTTGCATTATCCAGAGATCATCACACCATCATCAAGAGAGCTCGAAAAAGATGCAGATTTACTATTTTTAAACTAAATGGGAAATAGTGACACCTTCACAAAATATTAGAAGAAAGGGATTATGGATTTTTTAATAGTAACAATTTTTGCATAAAGGCTAAGACAATTGTGGACATGATTGGCATTTTTGCAAAACTTTGAGTCAGCTAGATAGTTAATCACTTTTTGCTTTTTCAAAACTCACAGCACTCTCCCCCCACCCCTGTTACAGTACTGAATTTAGTAATATCAATAAAAAAATGATCATTTATTAGCTTACATTTCCTTGCCCATGAATGATTTACTTCGCCTGATCTCAAGATTTCCAAATGAAAACTTGGTTACAATTCTGGATAAATCAAACATTTGAAATCAGGTTTCTCAGTCAATTCTTACTAGTTTGAGTACAAAATTTTATAGTTTCCAAGCATCTAGCTGTCCAAACCTACCTGGAACAATAATGTGACTAACAGGAACTTCCTACCACCAAAGGAGAATTGGATTTATTATTCTAATTTTCCATCATATCCAAGATGGATTTGGCTTTACGCATTAGAACTTAACATCACATTCAGAATTGCAATTAAGGCTCAAAGTTCATGCAAAGGCTCTCTTGTCTTCCACTACATATTCCATTCAGTCTTGATCTGTCTTGCCACATGAAGTTAATGTTTTGTTTTCAAGTTGGGATTGGACAACTAAAAATATAAATCATGTGGCCTAATGAGATCTCAGTGTGGACAGTACTTACCAAATGCCAGAAAAACCGAGTCTGAAACAGATGTTCAGATAAAAATCAAGGTACATTGCACCTTAACCAAATTATTACAGATAACACCAGCATGAACATGAATAGGGTGTACCATGTTTACTTCAGCAGCCATTATTGCCTAAAATTTGTTTGTTGCAACAATCTGCTACAAAAATAAATTCTGCCTACAGCTTCTGTACTAATGATGACCTACCATTAGCAAGTTAGTAACTAGGAATACTTAAAAAGAAACCTTTCAACCCTCGCTCTCTTAGAGTGCAGTTAGAGAAAAATGACATTCCATTTTAACAGTGAATACCCAATTATTTCATATCAAGCCAATTTTTCTATCAAACTTTGAAATCTACATATCATGCAAACTAGAAAAAAAAATACTGCTTCAAAAATATCTGCCATAATTACAGTGCCTTGTTAGCACTAATTGAGAAAGCAGTTTTCACTTGCAACATTGCCTTAATGCAAGACTGTGGTTGTTCTAAGTATTTCGCTCCCAATATTCAGTGCCATATTCCTGAGCAATTGGCTCCACAAGAGTTCAGTTACCAACCTTTCCAAAGGATCCTTGTCCTAGTACTTTCAGAAGTTCAAACTGGGAAGGGTCTGCTTTCTCATGTCCTTCCTTTACATGGTGAGTTATTGCAATTTCTTTGATACTTCCTTCTTCCTGACAGAGGAAAACAGAGGAATAAATTTACATTAATGGTGCGTCTTCCCAAGTTCATAAATTCACAGTATGTTGAAAAATATCAGTGCCACTGAACCCAATAACCAGACACTCCCAAATATAGGCAAAAACCTCTGAGTAATGCTCTTTGCATAATTAAGGCACACAAGCAGCTTTGGTTCAGTAACAACATGGTTTAAACTTTTAGGGGTGCATCAGACTCCAGACAATCAGAGTAGACAAAACAAGTCAGCGATTCTCAAGCTTTTTTTGCTCAGTCCTGTATTATTTGGTTCGTATTGCTGTTTCAGATTCACAGCCCAGTAACGGAAACCAACCTTCTCAGGAATTTAGACCTCTTACAGCACACCCAGAGTGCATCAAAGGGACCAGACACGTTTGGAAAGCCCTCCTTTCCATCACTTGAATGAGGACCACTGTGCTGCAGTGATGCAAATGCTCACCTTCCTAAGTGCAAGACCCAAAACATTTCCACGCAAAGCAGCACACCCTCCACCCCCCGTTCAGCAGCAATAAATTCTCAACTTTCCATTGAGAAAATTCTGTTGAGGAAGGAATCTAACTGCCATTCTTCTCAAGGAGATCCTATCTGCCCAGTCCTCAGCATTTCCTCTTCTGTGAGAATCTGGTCACCAGAAACCTCTAAGCAGCAGGGAACCTTCCAGTCTTCCTGTGCTCTGCACTTAACTCAGTGTTTTCTGCATTGAATTTGAAAGTCCCCTGAAGTAACACTCCTTATCACACAGGAAATGAATTTCAGAACTTATCAGCAACTGTTCAAAAGTAAGTAGAGCAAGCACTTGTTCATGTCACCTGTAGATCTATCTAGGCATTATATTAACACACATAATGCAACTAACCAAGTCAAAGTACAGAGAGCAATATACTAACTACAATTTCAACTTCTTGTGCATTCTCTTCCTATTTGTTCTGTGGGTTATAGTAAATAAAACAAATTGAGAATACCCTTCCTCTATTTAATGAGGAACTCTTGGACCTATTTCACGTAATTGCAGACAGGTTGATGTTGAAAAGCACCTCTGGAGATGATCTCATCTAACCCTCTGCTCAAGCAGGGCCACCGAGAGCCAGATCCAGGCAGCTTCTGAATATCTCCAAGGATGGTGACAACCTCCTCCCTGGACAACCTGTGCCAGGGCTCGGTCATCCTCATGGTGAAAAAGTGTTTCCTGATGTTCAGACTGAACCTTCTGTCTCTGCTTTTGCCCATCACCTCAATCTCTCCCTTCATTGCCAAGCATGATTTCACTGTTGTGAATCCATGATGAATAACCCCAGCTACCTTTCTGTCCTTCCTGTAAATGGTTTCCAGGATTAGTTTTTCGATGCCCCTCCTGTGGATTAAGGTGTGGCTGATCAACCTGTAGTTCCTTGGATCCTCCTTCTTGCCCTTTTTTAAGATAGGGGTTGACATGCCTTCCTTCAGTTCTCAGTCACCTCTCCCAGTCACCATGATAATTAGAAAATAATCACGAGTGGCCTTGCAGTGGCAGCTACCAGGTCCCTTGGCACTCATGTGCGTCCCATCAGGGCCCACAGTCTGTGTACATCCAGTTTGCTTAAGTATTCTCTGACCTGGACAGTGACAGGACCAGAGCGAATGGCCTCAAGTTGTGTGAGGGGAGGTTTAGGCTGGATATTAGGAAAAGGTTCTTCACTCAGAGGGTTGCTGAGCACTGGAACAGGCTCCCCAGGGAAGCGGTCATGGCATCAAGCCTGACAGAGTTCAGGAAGCATTTGGACAACACTCTCAGGCACATGGTGTGATCCTGGGGTTGTCCTGTGCAGGACAGGAGTTGGACTTTAATGACTCTGATGGGTCCCTTCCACTTCAGGATATTCTACGATTTTCCTCCAAGGGTATGTCTTCCTTGCTCCAGCCTTTCTCTACATGCACCAAAATGTGCACCAATTAGTTACAGTGTTGGGTTACTACAGGCAGAATTCTAAAGCTGTGTTTCTGAAGCACTAATTTATAAATTTTTTAAGTATTCTGTGAAATTTATGTGCATGAATTAATGCTGAAAGTATCCTTTTGCACCTGATCATTTCAGTACTGTGTATAAAAGCAAAGCAACTGTCCATCCACGTCAGTATGTCTAACACACCCTTCTCCCAGACTGACAATTCTTTTTCAAAAGATTACAGCCAAAGTGGTAAACAAGCTGCACATAAATCCTGAGCATGTATGTTTAAGAGTGTATAAATATATAAAAAAATCCAGCATGTGATTTGGAATAAGGCACAGAACATCGTGGCAACTTTTAAAATCAGGAAGTGAAAAAGATATTTTAATGTGAAGAACTTAGTTTCAGTACACCCAAGACAAATTCACGATGACCAATATGTTTAGGTGACAGCTTCCAATGTAAGACAACCAAAATGCTGCCCATATGTGCACACAGGCATGCTGAGTACTCCACCTTCATAAATCTAAACTTCTTTCTCCTTTCAGGAGAAAACGTTACCATCACTGACTCAAGGTGGAATCTTCATGGAGTCTGAAAGAAATATTGTTTCCTTTAACTTCTCAAAGGAATGATTTGCTGGCAGACATTTGCAGTTTTATCTTTTACATTAGTATATGATCAGTTGGATTACATACTATTCAAACCACCTACTGCAACCTTAGAGAATCCCAAGGGAGGAATAGAACAGCACAGCAAAACAGACTGCCAAGTGCACATTACTTCAGATACTTTGATCCATTTCTGCGTTGCTGTTTTATCTATTTGCTCGCTGGCAATCTTGGGAAAGTAAAAAACAAGTGAAGCGGAACTTCCCAAAATCTCCTTCAGGAAGGCAAAGCAAGGTGGACATAAGAAAGACATGGAACTGTTGGAGCAAGCCCTCCAGAGGAAGGCCATGAAGCTGGTGACTGGAGCACCTCCCCTATGCTATGAAGACAGGCTGAAAGTTGGGGCTCTTCAGCCTGGAGAAGAGGAGGTTGTGTGGAGACCTCATAACAACCAACCTTTCAGTATGTGAAGGGACCTACAGGGAAGCCAGAGGGGGACTCCTGATCAGGAACTGTCAAGACAGGACAAGGAGTAATGGCTACAAATTGGAAGAGGGAAAATTTAGGTCAGGTATTAGGAAGGAATTCTTTACTGTGAGGGTGGTGAAATACTGGGACAGGTTGCCTGGTGAGGTTGTGGATGCCTCATCTAAGGATGTGTTCAAGGCCAGGTTGGATGGGGCTCTCAGCAACCTGGTCGTGTCCCTGCCCATGGCAGAGAGGTTGGAACGAGATGACCTTTAAGGTCCATTCCAACAAAACAAGAAATGAAAGAGAAAATATATTAACTTGCTCTCTATACACAAACAAAAATTATTATTTTTGAATGCAATGCAATTATTATGCAACCAACTTTCCAATGGTTATTTTGGGCACTCTCTAAAAAACAAAACAAACCCCAAACCACCACTTCACATTCCTGATACTAAGAGAATATTCCCAGACTTTGCAGTTTCTCAGGGTTCAGATACTCCTCTGTCCATAAAAGGCAGACCTAACACAACTCTGTTTGAAACAAAATGGAACTCAAACAATATCCTACTTTAGTAGCTTGTTCATAAAACTCGTTTGGGAGCAAGATTTATGACAAATAGTTGCCCACAAATTTGCAGTTTCCTTTTCTGACATAACTGCTGAATGTTTGTTATTTTAACCTAAACAACTGTTTTGCAAATTCAGTTAAAAATACAAAAGCTAAGCCTTTTATAGAAATGCAAATTATATGCAGAAGTAATCAACCCTCACTGTACCCACTACCTACCTGAATTAAAACATATACATTACAGAAAGAGACCTCTGTTTCTCAGCCAACTGCACTAATTAGGTCAGATGATGGATGCCATCTTACAGAAAGCTGGCCAGCCATCCTGTCTGGTCCTGAATTTGTCTTAAGGTCCATCTCTGATCATTCCCCAATAAATGGTAAAAACATTTGTCCCATGTGATGAATTCAAAATAAGTGAGATGACACATGCAGTGCTGAAATACTTGGGTCCTCCTCTCCTTCCTTCTATTCCCTGGCAGCTTTCACATTAGTACAGACACTCACAACCCAGTGATCTGGATGTTGCAATGGTGGGATCTTCCTTTCAGTTATAACTATACCCTACAGCCTACATTTTATTTCTGTTATTTCTAAGCTTGGAAAGCCCCCTTTTGTCAAGCGTGATATGGCACCAATGTCTAAATAAAAGTCTCAAGACATAATTTCCTCTTCTAGACACACAGCTCTCTCAAGGCCTTCACACTAGAAAGTAAAACTCTCAGAGAAAGCCATTTAAAAAAAAACATGTTAGTCAACTTAAAGTGGTTGCTACTGGCTACCCATTATAGTGAAACTAAATATAGAACACAAGGAAACAAACAGAAGGTAACATTACCCTGAGTTTCCTTAACAATGTAATAGTGTTAAATCAACACTAGCCTAGAAGGGAAGTGGCTGACAAACAAGCCTGAGTGTGAATTTAAAACACTACTATTTCAGAATAATTTCCTGTACTGATACAGTCATAACCATTCTGGGCAGTGTAAGTAAGCTCCTAGTAATGTCCTGACAATAGCTGTCTATGTACAGGAAAGCACACACACATAGGAAAGAACACTGAATTGACTATATTCCACAGACAAATAAAATCTGAAAGAGAAAAACTTAAAAAAAAAGGAATCCTGCAGCACGAAGCAAATCTGAACAGGAAACATGCTTGTCAGTGAAAAAACCAGAAGGACAGACACCCTCTGGGCAAGCAGTGAAAAAATATTTAACCATTACTAGGCTATAAAAATAATACCCTAATCATGTTGCTGGAAAAACCAAAATCAAGATTTTAGGTGCTTAATGAACAGTAAACACTTAGTTTGCTTCTAGTGATTGAATTTATGTAGATTTCTTTTACCGTCCCTTTTTAACTCAAGACTAAACTAACTCTGCAACACAGAATACTTGTACTTGTTTCTGAGATCTTATTACAGGAACAACTATTAGACAGCATGTTAAAAGGAAACTGGACTTTAATCCCTAAAGGAGGTAGAAACAGAAGAGTCTTACTAGGTAGGTGTTTCTCAGTAGTAATGAAGAAGCATAGAAAAACAAGAGAAAAATGTGAGTTTATCTATAGACTCTTCTGTAATTTACCCTTCAGGTTTCTGGATTTCCAGCAGGAGGTCTGAAAACTGTTCTGTGTAAAGAAGTGGCCCAAGCAGATCCCAGTGGCACAAACTCATCTGTGTAGAACAAGCAGTGCGTGACCTGCAGAGCTTTTCCTGAGCAGTGTGTTCCAGGGACAATGGAAAAGCTGGTCCAGGACTAGAAACCTGGGCTCCAGGTAACCAGGAGAACTACCAGTATCACCCACAATACCAACTGCTGTTTGTTCTCACGGGCTTGTAATTTCCACTTCTTTTATTACTCTTAGTAATGCCAATCTTTTAACAGATTGATTTTTTTATAATCATGACTACAGCAGCAAAAAGACTATATTATATAACCCTTTTATCAATAACTTCCAGTTACTGAAGATAATGTGACAGTAGGGTCTGGTCTGTAAGAATATTCTGGAGGCTGAGCTTAAACCACTTGTAGACACATCAAGAGAGTTGCAAGCCATGCCCTTACAACAAACAAGTACTGTGAGTGCCGTATGAGATCTGCTTTTATGACACAATCTAAATCCGATAAAATTAAAAAACACAATAAACACTCGTTAGAATTTAAATAATACCTCAAAAATATAAGTATTCTTAGTCTACAAATTTCATATAGAAAGGACAGGAAAACAACCAACTAAATAATTAAAAAACCATTTCAACATATGCTCTGACACTGGCAAAATAATCCACAAGGAAATAGCTCTGAATCATCTTAATAGTCAGCACAGGATCAGATTTGGGCTCTTACTTGTAGCACAAAGAGGAAGGCTACTCAGAGTAAGGAATATTAGCCCATCCAAACACCACAGGAGTCTCACTGCACCTAAAATACTCAGTTTCAGATTCCTGAATAAACACACAAGTGAAGTTCGAACATGCAGGATGCCAAGTGCTTGAGAAAGAAACGCCAAAACACTGGGACAGAAATGAGAAACGGGAATCACTTTCAGCATGAAATTGATTTTACTCTTAAAGATGTGTAAGAATTAGATGCGAATTAACTTAAACAGGAATCAAAGAATAAACTGGTATGTCATGTATGGAATGCTTACTTGGGAAAGGTATTCCTAGAAGACAGATTTCTCCTTTTCTAGATAGTCAAAATTATGTAAGAGTAGAAATATTTAAACATTTAACTCTTTGTGATAGCCTATTTTATATGAGTTATTAAAAAATAATTAGCTCATCACATTCACAATGAGTGACAAATATTTGAGTATATACTCCTCAACATACTGAAAGCATAAGGTAAAATTATGATATGCAAAGATTACTCCAAAGGGAAAAACCAGCAGCTATCTAAAAAATGTAGTTTTACTGCAATAACAGTAATAATGGAATGGTATATTTAAATTGTCCCTACATACAGATGACTTTCAATGGGTGTAAAGCCATGAAGTGACACAGAATTGGAAAGGTGAGAAAAAGAGTACAAGGAAATATTTGTAGCTTAAGACAACCAAAGCGTTCTGGTTAAATGCAATGTGACTCCAAAAGTAAACTGGACCCATCCTGAACAGAAAGTCTGACGACACAGTCTCTGCTCTCAGCTTCAGTGCAATTGAACTGAAATCAGATTAAACAGAAAGTTAACCAAAAGCAAGATATCCCAGGGTAACATCTCTAACAAAGATATGCACGAACTGGGGTTGGAAAAGACCAGGATCATAATAATGTGGGGTTTAAAAAAAAAACTTTCTGGTTAACTATGCAGAGAATAAGAAAATACACCAGGTAATTTTTTATAACAGCAAGAGCAAAGAAAAGTATGTGCAGTACATGCTGTGAGTACCTACAGGTTAAGGTTTTTTGAAAGAACATTCTATTTATTTTTAATATGCTGAAATACTTGAAAAGGTTTGGCATTACTTTTTTGATTACTCTGATGGCCATTAGTGTGAAAAATGGATGTTCTTATTTGATGACAAAAAAAAATAGTAACAGCAGCAAAAGGCTAAACAAAATAAATGACTCCTCTGTCATTACCTGAATTTCACCAAGCTTGTAACAAACTCAAAACCAGATTTCTGACAAAGTTCTCTTCAGACAAAAATTCCTGTGTGGATTTAGAAAATCCCAGAAGACATTATTGCGTGAGATGAGATGAACAACTATCCGGAGTCCTTTGCCTCAGGAAGCGGATATTGAAGATAACACCCAACATCCGCACAGTTACCAAAAGGGGCAGAAGGGACTGCAAAACGAGGCTGCATGTTCACTTTCCCACCGAGCGAACACTACCCAGATGGAGGTGAAAATCCCCTCAGATGGGCAGTGAATTTCAGCTGACAGCTGCCTAAGTACTGATCAAACAACTCTCCCTCTACACACTTGTTTGCACTTGGAAATATTGCAAGAAATACTAAATATGGATGTTACCAAATCTGAACACAAGGTTTCACAGTTAAAGAAAGTAAAACCTCTTCTACATCTAACAGAGATGGAAGTTATGAAATAAAGGACATATTAAAGGAACAAGGATGAAACATTAACCCTCACACTTGTTTTAAATAAAACCTCTGGTTTTTATGACAATTTCTGGGCAAAACCCCCCCACACACAATAGCTTTGAGAATTGAGAAGTAACTTGACTCTCAGTATGGCTTTTAAATAAACTGCAGTTTTTTAATAAGATGCACAGATGACCAGGACAGAGGTGACAATACATACTCAAGTTCATCAAAACCAGGAGGGAAATCTGACACATGCAAACCTAGTTGACACGCTGACCAAAAACTGTAAAAATTTGGTGAAGACTTTGACTTAAGGTAAATATAAGCTAAACAGATTCATAAATTTTCATTTCAATGAATAATTAAAACATTTTATAATAGCTAAGCCAGTTTAAGTAACTGCTGGAGAAATCAACTTCAATACTGATAATCCCCGTTCCAGCATTACCCAGGTTTCACCTTCACCTGTTAATTCTGCACTGCTCTTAACAGAGTTAAGAAGGTACAGAACTGTCTTTGATATAGTTACTTACTGACTTGGTTTATGACTTAGTTTGCCCCCTGAGAGTTTGTTCAGATTTTTCATTTTAAACTGATTTTCCAGCTCCTAGTCTTGTAATGTCTTGTCTGAATAATTCTTTATTTTTCCCACTTGAATTTTCATGTTATTATGGAAACCTTTGCACCAGTGATTTGATGCTGCACATGAAGCAACAGCCCCACAGTCCCAGCTCTCCACCCTGCAGTGCCCTCAGCTGTGAAGGGACCAACCACGAGGCCGCTCAGCTGAGCATCCTCTGGCACTGCTCCTTCCACAGTCACGGCCTGACAAAGGCAAGTCACTCACACAGACTGTGCAAGGTTCTTTTTTCCTAATTCACATTTTAGTTCTTAACTGTACCAATATTAATGGTTTTAATACTCCATTTGAATGGACACCGTTAATACATGGTGAGATCCCATCAGAAACTCTTCAGGGAACTGTTTCATTAATACTTTCTTTTTAAAATGATATGGTAAGATACTTTTAATATTTATTTAGTGTAGGGATAAT
>JAOXXN010000001.1:14253551-14268611 GCA_026770055.1 Myrmophylax atrothorax | reverse complement strand
TTTCAAGCACAGTCCAATTTTATCTCCTAATTATTTAAAATGCAAGCTGCCAAGTGCACCAACCATTATGACAACAAAAATCTGATCTGACTTTGCAACAACAACAGAAAAATGTTTATCAGAGGAGACTAAACCACAGACTCATTTTGTAAAAGAAAATACAAAAGGCTTTTTTGTGTCCAAATAGCACCAATCCCTAAGCAGCGAAAAACTAAAACTGCTCTAAAATTAGAAGCTTAATTAAAATAAACTACCCCTTTTCCCCTTATTCCCTTAAACAGAAAACTAAGCTCACCCGAATAGAACGACCACGTAGAGCCAGAAACTTAAACATGACTAAGAAACCATGTTTAGATTTTCTGACTGAGCGATCACAAGTCTAGCAGGGAAGACCAACCCTGGTGTTTTTGCTGTGACCAGCTGTTCCGGCAATTAGAAAATTTCCTGTCAGGCAAGTCAGACACAGTCAGGGGGTGGGGAGAGAGAAGGGGGAAAAAAAGGTCAAAAAAAAAAAAAAAAAGGACATTGATTCTGCATATACACACACATGTGGGAAGGAAAAACTGGGCAGCAGTCATGCTCATGTTCCTGATGCTTGTAGAGATCAGCACAGGAAACTTCAGCAGATTGCCTGATAGCAACATGCAGTTGCAGATGTGGCTGATTCCTGGTTCCCAGAAAACAAACAAGAGATCAACATCTATTTCAGAAATCATGCTACTGTGCAACATTTCACTAGTTAAGCAGAAAAGCAAGTATTTGAAGTCCTATCTGTGATAACTCTACTTTTACGAATTTTAACTTTACAAAACATTTTAGACTTCAATGCAGAGAATGCTTAAAGACTGTTTTTATTTACTAGAGTTTACTTAGAGGACCAAAATGACCTTGTGCCTGGCCCTTTGAAATCCTGCACGTGGAAAATGCTACACAGATGTTATAGGACAAGGCAGACTGCAGAAATATTTGAATTCAATTGCCCACCTCAAATGACTGACTTATGCACCAATATTATAGGGCTCTGTAGAGAGTGAAAAATTTCTGAGGGTAATTAAAAATAATTAAGCTTTCTTTCAGTGTCTTTAAAAACCATTTCAAATGTTTTTAAGAATTAGAATTCAATCTAATTACATCAAATAGCTAGAGATGAAGTTTTAAATTTGATCTCTAGATTTAGTATGGACATTATTTTTCTGACTATTGAAAATATCTTCTTTGATATTTATTAAAAAGAATGAATTCCACAGTACATGCTGCATTGGAACAAGACAAAGGCAAATAACAACCTTTAGTCAAAGGCATATACACTCAGTCCTAAACAGATCCGGGTGGTTCCATTTAGTGACTCTGTACCAAAGGAAATATACAGCAAAATACTGTACTCCTGCTTGCACAAGATACTAAAACAAACCCACCCTCCAAACTGCTTCCCGTGATTGGGTTCTAACAAATACCTGGATTATTGCAATTTTTGTTAATATTTTAATTCCTCTTCAGAAGACAAAGCCAGTAATTTACTAAAGTGACAGAACACATTGCTTCTATCTCTATACCATGTCCTGGCTGTCTACACTATCACTATCTAACTTTTCCTTTAAACCTGGAGAGATGATACAGAGACTCTGGGTTTGTCAGGATCTCACAAGCAAACTCATGCCCTTCTTGTGCTCTCTTGTACTCCTCTGGGTCTTTATTTATGTCACACCTGCAAGGACAATCTCTCAAATTTTGTGTACTGAATATACAGAATTATTATTATAGATTATACAGGCATCTGGGAACTACTACTGCACAAGGGAGGACTTTGTGACTCAACTGAGGGCTCAAAAGGCCTCAATAACAATGTACTTTTTACAGTCCAGTATGTTATAGCCTTTTTAGAGGAAACAATCTCTACTACAACAGCAGTAACACAGAATGAAAAACTATTTAATATTTTTTTCAGGATAAACAAAGCTTCTCAAACAGAAGGAGCCTCACACAACACAGGGATTTCAAGTATTTCACAAAAAGTACAAAAAATTACTTGAAGCTTCCCTCTCTTCCATGGTTTTAAACTTCCATCTACTTCTCCCTTCAAAACTGAAATATCTCAAGAATTGCAGTTTAACAGCAATGTAGCTGTTTACACTTCAAAGACATAAAAGAAATTTACATGAATAAGTGGGAGACCATTCAAGCTCTCTGCTGTACCTTGTCTAATGAAAGAGGAACACACTGAAACCAGGGTGAGCAGGAATCTTCAAATCACTGAATTAACCGCTATGGTAGCAAGGACATAAAAGGAGAAAGGGAGAACAAGAGCTACTATAACTACAATGTTCCCTTAAAGATGAAAAGATACTGTAGGTAAACAATTACAACCTCACCTTTCTGCCGTGAGGGCATGAGCCCATTGTGCTGCAGACACGCTGTATCTGCTGAGGGTGACAGGAATCAGGCATTTCAACCGCAACACTCGTACAATTACTGACTACTGCTCTCCCAAACCTTTTCTGTGACCTCCCAGTGAAGCACAAAGCCAGTGCTCAGGGGTCAGTCAGCGGGGTTACTGCACAACAATAGCTCTGCTATAACTGACATGGGGCTGTGGCAGGTGGGAGAAATTCCTTGTGTTCTGGGAGAACACAGCCTGCACGGTTCCCAAAGAGCACCACCAGCCAACCAGAAACATTAAGATATATGCCACACAACTCATTTTGAGGATCTTTCAGAAGAAAGCTTCCCCTTTTTAATATTCCTCTGTATAAGACAGAGAGAGGTTAGAGGGCAGCAGTCCCCAACAGGGAAGTCTGTGATAACAAGGACAAATTGCTCCAGCAAGTTGCTCCTCTTACCTTGAAGTCTTTGATAAGGATTTGTATGATACAAGTTTATCATGAAACACAACTGTCTCCACAACAAAAGGCACTTGCTATGCCTGTCAGTGACAGTTCTGTCAGCTGCCAAACTCCACTTGCACAATGCATTTCCTCCTCCTCCTCCACTGCAGAAATACAAACTGAGTCCATCTCTCATCTGCCCCTCATCTTTTAAATTGGATGCTCCAAATTGACAGAAATGAAGACAAAATGTCATCAAACATTCAAGAGAAGGGGGCTCACAGCCACTACAGAGAGCAGGAGAAGTGAAAAACGCTGAAGGAACTCTCAAAGCGTGTGGGAACACAGGGGCATCACTGAATAAAATATGCACACCGTGGTGGGATCCTCACTTTTACACACAACCAGAAAAATGTTGAAACATTTAACCTAAGAGTAGTCCATTAGGTAGACTGACAATCTCCTATACCCTCAGTTTGAGAAGTGTAATAATGCCAAGTCTTTATGCTGTTAAACAAGCAAGGCTCTGTAGCACAGATTGCTTTCACTTATCTGGAAAAAAAAAACCAAAGAAGGAGCACATATAAGGAATAAAAAGCCCTTGTTTGATAAGGGTCAACCATGGAGCAACAGAGTGCTAATTTTTCGAGTTTTCAGAAGCTGAATACTATACTTTTCCTCATAATAAATGTTTGCATAGCCAAAGCAGCAACATTCTATTAATCAGGGGGTGTGGCAGCTTCCATCTGTTAGTTTACAGGCCTTGCAAGGCTACCATCTGTTTTCTCTCCATGTAACAAGTAAGCAGCTTGACTTCAAATGTTGCTTACACTCCCAAATTATTCAGTTTTCTGACCAAGATGCAGAAAGAACCCTGTACCTGAGACACTGAGTACAGTATGAGCTACTCAGAAAATCCATTAGAATACGTCAGTGAAAGTTTTGCTGTAACCTTTCCTCAACACTTGATGACATCTTGAGGGGAAAGAAGTATTCCAGGGCTTCTTTATATGGGTTTCATAGCTCAGAGTTAACAACTCAGACTAGACATCCTGCATGGTTCATAAAGATGCTGTAAGTTCTTGCACAAGGACCTCCGAGTCAATTCTTAGAGATAAGATGCAGGCACATCTCTAAAATGCTAAAACATTTCATCCAAGTTGCAGCAGAGTGCAGTGCTTTGGAAGATAATGAACTTCCAATTTTATTATATTACAGGAAAAATGGTATCCTGCCCTGTACAAAGCAAAATCTGGGCATGGAGAAGGGAGTAACTGGATTTAAGTTTTAGAAATGGTTTTGCCTGGAAAACTTATTTGTTCAAGAATCAAGTTATTGAATTCCAAAATAGCATTAAATACTCATGTACATATATTTAAGTATATGGAGTAAAATACACTAAAAGGAATGCAGGAATTATGGAATACCTTGAAGTCCAAGTTTAATATTTGTAAGCCAGACTGTTTCCTTCACTCCATTACACAGTGGACATTCATTACATGGCCAGCCTATTGACTGGCTTCAACAGAAACTACAACTTACTTCAGAACAGGGAACATGGTATTATACTGAGTTATGGAATATTATTGTTTCAAACAATTGCATTACTGTGGCTGTAACAAAATCTTCCTCACTCTGATTTCTACTAAACAGGCAATAATTAAGCATTCAAGAACATGTAAGCAATAAGAAAAGACAACTTGACTGTATATCTCATCCTTCAGTAAAACTGCAAACATATTAAGCTATCACTGTTTTACTGCTGCTAGGCTACACAAGTGGCTGTTTCAGCTAAAAATAAGTATCAGTCTGTAAAAAATGAGAAATCCAGAACTCAGCGGGCTATGAACGTTTGTGAATCTGAACATTTCCTTAGTGTTTAAGAAATTGTAGCTATGTCTTACAGACTCAACACAGAGACGAGAATTTCCATCAAAAAACTGACAATACACACACAGAAAATTGAAATGTAAAGGTTATACCAGCAAAAGTAAAATAATCATATCAAAAATACAGAATCAGCAATACAGTCTCTGTCATCTTAACACACATGACTATTCTTGGAGTGGGAATGCTACTGAGCAGGGATAGCCAACAGAGGTTCAGAGCAGTCCTGAAACAGGGCTTCAACCTGCCAAAATGCAAAGTTTTTGTAACTAAGAGTTCTCACTAGTACAATGCTGTAATATTAAAACTTGAGGTGAAACTAAAAATCCATTAAAGTCTCTTTCAAATGTTTTAAAGTCTAAAAAACTTTTCAGTTTGATTATACTTTTTTCCTAAATTATTTCATTTTCCCATTCTTATCTTTCATTATTTTAATGGATGATGACACAATAAATGAGATTACCCCAGATTACTCTGCTTTTGGTATTACTGCTTGAGTGATGGGGCCTGTTTTGCCCGTGGCTGTAACTGGTGAATGATCTCCCTCTCCTTATCTCAACATCCCTCCTGGCCCCACTGACCAATGTTTTAAAGATTCATGGGAAATTGTACGGTAACTGTGCATGTAAAATACAGAGTATCACATTATTACTATGTATAATTGATTGATCAAATTTAGTACTTCAACAAAGAAGAGACTATATTGTCACATACTTCTGGCTATTTTTCCAATGTATCTTGAAGCCTTTTCTGAGATCACACTGCTCTTATAAACTCTTTCATTAAAGTACTAATTGGCAAGACAAAGGCCTTAGTTTTCATCTCTCCTGACTGCAAACAAATGTTTTATTTAAATTCTACTATAGAAAAATAAACGAAACCCACCTTTTTAACTACTGACTTTTCTTTGCAAGCCTTTCTTGCACTACCTTTTGACTACCCACTGACTAGAGTCACTGTTACCTTAGTTATATATTTTTAGTAAGAGGATGACAGCTACCGAGATTCAGTTTTTTATCACTCAGATCACCATATTTTAATATGCTGCATTGTGATTTAGTTCTAGCTAGTTCTATGTATGCTTTAATTCTGGTTATTTAAAAGTGGAGTTTTGTTTGAAGTTTTACCAAAGCACACAAGGAGTGTTCTGTTACCCCACCACCTCCACTGAGGAGGTGCTACTGACAGGCTTGAGCCTGAATAGGTTCCACTCTTAAAAAAAAACTACCTTGAAGGTTACCAAAAAACAAATTACCTAAACTGACAAAGTACTGTTTAAAAAAAAACCTTTTCACAAATTCTTGGAACCTATTATTTTTTTGTAGGCTTGATAATTATGCTTAAGCTAATAAAGTACAAAGTGTCCCATCAGCTAAATTGAGTGAGATAAAGAACATAACAAAGGACGCAGCACGTGCACAACATGCTCTTCACACACACACAAAATGGGAAGCTCCTTGCTGGAAGAGCTGCAGTTTCTGGTTAGCTTTAACTAGCAACAGAGCATGCAGCACCACTGTAACAGCTCAAAACAATTGATTTGTTCAGTTAATTTACTCCATCTCTATGGACACAGATAGAGAATGCAATGCCAGGCAGCAGAAGAGTGAGAAAGGTGGCAAATAAAAGGCTTTAAATAACTTCCCCTCTTTCTGTAATGTTCACTTAAGCTTTCACATTAGGTCAAGCTCCAGCCAGATGTTCTTACATTTATTTCCTGCTGGTCCCAGATCATTTATGAGACCAATCAGATAAAAAATATTGACAAACTATAAAGTCAGATATAACCAGTACACTTACTGTAATGAAACCAGACTGCTGAATGATTCCCCTTTTAAGAGAAGCAAAACTTTGAACCATATGGCATCTTGGACTCCTCAGAAACAGGTATTGTTATAGCTCCTGCTTTTCTTAAAACAAACCACCAAATCTGAATCAAAGCTGTGCAATGCAACTCAGGCTCTCCTGTCAATCAACTTCACTTTTGAACCAAAAGAACAGGGACATAATGAAACAAAATTTACCTTTTGACATACAAAGTAGTAGAGAGAGCTCCAGTGCAGATAGATCTGCGTTGGGTTTTAATATTTAAATTTCTTATCTGGTTTGCAATAAAACATTTAACACAGCAAAAGGATGCAGTACTTCAATTTTTCGCCTTCTATCTCCACAGGACTATGACAACTCTCTATCCTGAGCTTGCACATTTTACACACCTACCAAAACATTTGTCCTCTTATCTGGTATGCTAATACATCATAGGCCTGTTCATTTTAGTGTCCTCAGTTACAGCTGACAAATTTCATAAATTGTCAGCAAAGATCTAAGTGTTCCAACTGCACTGCAGTGCAAAGTCAAACAGAACTTAAATGAGTTTCAGTGGTATTTTAAAATTAAGCTTTTATCTTGTGCCAAAACAGATACGAGGCACTGACAGAATATCCCATCCCAGCTGAAGCAGGATTGTTTCAGCTGACTGACAGCACAGGTTAGTTTCCAGCTACAGGTGACTGAGCAGCTGGAGTAACTTCTTGTTTAGACTCTAGATTGTTTTACATCACTACTGGCTACCTTTTAGTCAGCACGCCCTAGAAACAAATGTAGAATATGTTCTTAAAATACTGGTCTGAGGCATTAAAAAGCTAAAACAATCTTAACCAAGTAGCTCAAGCCTGACAGAAAGAGTATTAGAGAAATATTTTAATTTTTTGCTGGTCATACTGCGCTAAAATTGGTTGCTTACTGAAAAAATCAGCTGCTTGGAAATGTCTGAAGGAAGTAGAGGAAAACACTTGCAAGTAATCCTGCAGTTATCAAATATTGAAAGAGAAATTTGATAGCTGTGAGGAGTTAACCTTGGCTGGCTGCCAGACCCCCATCCAGCCATTCTCCTTCTCTCCTCACCAAGATATGTATTAAAAATAAGGTGAAGAAAAGCTCATGGGTTGAGATAAGAACAGGAACATCACTCGCCAAGTACCACCAGCAGCAAAACAGCATCAACTTGGGAAACATTAATTCAACTTAATGCTAATTGGAGCATTAAGTGAGAAACAAAGCTAAAAACACTTTTCTCCTCACTCTCCCCTTCTTCTGAGGCTGAATTTCACTCTAATTCTCCACTCTTCTACCTCCTCCCTCTGGGGCAGTGCAGTGCAATGGGAATTGCATCAGTTTGTAACACTGTCTCTGCTGCTTCTTCCTCAGTTTTCCCCTGCTCCAGCATGAGTCCTTCTGATGAGCTACAGCTGTTCAAGCACTGCTCCAGCATGGATCCATTCCATGGAGTCCAGTTCTTCAGGAATGGGCTGCTCCAGCACGAGCCCCCCACAGGCTGCACTTCCTCTGCCAGAAAACCTGCTCCTCTCCATGGGCTGCAGCTCCTGCCAGGAGCCTGTTCCAGAGTGGGCCCTCCACAGGTTGCAGCTTCCTCCAGGGCACATCCACCTGCTCCAGAGTGGAGTCTTCCACAGCCTGCAGGATGGATATCTTCTCCACTGTAATCCTCCAGTAGGCTGCAGAGGCACAGCCTGCCTCACCACAGCCTTTCCCAGGGCTGCAGTCTCTATTATGCAGAATAATAGAACAAACTATCTCCTCCTAGTGTTGCCTTATAAACCCACAAATACCGTCCCTTTCTTACTCTTTAACACTGCACTACTTCAGGGTCATCTGTCAGCACTTGCCTTGTTTCTGCACCTTTTGTGATTTTGTTAAAGAGAGCAGAGCTTTGTTGCTATGAGGAGGAACCAAGAGCAGTCACAGTGCAGGCTTTCAGTGACCTAATTTTCATATCAGCTTAAGAGCTAAATCTATTACTGGTTTGTTTGAAGACACAAGTGGAAAAAGCTCTGTCCACAACTTCAACAGGGAGAGAAAGTGCCACGGTGTTGCAATTCCATCCATGCTGCACAGATCACCAGCTAAAGCCTGCACAATAAGCAATATTAGCATATCAATCTCAAATTCAACCAAATATGAAGTTCCAAAAGCTGTGTTTTATTGGTGAGGCCATTTATCACAAAATTTAACAGTCACTTGGCACTCTCTAACAGGAAACTGCAGGCAAACTTCATGATGACAAAAGTCACAGGCACTGCAACAAGGAAACTGCACTCGGTGGCACTTTCACACTATGAAATTTTGTAAGCTGGAAGTTTGACACAGAGATAATGAAATTTAAAAAACTATCACAGTCAGGAAGGTTCATTGATCTTCTCTTTAGTAACAATCTCTATTTTCTAGAAGTGTAGGTTAAGAATTCTTTCCATAAATGCCTCTCAATAACAAATGCAATGGAAACTGTACTCCCAGAGTTCTTCCTCACCCTTGACCTTCCCCTGAAAGACTCCTGCAAGCTGAAGGTAGAAAGGAATGAGGTATGAGCTCTTAAAACAAACAGCAGGATACCAAACCAGACAAGAGAGTCAGTGAGAAAGAACGTCTCTCAAAAATATTAGGATCCTACACTGCACCCCATGGCCAGTAAACCTAAACAACACAACATCAGTGGAAACTGCCTGTAAACTAAGTGACATCAGTCTGCTCCAATATTGTACTAACTACCTTTACTAAAACCATCTTTTACTCACAGTTTGTGGATTGATATCATCTTCTCCCATAGGTTCATCCACAATTTGCTGTCCATTCTGTAAAAAAACAAGATACAGCAAGTTAAAAGAAATGCAGAATCCAAGTACAGAAATAAGTATTTTGCAGCTGTGCTTTCACAGCACGTTGCTGTAGGCTGTCAAGTGCTTTCTTCTTAATATTCCACAAAAACAAAGTAAAACATGAAACTAAACATGAAAAACTGCAAATTACTGGAATGTAGTGCCCCTCTTGCCTCAATCCTCATGTATTATCCAACTGGATGAAGTCACAGTAGGAAATACATAAAACCACCAGGCATTTGAAGCCTCCCTACTACACAGCTGGACATCCCTTTCCATTACTACAACTTCTGCAAGACAGTAAAACCTGATGAAGACAGAACAGCAAAAAGCCACAACAAAGAACAGATAAACACGTTCTTTCTAAGAGTGAGACCACAGCAAGTCAGCCTTTACCTTCAAGAAAATGTATAACTGTAGTATAGCCTTAGAAAAATGATGAATGCAATCTGATTTTATTGGGCAGCATTTCCTATTTTCTGTACTTTGCTAAGGACCATTCTAACAAGGCATACAGAAATAGGCCTTTGAATTTGAGATTCAGCCATAAAGATTTAAAAAATCTTACATACCTTGTTGGTCAACAAGTGCTTTCTTTTTCTTCACAGTGACACTGTTATTTGGAGAATCTCTCAGAGATTTTTTTCCCTGAAACACTTTGGGTGGCTTTGCTTACACAACACACATGAGCATTATCAAGTTGTAAGCAAAAAGATCTGTTTCATAAGTTATTGTACAGGGGCATTAAGTCTTTGTTTACTCCAAAAGTTTAACAGCATTTCAGTATGATTTTAGAAAGAAATGAAAAGTTATTACAAATGGTTAAGTTTCATTACCACTGGAGGCAGAATTTAAGTTCATTTGTGCATTAGAGAACACAAAGTCTCCTCTATTTGTTCAAAACTTGATTCATTTAAGAGTTAGATACATGCATAGACAGATATTTTCTAGACATCAGAAAGTTAAAAGCTGCTCAAAGATTCAGAGATTTTAGCTTCATGCTACACCTTCCTTCCCACTGCTAAGTTTTTCAGCGGACTTCTTGTTAGGAACCTTCCTAGCATTCTTCTGTAACAACTCCTGATTAATATATTAGTCTTCCAGCTTTCATATGGCTGGAGGAGAGTCTTTTATATGTTCCAGATTAAATCCTAACCACTTCTGAAGTCTAATTTTCAAATATTGCAAGCACACTGGATGTTTCATCAGATGATTACCAGCTCTCTAGCAGGTTTTTTCCTGAGCCTTTTTTTCCCTAGAAGATGCAGCTGGATAAAGCTAAATTATAAGAATTAAGAATTTCCTAAATACGATACAGGTGTTTTGGGGTTTCTGTTTGTTTGAGGGCATTTTTGGGTGCTGTTTCTTTGGCTTTTTTGTTGTTATTTTTGTTTGTTTTGTTTAGGGGGTGGGGAGAGGAAGAAGGTTGGGCTTATGATTGTTGTTCCAGTGCAGAGATCTGGCACATGGTAGCAGTTTTATTTTCTCATCTTTCTTGGCTTCAGGAAGATAGTAGAGACTTCCAGCATGACTCCAGTCTACTCTAGAAGTTGTCTTTCCATGACAGAGGACAAAAAAAATCATTTTCACATGCTATAGGTTAATACAGCAATGAATACAATCTTTAAAAGCTGTCTCAGTTAAGGGCAGTCAGTCCAAACGTCTACTTATTCAGCTCAGGGTCATCTGATGAGATGAAGCTCCAAAAACTCCACATTCCCCCCACTGTGGCATCTTCTACTCACAGTGTAGACAGTGAATATTGTACTATCTTTCCTTAATGCACATTAAAATTTGCAATTATCAAATAGAAGACCAGACAAGTGCCAGCCTAGCTAAGTAACAGAAATAAGTGTTTTTAATAAAGCTTGTTTGCAGGGAAGCCTATTTTCTATACATTTGCCACTGTCAAGGCCACAGGTCCCACACTTCCCCTCTTCTCAAATCTATGGCACGTCTTTAAGTTATCATTTGTATTTTAGCTACACATCTCCATAGTCTGCTCATGCTACAAGAAAGTTTCCCAAGTATCTTGTCAATCGAAAAAAAGTCCGAGAAGAAAACCAGTAGAACAAACAAGACAACTGACTTTAGCTGGAAAGGAGGAGTCTATAATGTCCTGACAACTAATGATGGCCAAACTCTGGGGCCTAAAACAGGGCAATTTGTGTATCAAAACCATATGCTCTAAACTGACTCCACATGCAGAGTTTCACAAACAGTGATTCCTGCTACAACAATCATTCTGTTGAATAATAATGTACATTAACTGCAGGTTAAATAAGAACTTACCACACAGTAAGCTTTAAGTTCTCACATTTACTATTTCAAGAGAACTGAAACTACCTGAAAGTGAAACCCTTATCAGAAACTTGAGACAAGCCTCCCTTCAAAGACAAAAAGGTGAGATCAACTCCTGCTTTTAAAAAGGCTCAAATCTTCAACCTCACTGACTTTTTCAACAGTCAACCAGAAAAACCACAGCAAACTTCTGCAAAACAAACCGTTTTGCACAGTCTGGTTTCCTGTTTAATCCTGCATTGCTTTCAGTTACTTTCCAGTTGAATTCAATCAATGCATTCGAAACACTCATTGGAACTAAGAGCCAACTCAAGAAATCAGCGTGAGTGCTGTGCAGTCGTGTCTGAGCCAGATCACTGGATTAGCAAGATCTTTTTAAATAGGTCTACCCAAGCAATGATTATGCTACGGGAATCACTGGATGGTAGAACCAGTTTTTCTCAGAACAGTCTGAGCCACGTAAGGTAAAGAAGAATATGTATATATGATTTATGGTTTGCTGGTATATGACACTACTAAATGGAAAGCAGCTGTATCTTCAGAAAGTCTATAAAGCATACTGGCGTTCTTATGAATTAAAATGTAAAGCCAAAAGGTTCCTATCAGAAATATTTAAAGCCCTGTGGAGTGAGGAGGTCAGCAGCGAGCTGAGCCAATGAAACATTTCGGTTTGCAGGGCGCCGACTCCCTCCATAGTATTTAACCAGAACCAAGGGCATGTCTCGATGACATAACAGACTGGGAGCAGATTCAACAGTCTGATGGATGCAGAATAACAGAAGGCTCAATATATCTCTCACATTCTCAGATTAGTCTAATTCAAAAGAAAGAGACTCCAGATCCTGATTATTCTTCAGTTGCTCTCCTCCCATAGCAGGACACTGAGCAAGCAGAATGAATCAAAGATCTGGCTATTTTTAGTACTCTGGTTCCAAAAATAAAACATATTTCAGATGACAGCGCAAACATAAGAAAAATAACAGAAAAGGTCCACAGAAAATTTTTACTTGCACCTGAACACATCAACAATCAATCCATGCCAACAAAAGGAGGATGCACATCCCCTAGGAAGGCAACCTACAAAATGCTCTTTCAATCCACTGATTCCACTTCCTATATTTTTTTCCAGAAACAATTTTCATGTTAAGTTAGCTACAAATTTGGTTCCCCAAGCTTTGGAGCCTGTTGCCATATCTCACTAAATTAGTAGAAATCAATACTTAAACACAGTTGGATTCCAACAGTTTTCCTGAATGCACAGGAACACAAATAGATCCCACAGGTTCTCTAACCAGGCACAAAGCAGACAAACATCAGAATCTGCATCAAGCAGGTTGTCCACGAACATCCACCACACGAACCGACAGAACCTCCGATATGAACACCAGTCAAACATCATCATTTCCAACATTCAAAAATTACAGGTTTAAACCCACTGAACTCTTAGGGTATAATCAAGTAGGTGATTTTCCTGGCAGAAAGACAGTTTAAAGAAAGCTTTTTAAAACTCTGATTATTTCACTTCTTGACCAGTTACACCCACAAAAAACTGCACCACAGGGACCATGAGGCAGCAAGTAGGGGTGTGTGTTAAGGTATCGGTACCGAGAAACTACAATCATACCAAATTCTTCCTAAGAACGAAGTACATCAAGAAATGTAGCCCACATCCCACCCACAATCAATTCACCACATCCTGTGAAGCAGCAAATATCCTGCACTTTACATACTACAGCTATATATTGATCTGCAAGTCTTAATGTCGCTTGGAACCACAATTTAAAAAGTACATTTACTGCTAGAGATGCAATTAATCTCAAAAGTCCTGCAAAACTACACTATCTTGGGCTCTTGCACAGTAAACCTAATGCTTTTTCCCACCTATCCTTCTAATTAGCACTGGGTCCACATGATGAATTTTTTATATAAAAGGCACCATCTATATTGACAAATACAGTTTGAATTTACCGATCTGGGACAGGATACTTTGATTTAATAGTAATATCAGGCACCCATCACTCCCTTCACACTGTTTTTTTACAGGCATCTAAACCATATTAATTGAAATATTAAGTAGGCAAACCATTGTTTCCTGTAGTACTATTTTTTCCTATTTTCCCATTGTTTTCATCAATAACATCAGAGATAGTATACACGAAGTTTTTAGATTTAGTTTAGTATCTCCACTCTTACATTCTGTTTGCAAATCAAAGTTCCACTAATTTGGACTTACCTTGCTAAACTTTATGTTCTTTTCTACAGTCTGCAAGAATTTTTTTCTGAAGGACATGTTTGTTCCCAAAGCTTTTCTGATGTTAGACACCACCAAGTATCTTTTTCCAACCCACTCTCCTTTGCATTTAGGCTATTGCTAGAATATTTTGGGATGTTTAAGTATTCTTCCTACCAAATATTTTAATTTTTGCACCCAACTATGACTGTCAGCTATTTTAAAACCTCTTATGAAACTGTTACCAGTTATGGCTTTTGGAATAATTCTTCAGCCATTCAACTCAATATGACCTAATTATTAATACTGGGCTTGAGCATATAAATTAGTAACCAGTCCTTATACTGGGAACATAGTTTGGAACACTGTGTACTACTACGCACACTATTTGCTTCTCCATGTAATTGGTGCCTTTTAGTACAGCCATAAAACCAAATTAAGACGTAATTTTAAGAGTTTTACATCCTTAGGTTTAACAATTGGATAAATCAAGAATTATAAACAGCCTTAGAGCAGGATGATGCTTTGAGTACACAAATAAAGGAAAGAAACCCCCAAATGTCCAAATCAGACCACATAAAAACAGTTATGTAGAAGTTTTAACATGCCAAGAGTAACACAGGCAATTAAGTTTCTCTCAGTTCCTAGTTTTCAGCTACCAAAACTTCCAGATTTACCCAACAACTTCTAAGCATTGCTATGAGATTTAAACACACAAACTTTCAGTATATTTACTACTTAAGTCATTAAAGCACTGGGCATATATAGATCCGAGCACTTACTCTCTGGTGTTTTCAAGGGACTCTCAACTGACAAACACAGCTCAAGAACCACGAGGCCCTTCAGCAGAGTGGAGCTGTAACCATGATGCTTCTGGCTCCTTTCAGGGCTGCTCAGAATGCAGCATTCCCACTGAAACATTCCCAACAAATGTGCTGTTTGCAACACAAGGCGCTGTGTGGAACTACACTCAGTAAAACCCTTTCAAACTGAGCACGCTCAAACCCGCTGTTCTGAGCAGCAATGAGCTCCCTGAGAAAAAATTTGTGGGTCTGCAAAAAAATAGTTGGAAATAGACTGAGAAGGCCTCAAGAGGTCATCCAATCTACCTCTGTGCACCAAGGCATCATCAGCTATTTCTACAATG
>JAOXXN010000001.1:14219213-14244613 GCA_026770055.1 Myrmophylax atrothorax | reverse complement strand
AAGAGGGGCTGCGGGACCCCCCCCGGGCTGGGCTGCCGAGAGGGGCTGCGGGAACCCCGGGCCGGGCCGGCCCGCCGAGAGGGGCTGCGGGACCCCCCCCGGGCTGGGCTGCCGAGAGGGGCTGCGGGAACCCCCCCGGGCTGGGCTGGGCCGGGGGGGAGCGGGAGACACGGAGGGTCTGTTTGCATAAACAGAAGTGCGGATAGAGGAAGTTGGGAGGCGGGTGGGATGTGGTGCCCGTGTAGGGTATCATTAGGCAACGAGGGAAGGGAATTAGGGTGTAGGAATTTGTTTTTGTAGCAATATCATTTAAATGTAGTTTGAGTGCATGAGTAGGAGTTGCCTCAAAGAAGGAAAGTCTTACTTCCACAGGCCAAGAGACATGAAAATAAGGCCGTCAAAAAAAACCCCCCACAGGTTCTGAAAGCAGCCCTTATTTTACCTTTTATCCCCAGCTGCTGGCTAGTACACAAACAGCTGACTTACACATATGCTGAGACTCAGAATGTGTGCGACGTTACTGGTTCTCTTAAAATGTTAAGCACTGTAATAAACACCCATCCAGTAGCAACATCAGCTGATGCTGAAGAATCGCTGAAACATTAGACCAGCAGCCGAAGGTGGGTGGGCGCCGGTGTCAGGCTTCTTGCTCTCGAAGCCAAACTTCCCACAACTGTTTGAGAAGGCCACTTATTTTTCCACAGCCCCCACTGTCCCAAAGCATTTCTAGATTTTGACAAGTCACGTGCTTCATTCCATCCTTGAAAACAGTTAACATTCTTTAAATATTTGTTGGGTAGGGTTTTTTTGAGTGGGAGGAATGGCAAGAGCACTGGTAATTAAAAATGCGTGCGTGCGTGCACGCATTGCTGTGGTGAACATGGGTCACTTCTGTTTCTGCTTGGTAGCATTTTTGATCCTGCTTTATATTTGTTTAAGCATGAATACCTATCTACAAAGAGGTACAAACAAGTGGATAGGCAGTTGCTCACGATGAATCAGACTTCAGCTGGTCCTACAGAGACTTCCATATCTGCAGTAAAAGGTCATAGTTGATCACTTGAAGCCATCACCACTGCCCCGAGAAGCAGCTGTGCCCTCCCCTTGGTCACTGCAGTTATGTCTGGCCCTTGCATCAGCCTCTCTTTTGAAGTGATGCCATTGCTTGTGCTGCCATATGGTTACACCAGGGAATAGATGACATCAAAACTAACCCAACCCTTTTTACCTTCTGTTGTCCTAAAAAAGCCCCTCACCAACCAACCTTATTAAAGGTTGAAGAGAGGTCAGAACTGCTTCCTTCAAACAAGATCAAATTGTGGTACTTTGGCTGGTTATTGGTATGAAATTTAGAACAAGGCAATAGAAAACAGATAACTCAGTGGTGCTTGGCAGCCTTTATGCATAATGTTAATAGCAAGGAGTAAGTTTTTGTAGCCTGATCAGCACCAGGTCACTTCAGTCTCACATTGGCTGCTGGAATGTTGAACATAAAACTCATTTTTACAGGAGTTGTACATTATGTGTTTGACACACAAATCAGGACATTTAAAAACATTCTTTGAGTTTGTTTTAAAATCCATTATGTTAAATAAAAGTTACCTTCCATCCCTCTGGAAATAAGAGTTTCTATTCCCTCACAGGGATAATTCACTTTATCAAAGCTCAGGCATTTAGTCCTGTGTTAACTACGCAGTCAGGTATGTACATCTGAGATGTGCCATTAGGCAGGAGAACCTGAGCAGCTGAAAGGTGGTAAGCACAACAGGAAGACTACCCCAAACTTAACCTTGCATTTTACATAGTTCAACAAGCCCCTCTTTATAAAAAGACTTCCTGCCTCTAAATAAAAACCTCCATGATCTCCTCTTTTGCTTTCATAGTGTCTAGTTCTTTCTTAACATAGGAACATATTCTAAATTAACTGTTTGACATAAAAACTCTCGTTAGAAGGAGAGTGGGCATCATATTTTGTTAGTGTCTCTAAATTTTTTACACTGGTTATTTTTTGTCCTTCCCTGAAAATCCAGAATAAAACAAGGGCAGAGATCTTATGCACTAGTGAATAGGAGGGCTGTAAACAATAGGAATCTGACCTTTTCTCAGGCACTGAAGTACCTGAATGTAGAAGTATGCCATTTTATTGTTCAGGGGTTTGAGTATTATCACACCACATATTTAAGTTTTATATAGGAGAAAGCTGCATCAGGATTTTAATAGGAGCTACTGTGCGGGAACAGACTTCAGGGCAAGAAAATCATCTGGAGATCATCTCCACGGGGAAGACAAACATCAGTTAATCTCTGGGAGATGCAGGGGATTTTGACTTTCAGATTCTGCTAAGCTCAGAGTTGGATCATCCTCCCAGCAAGAGGTAAGATGCTGAAGATATTTTGCCTGAAGACAGTAGCTCTTGTTTTAGATTCCTTTTGTCTCAGGCCAAAGCAAGGTAATGCTTTCACCTGTGGCAGCAGACTCTGCTCTTACCCACTTTCCCTCTAGGCACAGCCATCGCTCCTTCCTTGCAGTCACTGCTGATGCCTGTCTGTCACCAGACTCGGTTGTGGGGGTTGATTTCACCTTTGCATAAGTGATTGAAATCTTATTGCATCCACACAGATGTTTTACATGTTTTGCATGTAAACCAAAATTTGATCACGTTGGTTAGGAAAAGGGTAGCATCTGGCACCGAAATGGCAGTGCTGTATAAAATCCCATTAACCTGTCATATGAATTAGGTGTGCGTCACATGCTGCACCTTTTTTTTTATCCTTACTTCTAACAAATCTCACTAAAATGTCACCCGATTGCAAGGGAGACATCAATTTAATAGGACTTACCTGTCTTTCCCCACAGAAGGCACCTTGATATGTGAGTGGCAGAAATTAGGGGAAGTTGCGTATGGTTGGTGGTATCTAATGCTTTGCCTGGCTTTGAAGTAGTACTTACTTACCCTTTGCAATTAAGGCAAAATAAATGACTGAGTTAGTAAATCACCACAGTCATGTCCAAAAAATAATCCCTATAAAACAGAATTAGTTTGCTAATATTTCTATCAGAATCATATTTGGGAACTTGAACTTGCGTTTTTAAAATACACATGAAAGGTGTGAAAAAAACAAAGGAAACCATGGCAACAAAACTCACAATCTCACACTCTTCTAGAAGGTCCAGTAGTGTATTAGGTGGGAATTATAGTAAATGCAGTGCAAAAGCGTGAAATTCCACTTCAAGTGTTACAACCATAATACTGAGGTATATAATTTTGATTTAATGCACAGGAAAATAAATAGAAAGTACTGTCCAAATTTACATGGGCAAACTTCCAAGGAGTTTAAAAAATCAATACCATTTATTTATATAGCTTGTAGACAAAGAGACACTCTTACTCTCAAGATACCTGGATTCAATTCCTAACAGATCACAAAAGACAGTTGTGTTATTTAGTCAGTCACTTCTTATAGATGAGATTCAACTAAGGAGACAGTTTTTCTTCATGATGTTTTCTAAAGTGTGAAGAGGCCTTGATTGGAGAAGTGTAAATACATCCTGCCAAAATAAAACCTTAGTGCTAATTAGAATTGATTGCACTGTGCTTTAGTTGCAAACACAAAGAACATCTCCTTAGCCTCACTGGGATATTGAAAGGATGGTTTCATTGATGTTTGGAAAGCTGACAAAGACCAGGGGAAGAGAGTCAAAGTGCTGCAAGAAGTTTCCAGATGGTGTGAGTTGTCATAGCAGAGACCAGAAGGATTTGCTGTATGAGCCAGGGTTAGAGAGAGTTATAATCAATAATTATAAAGGGAAGAACTGAAGTGAATGTCTAGAGTGTATTAAGACTTAACCTGACCTTTCAAATAACATCTGCTGGAGGGTGCTTTCACCATTACAGGCCCCTGGATGATGGAATCCTACAGGAATGCAAACATTTCCTGGATTTTCCTCTGGCAGGCTCTTCTTTGAAGTCCTAATCCTGCAAGTGTAGTAGTAGATTTGAAAATGACAATAAGAACGCTTTTAAATCCTATATAAATCAGAGATACAGTGTCTGACTCACTACTTAGAACTAGCTTTTCTGGATGTATGCATATTTACCTAAAATTGCACTGAAAGGGTAAAGCATAATGCATTAGGCTCAATGGTGCTACTTCTCTGAAGTTTTATCTGTGGTCAATATGCTAACAGGAAATAATTGTGCCTGTGGTTTCTACATCCTGAGTGGAAACCTGGAATTCAATAAAATACAGTCTCATTACAGCATACCTGTCTCCAACATATGTTCTCATTTTAGCATCTCTGTACATACAGATAGCTCAGATTTATTTTCTGAATGACAAAGCTTATCCTGTTCACCACAGAGTATGAGAGACCTTTCACTGAGCTTTGAAATCTTACAGGGAAACCTGCTATCAAATACTGAATACAAGATATTACCCCATTACAGTGGAACATTGAGAGGCAGATTAGAATTTTAGACTGGGGTATTTTGTGACAAAAAGGAAATAATAGAGTATGAACAAGAATCAGTCTTTGAAGGTTACGGTTCTTCTGGGTTAAATATGATGGAAGATAGCTGTTCACAAAAAAAAGAGAAAAAAGACACAAAGGTGTTAGATGTAGAATACAATATTATATTATACAAGATAATATAGCAATAAAAACTTGTCAGCTTCACAAGTCACTGCTATAAACATAGCAGGCCTAGAGGAGGCCATAGAATTACACATACCCCACCTTCCCCTTGACCTAGGAGTTTAAAGGTCACATACCTTTTTATTATTGTTATCAAATCAGGTCTGATTTAAAGAGACTACTGACAAGCAAAGCCTACTTTATCTCACTTTTTCTGGGATTTAACCTTACTATCTAAATTTTCTGATTTTATATCTTCACTATTAGGTAGTTTTAATGTCCTCACCCATCTCTTGATCTCTTTGAAAGTGATTGACCAAATCATCTACTCTAACAATCTTACTCTTCACTTCTTTTTATAGATTATCCAGCATCTTGTAGCCAAGCATCCCTTTTAAATCTAGAAAGCTTTACTTTCTCTTTACTGATCCTTAGTTATACTGAACAGGATTCTCCTGACTGAGCTAACAGTTGCCCTTTATCCTGCTTGACAACTGACCTGATACTCATTCCCAGCAGTCTGCTGATATTTTCTAAAATACCTGCTGTTCAAATGATCATACCTAAAAATGCAGTTTCATACCTTTACGGGTTTCAAAGATCCACGTGTTCTCTCAAGACAGTTCACTTCCTTTTCCATCAGCATCTCACATTTGTGCTTTGACTTGTTCCACATAGGCAACGAAGCAGTGTCATTCAGAGAGAGGTCCAGGTATGTGATCGTGTCCAAAAATGTTCTCCAGTCCAGTAATCAATAAAATGTGTTATCAGATATAAATCAATAAGGATCATTTGTGCATGTTGTGCATCAGGCTGTATATAGGTAGTATTTTCCCCAACTCCCTGTGTGATGTCTGCTGTTCCAGTGCAGCTGGGGAATTCCTGGCATGAGCCCTGGCCCCCTTCATAATTCAGTTATGTGATGGATTCACACTCCTATGTCTTGTTGATATGTGAAAAAGGAACTTCGCTGGTGATTGACTTACCCTGAAGCATTCCTTCAGCACTCGGTATGAGCTGGGGGTTAGCAAACTCCAAAGCATACTGGCGCCCTTCCTTGTGTCCCACAGGTGATTTACTGGTGAAAAGGTGCCTACTCTAAATACAGGTATTTTAGATCCCCAGAATCATTTCAGCACTGTGTGATGACAGAGTTCTACAGTGAGTGCACATTTCTATCCCCCAAAGTCAGCGCTTACTGTAGGGAAGCATGAATGTGATGGAAGACAGCTCATTATCTGGAAGCAGTGAAGAGAAACATTAGATGAAGCAAACCCAGTCCCCTCATGAGTGTCTCACTCTGTCCTGGCTGCGTTGACTGACTTTGTCTTATTTGATGGAGCAAAGACATCCTCAAGGCCTTCCTCCAGAGTCACAGCCTTGCCAAAAGGAGTAGCAGGATGAGGGGACAGCAACATTTATCCAGTATTGCAGAGCAGCTGAAGGATGTGTTAAGATGTGGTCCCGTATTTAGAACTTTGGTGTTTCAAAATGCGACAGAAACTGTAAAGTCTGTGCTGTGTGAGCTGTCAGAGGTTCTGGGCTGTGGTGTGCTTAAGCTAAGAAGGGATATGGACTTGACTTACTACAAGATCAGGCAAGATACTGTAGGTCATTCTCCAGTAAGTGCAATGGAAGGAATGTCAGACGTAGGATGAAATGGAAAGAGGATGCTGAGAGTAGAAGATGGCTCTTTAAACAAGGAAGAGGAAAAAGAGCAGAACAGTTTTAAAAAGCATATAAGGAGCAGTTGTGTCTTGGAAGTGAATAGCCTGTTAATCCTATATAAGAATTTTTGTGTCAATATTAATGAATCACAGGAAATGGTAAAGACTGTTGTGTTAACTGTGACAAGACATAGAGATGCTGTAAACATTTGTAGAAATTTACCAATATTTTCTTTTTTAAAGTCACTTGATACAATATTAATGAAACAAACAACCATTCAGTATCTCATTAAATCCATTGCAACTGGATAAAATTTCCAATGGGTTCAGCTAAGTGCTTGCAGTAAGAAATAAATGTTCAGCTCATGGGTGGACCTACAAGTTAATAGAGTCTTTGATATTACATCACCACAGACAGTAGAAAGGATTAGATAAGTTGTCAGGATCATATTCCTCCTCTACTGGTTCACTTGCAGCAAAACTGAAACTTCGTCCGACTTCAAAGAAGCTATTTTAAAAATCACAGTTTTCAGGAAGGAATGACGTTATTTTGTCTGCTTCACCAGAGTCAATGCTCCTCTGCTGCACACAAACAAGCTGCTTGCCCTAGTTGAACAAAAGCTACCGTGAGGGCTTTGATCAGTATTGACAGGGTTCCTGCAGTATTTCAGCATCTCATTCCTTTTTTGCTTTCTAGAACCATTACTAATGATGTTGGTTAAGAGAGTGTAACTTGCATTAAGATGGTCATCTCCAGAGAGTGCTGAATCTGTCTGTTGCAAGGATTCCTTAATTATTAATTTCATTGCTACAGATTTTTTGGTTTGATAGTTTCTCAGGACAGAGAGCTTCTTTATTAGCTCTGTAAAGTACCACTCATCTGTATGACAAAATTTGTGCACTTTAGTCTATAGAAACATCTTTTATATTAGTGATACATCAATGCTCTTGTTTAAAGGGTGACATTCCACACTGGGTTTATTTTTCCTTGTAGACAAGCAGGAAATATGTCATTAATTTCCTTCCAGCCGGCTCTGACTGCCTTTTTCAGTCCTCTTAAACCTCTGTATGATTCTTCCTCTCCATTTTGTCTTCTGAAAACAGACCTGGTTCTCTTAACTTCATTCCTGGGTTTCTTTTAAGGTATTCTTGTGTTTGTTTCAAGGTGTTCTTCATCCTTCTCATGCAGCTTGAAGCTGGCACTTGGCAGAAGATTGCCAGCTTTCCCTGCAATATGTTGAGTGGATCTGAGGTGTCCAACCATCTCATGTACCTCTATTTCCTCACACACAACTCCTCTATCCTGACCATTCATCATTATTTAAAATTAATTCTGTATTTTACGCTGTGCATCTAAAACTTTGCTTCCTCTTTTTACACCTAAACCCTTTCTCTTAATTTTCCACTTGCCATACAAGAAACCAACCTCTCTAATCCTCCTTGTCAAGTCATCAGCTTCTCATTAAATCAGGTACCTTCAGGAACAGCATGTTTGCAATTCAGCATTTCCTTCCTGTCTGTGGCCACTGCCAGGAGTTGCAGTCCTGTCAGTGCAAAGTTCTTATCACCTTGTCTCGTCACTCACTGATAAAGCCAGGGTGCTCCCATCTTTCTCGACATTTCCACACTTTCGGTTCTTTCTGCTTCTTAGTCAGGTTCATCTGTGTGGCTTAGTGGAACTCTGTCTTGGCTTATTTCACTTTTCTCCTTTTCTCCTTTGTTCATAGGCCTGTATACTTATGCATCTCCTTTTCTACTGCTTCTCAGCCTCATGCATTTTTTATGTCACTCTGTGCTTCAGGCTTCTCATGAAGAAAGCCCTGCTCTTCCACAAATCCCCCCGAGTCTTCTTGTATCCACCTAAATAATATCTCTCAGCTGCTGTCCCAGAAAGTC
The DNA here is from genome assembly GCA_026770055.1 of Myrmophylax atrothorax. NCBI lineage: Eukaryota > Metazoa > Chordata > Aves > Passeriformes > Thamnophilidae > Myrmophylax > Myrmophylax atrothorax. The sequence goes on along the minus strand of JAOXXN010000001.1, from coordinate 14,236,415 downwards.
TTTTTTTCCAAGTTAGAAAACTCTTCAAAGCACAGTTTTTGTACTGTCAAAAAGTGGAAGCTTTTCCACCTCCACTTTGAAAATAAGCAGTGCAGTTAGTTGAGAGGGGCATTTTTGCAGATGTGGAGCCACATTCTATACTGTCCTGTTGGGCTCACAGGTTGGGCATCCGAAGACTGACAGACTTCATTCATATAAGGACATTTTCGAATATTTTGGCAAGTTGTTTAAACTTTCCCCTATTTTATTTAGGTGTAATTCTAAAGTATAAACTCTTTCTTGTTTTATTTAGGTGCAATTCTGAAGTATAAACTCCTCCCTGTTTTATTTAGGTGCAATTCTAAAGTATTTGGAGGACTTGTTACCACTTCATACAAGGTTAAAATCACTGTTAACCTTATATGTTGGTGCTCCCTAAAGAAGGAAAAAAAAATTATTCAGTTATAAGTGTTTGAAAAATAAATATATACTTTTAAACACAGAATGACAATAATAAAAAATACCTCATTTGAGGGAGTGGGTGCAAAGAAAATATATTAGGAGTCGGCATGAGTAAAAGGTAAGCTTCCCTTTCTCTCTTTTATGCTTCTCCTTTGCCAGTGCTGTAGAGTCTGAAAATAACTCAGCTCTCAGTGATGTCATCACCATTAGAGGAATGCTGTCAGCTCAATTTGTTTTCTGACTTCAGTAAGGGAAATAGAATCTGACTGCTGACTCACTTGTTAGGTCTGAAGTAAGTAGTTATGCTTATTTAATCTATTTTGGCCATGAATTTGGGTCTTTAAATATCCACCTCCTTTGTGGCAGTACAGGTACTCCTATTCTTGAAGGAAAAAGCAAATGAAGAGTCTGAAATAACTCTGCACTTTGTTATCACAGAGATGTTGTCTGAAGTAGGAATATATAAGATTTTTGAAGAGTTGCCCTGCTGAATAGTTTTCTTCTTCTATACTAGGAAAGTGTTGGTCTAGTTGTTGATTGTCTGGGGTGGTTGAGTTGTTACCTTCACCACATCCTCAGCAGCTGACACAGTGGTGTCAGCAAGCGATGGTCTGGCTGCAGATCCGCTGTTCAGATGCTTTTATTTTTTCTTCCTGGCCTGCCCCATAATGTCTCTGCATCATCATCACCATCCTGGCTAGGCTTTGTGAGCGAGGATTTGGGAAGGGCACTACCCACACTTCCTGCAAGCCTTCTGGTGGCTAAAAAGGCCAATGTGGGATTGGCAAGTCCGGTTGAAAAAGGCACAGTGGAAAGTCTCCTTTGGTGATATTGGCGAGGAATGGTTCTTTTTGAGTTGTCTTTTCTCCTCGATGCTGACTCTACGTGTGTTCTCAAAGGAAGCAGCAGCATCATGAATGGTGTGTCTCCATGAATCCTGCTTGGAGGCCAGAGTGGACCATTGGTGGCAGTCAATATGGCCAAAGCTGAGGTAATGGCTCTGCCAGCTGAAATGAAAAAGAGTTGTAGAAAATCAATGTGCAAATGGACCCTATTTTGCCCCTTTTATTATCTTTTGTTTTCCATGAACTCCAAGGTTGGGCAGAATTGCTGTTGCCCACAAAGAATATTTTTTGATGTCTATGTGACATATTTTATGTACATTTTGAAAAAAAAATTAAACTTACACTTTAGTTTGGAGTGGCAAAATAGCAAATGGAGGCTTTTCCTAACAGCATACTTTTTTTTGGCCTTCCTTCTGTATTTAAGTACCCAGGGGCCAGATACTCTGCTGGCAGAACATGAGAGGGGCTCTAGGGTTTTTGAACACTTTGCATCTTCCAGAGATTTAAAGCTTTGGGTGCCACTGGCTCCCCTAAGCAAAATGGAGTAGTGTCCATAATCAAAAGATAAGGTATATTTGAATGCAATGAATGGCTCTAAATATTCATGGTAAGGAAGAACACAGACATGAAATAAGCAAAAATATACAGATTATTTCAGTTGTGTGGTTTTCCTAAGGATGTTTAAGTAGCATTGCCTTAGTTTCAATTTATTTTTCTATAAACCTTTGAAGTTATTTGATATCAGATGGAATCTGATTTTCTGCCTTTAGCTTGTTTGTTTTTAGGTCCTCCTTTTAGAATGTAGGTTGGAACCTACCCCTTGCTGGTTTTTCACCCTTTTGTTAGGATGCAGGAGAAAAACATATTGGTGTATTTCTAAATTCTCATGGACTCAATGAATCCTTTTTTTACTTGTCACACTTTTAATCATGTCTGAGCACTTCTGTAGAAAAAAATTAAGGAATTCTAGAAACTGATGTCACAGCCACATTAACAGTACTCATAGAATCACAGAATCACAGAATGGCTGAGGTTGGAAGGGACAGCAGTGGGGTCACCTGGTCCAACCCTCCTGCTGAAGCAGGTTCACCCAGAGCTGGCTGCACAGGATTGCACCCAAGCAGGTTTTGAGTATCTCCAGGGCAGGAGACATTCCAATGCTTTGTCACTCTCATGGTAAAAGTCAAGGTAGAGAATACACCCTGCTTTTCCCTCATCTACCTGGCCAGTCATGCTGTCGTGGAAGGATATCAGTAGTATGGTCAAGTGTGTTTTCCCCTTGGTGAATCCACTCTTTTATACTTCTTTCCCTAGAGATTAATTTCAATTGTAGGATGTATTTTCTCATAAACAAAAACTAAAAACCAGTGGCAACATTTAATTTAAATGAGGTACATGGAAAGATAATCCCTTCCAACTCTGAATATTCTGTGACTCTGTGATTCTGCAATGTACTAGCACAGTAAAACAATGAATAGAATTATTTTCCCACTGAAACCATAGACATAATTCAAATAAATACCTGCAGGAGCAAAACTTGAACTAGCTTTTAAATCTTCTTTTAAAATGGCACAGTCCATCCAGTGCTAGAGGATTGCTGCATAGCATCCTTCAATTCAGGAGCTGTCAAAAGAGCTTTCTAGTATAACACCATGCATTTAAAAGACGTCTCTATACTCAGAATCAGATGCTGTCTCTAATGCTGAAGGCTATGGTGGTTTGCTGTAGGAATCCTTCTAGGTTCAGAATAGCATGTATGCAGGATGAGGAGAGTGTGCACTACGAGCTAAAGTATTTATATTTTTGGCTTAAATGTGCTACACTAATACACTCAGTTTCTGTGAAAACATTTAAGTATTTATTTTTCAGCCTGTAATAATTAATTAAGATTAATGAATGGTTCCTTTTGCTCATGGACTGGTGAAGAACTTTAACTTAGAGAACCAAAATTTCCATGCTTCAGGGGCTCTGTCTTTAACAAGACTGGCAGGGACTTCATCTTACATTCCACAGTGGCATCTAAAAGGTTCATGCTTAGTCTTGCTTTTTAACTTTGCATACAGTTTGGTGAACTCTTCACATAAACTGCTCTACATCCTATAAAATGGCTTATACTTGTGGCTTTTGAAAGGCAAAGACCTTTAAAATCTCATGGAAGTTTTATCTGACAAGGAAGAGAATAAACTTTAGATACTTCAGGGTCTGGCCCAGGGAAACCTCGAGTAAATCATTCTTCACTGTTACTACTGGCAGTTACTGAGCTTGTTAAACAGGGTGAAGGAGATCTCAGCTAAAGGAACAATATCTGGAAAATAAAAAATTATAGAAATAATAAGTAAACAGCATTGCAAGATTTAGGAATTCAGCCTTATTGATTGATAGGTGGGTTTTAAGGTGTTCAAAACCATAAGCTTTAGCACTTGTCTACCATAACATTTTTCTGTTTTGTGTTTGGTGATGTTTAAAATAGTGTAATAACTGGGTTGAATGTCATGCCTTCATAGGGATGTGTTCAAACTGAGCGTCTACATCTAAAGACTGGAGGAACATAGAGGTCACCAGAGCAGTTTCTGTGTTTGATATTGTGTGCATTGGCTGAATGGGCATATGGAATACAATTGAAGTGAAGAAACTATGGAAGAAAAATTCTTCTTGCCTCATGCATTGTGTAATTTTGCCTTAGAAAGCAGAGTAAAGCCCAAATTTTCTGAGGGTAATATCTCAGAAGCCATTAAATAAGCAGTGTATTTGTTTCATCCATTGATTCCTAACACATCTACCAATTTGTCCTATTGCTTCTGTCTCATGGGTTAACCATTCGTATGAGCAATACACAAAATAGTACCTGGGCAGCAACTAATCTGCAGGCTTTATACTTGTCAGCAAAGGAAAAAAAAATACAGAAACCAACACAAGTTCAGCAAAAGGTAGTTCAGCTTGACTTTTTAGCTGGAGGAAGAAGCCAATACTGGTGTTAATTACACGCCTTTGAAAATGCAAATCTTCATTACAGCTATTGTTGCCAATTCAAAATCTGTTAGATTTACTGTCTATCACAATTCCTAACTGCAACTGCCTCTGTACAAAAGGCTGCAATCAAGGACTTGCCAAAATTAAATAGATGTGTGCATTGACATGCTTATTATAGCATTTATGATGCATTAAGTGCCAGGTGGATGCATGGACTATGAGCGACTATAAAATGCAGAGCAATCCCAGCATTATGAGTTTGTATTGTTTTGTGAAACATATCTAATGCCCTGTTTTTCAGAGGCATTAAGGCAGCATACTTCCAAAAATTCCTCTAGGATGGAGAGGCAGGTTTTATTAAGGTTGAAAAATGCTGGTTCTTGTAGCATGTCTGTAGCACATTTTTATGTTAATGCAACTAAACTTCACTGTCTGAAAATTGGAAAGTAGAATGCGGCAATTATCACTGGCAATTTTGTAATATTGAGATATGCTGTTAACTCCTAACAGTCTTTGAAACCTTCAAGCTATAGAAAGATGGATACACATGTAGCATATGTGTAGTTGTATAAAGCATCACTGCCTGAAGATGAAATTGAAAATGTGAGGAAAAATGGCAGCCACTTGAAATCAAGCTTAGGATTGTATCTGCAAGAGGCTTTTTGCACTCAGACGGTACTTTCTCAAGTGGAAAAATAAATGATGATTTTTCTTGTGACCAAGCCTCTACCAAGCTTCTTGACCTGCTGAGCAGCCACTGGCAGGGGCTATATCTCAGGCTGCTACTCTCATACACTTTTCACCACATCAATCCTTGTCCCTAGGGCAATGAAGATTTGAGAAAAAAAGACCGGGTCTGACAGAAGTCTCTTCTCTTGCGCAGAATCAGTGTTGTACTAAGCAATTATGCAATCACTTTAAGGACTTGCTGGGAGTCCTTCAGCATAGTGCCACACAGCTTGACCTCTAATTTTGAACATTTCTTGCCCAGAATGCAAGAGTTGCTCCTCCTTTCTTCTCTCAGCCATGCATTAGGTGGCAGGGCAGCAGATACCCAACTGCCTTCCAGCCCAGCACACCTTAAAGAGAGCCTTGGATGTCTGAACAGACTTCACAGCAGCTTCAAAGCTGAGAGATGCAAGAGGAGTCCGACCACATCAGTTGAGAGCTGACCCTCACCTGTAGGAGCAGATTGGTGGCAGCGCCCAAATAAGATGCATCTTTCAGAGTATTGCATGGGAAGCTTCTGTGTGCTTGCTGACAGCTGTGGGCAGTTTGCAGTGTCCTGGTCAACCTTCACTCCTTGGGCTGAAATGTTAAAAACCCAAACAACAAAACAACCCATGAGCCAAATAAACTGAAAAAGTGGCTACTAGTGCTTCAAAGTACCAGGACACCTGCAGTGATAAGAAAAGTAGGGTTGGGTCAGGGCAGAGGCTGTGAATGGGTCTGAGGAGAAAACTTGGAGGAGGGCTAGCTGGGCAAACCACAACAATGAGAAGTTGCTCAGATAAGCAGATTCAGACAAAGTCATAGTCTCTTCCTCCCTGGCCCTGGAATGGATGGATGGACCTAGACTTAATTTGTTCATCTGCCTGTCAAATCAGACATGACTGCTGAGCTCCTAAGCCTGATTTTTTCATGTAGGAAAACAGTGAATTAACTTCCAACCATCATTTTCTTTTGGACAGCAACAACTTTTCCAGAGATAGTGTGGGCTTGCCTCATGTCTGTTCTGGCTTTGCTCATTTCAAACAATGAGAAAAAGCAGAGAGGTGTAATCAAAGGCTGTCTCCCAAACATTGCTTCAGCCCTGATTGTCCTTCCCATGCCTCAGGAATCAACTGAGAAATTATCCTGGAAGAAAAGGTCTGTGCTCAGATCATAAAGAAATGCCTATACACATTTTCCTCCTGTAAGTTTTTGAGTTGAAAAATGTCATGGTAGTGAGTTTTTATTGTTTCTTTGGTATCTAGAGAAAGTAGCTCCCCTTAGCCCTCCTGCAGCCATGGCCAGAGTGTTAGACTGGTGTACCAAACTTTAAAGCTGTCTCAGGCTGGGTGTGTCCATACATTTGTTTCAGGAAAGTGAGCAGTAGTCTAGTCCTTATTTTCTTCCTAATATCCCTTCCAAGCCCTGTTACTGTCTTGCAGTTAATTGTTCTGAATCCCAATGTAACACCAGAAACAACTTAAACTAAGTGGTGTCTGTGAAAACACATCTCATGTATCTCTTTGGTGTTGAGTAATTCAAGGCTGAGGGATTCAGGATTTACACCGAGGGGATAAACCTGATTGTCACTTGTTTGGGCTGGCCAGGGATGACGTAAAGTGAGAGAAATCTGGTGAGACAGTGGACAGAAATGGGACTTATAGAGAGAGTATGTGACAAAATGGCCCCAAGGTCTTAGGTAAGAGCTGAATATTCCACAGGACATGCTGAGTTGGAAGGAACCCACAAGGGTTATTGAGTTCGACTTCTGGCCCTGTGCAGGACCATCACCAAGAATCACACCATGTGCCTGAGAGTGATATCCAAGCATTTCTTGATCTCTGTCAGGCTTAGTGCTGTGACCACTTTCCTGGGGAGCCTCTTCCAGTGCCCAACCACTCTCTGGGGGAATATGGCTCATATGACTTCAGGTTTTAGATATCAAGTTAGTACCAGAAATTTATTGGAGATGGCAGAGACAGAGTGGGATTTATCTACCTAAATTGCCTTGGACAGCTGCTTTAAAGTTGATGAGCCTGACCACTAACATTTAAATGGCTAAAATTTTATGAATAAAACCATTCCCTGCAGAAATATGCTGGAGAAAGTGTTGTAAGAGTGCCAGGTGGGAAGGATGGAAGGCATAAAGTGTTTTGGGGTGTATTAACTGATCAGAATCAGACTATGAGCCACTAATGATAAGACTCCTTGAAGTGAAGTGCTTAGATTATTCAATTGAAGTAACTGAAGGCAAAAAAGAGACATATTCCTGCAGGTGTGAGTGACTCTGCCAAAACCTTATCTGGGGTATTATGTGCTTTTCTGAGCATCAGTGACTGAGAGAGAGGGAATTCAGACTGGAACAGGTGTGGAGAATTGATGACAGTAATGGAAGGTGGTTTAGAGAAGAGAGCTTGCTCAGCTTAGACAAACAAAGGCTGAAAGAAGTCATGGTTACTCTCTGTGAATGTTAAACAGGTAAAATACCTGGAAGGGAAGGAGCCACTTATGCTCGAGAACAATACTGGTACAGGGATGAATGAGTATACATTGCCCATGGATACATGTAGATTGGAAGTTGGGATGGCTTATAACCTTCAGAGCAATAAAGTTTTGATTACTTTAAAACAACAATCGAAATAAGGGATGACAGAATCTACATGGTCCTAAAACAGAAGTTGGTCAGTTCATAAAAAGGAAGATGCAGATTTTTTGCCAGTAATACCAGATAGGTAGAACTTGATACACTGGGAAGTTCCATCCAGTCCATTGCTCAGGGTCAGTGTCTAACCTTTATGCTTGGGCAGCTATAGCAAGTGTCCATAACAGAAAACACTAAAGGTAAACTGAAATTGAAATATTAGTGGTGTTCTGTGAGAGGGTGGGTGATCATTTAGAGGATAACATACTCCTGTAGATACTAGAATAAAATTCCTGCTGGTAGTGTTCAGGTACTTAGGCATGACTGCCAACATACTAACCTGATTAGATAAAGGGTAAGGTAGGGAATAAGAAATAATGTTTTTAAACAGAGACTGCATTACAGAAGTGGCCTAGCAAACACTATTAACCTAGAACCTTGAAAGCAAAGGAGGAAGACATTAGGGAAAAAAGTATTTTTGTTTCTACATTGTCCTTAAAACTCAAAATGCTCAGGGACTGCAGACTTTCACTCTACTGCAACCAAGGCAGCAAAGCACTGCATAACTTCTGCACTTTGAAAGAAAACCTGACTGATGACTGATACATGTGACTGGAATAAGAAATATTGGACTAAATGGGACAAAGTTGTCTGTTTCTAAATTTCTATGATAGTTATTCCTGAGAATTATTGGCATTTTCTATACCATCTTCAGTATGTTCTTCATCCTCAGGATTAAGAATCTCATTTTGGGATCTGTGATAATAAAATTAGAGTTTCTGGTAGTGAAAATCTGCAGAGTGTGAGCCTCAAGTATCAAAAAAGAATGGTATAGGAAAGAAAGAATATAGATGCTAACATTAAAGCCAACACTCTGCACCTTTATTTTTTCCCCCTGCAGACTAAAACTGCATGAAACATGCCTATACCACACTCTGACAGAGCAGATATCTTTTTCTCCTGTAGAAAAAGGAGTCTTAAAGTCTTTTAGATGAGAAGAATCTTGAAGGTAACCACTTTTCCATCATATTTCACATTTTTGTATCTGAATTTCAACACTGAAGATTCCAGATGCTATAAAAATAATAATGTCATGCAACATAGCATTAAGGTCATGTCTCACAGTACTGGTTTACCCACCCAGCCTGCAAACCGCTGCCAGTGCCAAACCAATATATCTGTTTTCCCCGTAATTATACCATTTTTATCCCTGAGTGAGATTTTTCAGTTGTGCTATTGTTGTCAGGGACATAAGAGTCCATTACCACTATGCTGCAAACTCTTCCCTGCCCCCACAATGTATTCAAATCTGTCTTGGCTTTTACTAAACAGTGGTTTCATAACCACAGATTGAACGAAGTGTAGCTGTGCCTAATAGAAGTGGTATACTACAGACATGGTCATTTTCTTAATTAACTCTAAAAAAATTATCTCTGTACAATGCTATTTTGGTTTTCTAACCACCAGAATCCCCTCCCAGAGGGGACCCAGATGCTGGATCAAAATTTTAAAAAAGAAGTCTTTGACTGGAGCAGAGTAGGTCATGTGGGTGTCATACCAGAAAATAATTAAAAATTAAAACAAACTGAAATGCTGTATTTCACATAAAACATCTTCTAATTACATCAGCAATTGATAAGCAGTAATTTGAGTTGCTTTCCCGTTATTTTCAAAAGGAGTTCAAAAGTCCAGATTTTCAAAGAAACATAATTTTCATTGTTTTAAGCCTCACTGTAATTGATAGAAAAGCTCTCACTGGTCTAAAAATAGAAGGCCAGCTAACCTCTTCAGTGGTAAACTATAATGGACCAGTCTCATGAAGTTAATAGTGGCTGTGGCTGCCAGTGCCTGGTGGTACGGACAGACACCACTTTCCCCCAGCTGAGGTGCTTGCTCCTCAGGAACAGGCATAAGCTCCAAACTAGCACCATGCTCCTGCTTGCAGGCTCTCCTCCTCGGAGCAGGAGTTGGACTGATCAGAGACCTGTTGGGAGCACAACACCAGTACCTGGCAGGAAACACAGGAGGCTCCTGGTCTGTGTAGGTTGAGTCCCCATGGAAATGACAGATTAGCTGAACAGGATCTGTGATTGACTCAACTTGCTCCTCACAAGAAGGGAAGAGCTGGTGGCAGCTCTGGTCACACAGGGCAGCCCAGGATGCAGCAACCACAAGATGCTGGAGGTTGGGGCCCAGGGGAAGGCAGAGGATCCTGGTCTTTGGGGAACCAAATAGGGGCTTGCTCAGGGGTTGCCTAGGATGCTCCCTTAGGGAGCTGCTGTGAAGGAGAAGGGAGCCCAGGAAAGCTGACTGGTTTCTAAATACAGCTTACTGAGAGCTCAGGAATGAACCGTTGTGTCCTGTGGGAAGACTATCAATTTCTGAAGGTTTACATGGCTAGCTGGATAGCTTCTCATTGAACTAACACACAAAAAAGGAATGGAGAAGAGGTAGAAACAAGGACTGGCAGTATAGGGCAGTGTTAGGAACTTAGCGTCAAAACTGGAAAGGCCAAAGCCCAGCTGGAGCTGAAACTGCTGAGGGGCACTGACACTGTGGAAATGGTAATTTCAAGCTCAATTCAGGAAATGCATGGACCCAGTGATGGGTGGAGAAGAAACACTCGTTACAATGGAGCAAAAAAGGTTGAAGTATTCAGTGACTTTTTTCACCTCATGATTCACAAGCAAAAGCTGCTTTGATATTGGCATTATCTGGGGTGGGAAGGGGCAGCCCTTCCTCAGTGGGGAGGTCAAACAAGTTAGAGACCTGAAAGAAGCTGGATGTACCAATACCATGGGGTAAGGCTGGGTAAGATTTATCTGAAGATGCTGGATGAGCTGGCCAATGTGATTGTGGGATCAATATATTGGCAAAACATTTTTAAATCAAGGTTTTTTAAATAGCAAAGCTGCTGTGAAGAGGAAAATGGAACAGGCATATGAACAGTTTTATCTGTAGCTGAGCTGTGTTAGCTGCACTGGCTATTATAATGAAAGAAGTTCCCGCTACAGAGTGGGCCATGGGATTTGATTTTTGTATCTCTTGTCCTACTTTTATAAGACAGTACATATAGCAGCTTTCATTAAGACCTGGGATTTGGTATACCCTATTTCTGAAAGAAAAATGAAAGGTTTGCTTAATTTACCACTGAAGGAAGAGGGGAAAATCCAACACCAGGTGAAATGGTACTCTTAGAAGCTGAACTTGATATGAGCTTTCACAGCTGGCCTGGGTAAGATAAGCTGGTAGTCTGGTGAAATACTCATTTGACATCTGAGGAGGAAATGCTATGAGGAAGTGAGCTCTTACTGCCAGTGGGCTCAGTCCTGAAGTTTATGCTTAGTTTTAGCTCGGGCAAATGCTTGTCTGACTCACGTGGATTCCTCTTAAGAACATAGATATTCACAAGAGCTGCAAGTCATGATCAGACTGATTTCCCTCTTAAAAAATAAAGTAAAATTTCAGAACATTCAGTTTGTAAGTTGTCATATGTGAATAATAATTTCCAGTTTGGCATCTAATCTGCCTAAGACTCCTATCACACTCATCCTGGCTCATCTTTCTCTGTGCTGTTTAATACCCAGCTACCAACCTTGTTATCCATACTTCCCAGGTTCTGCCTTAGCAAGGGGAATTGCACACTGGCAAAATGGGAGCAAGTTACCAACCATCTCACACTACCACCTTTCTCCTGCTGGGGTGACTGATCTGACTGTCTCTTTTCTGCTGTTTCCCCAGAATGCATAGAAATATAATCTTTGAGATCAGTAGCTCTCTCAAGTTAAAGTATGTTTAGCCAGAAGGTTCAAAAGTGAAGGTGAGCAGACAGACAACGTGGTCAGATAATCCCCAGAAACCAAAGTAAATGTTTAGTGAATGTAAGAAGGAAGAGAAAAAAGGAAACGGAGGCTGGGAGTGGGAGATACAACAGTGTCTCATCTTCCCTTTCATTTGTGTCATTAGGAATTCTGCTAATTGGTTTGAATAGGAACTGAGCTGGACTCTAATTCATCTATCCATATTTCAAAGAAAAACATTTAATTTGGGAGGTAATTATCAAAGTGGTAATTTAAAACCAGGAAAAAGGAGACAATATAAAAGAAGCAATGATGCTTGTTTCTTTTTTAAAAATTTCTGTTTGATGTTAATGTTTGGAAGTCTATTGAAACACTAAAACTGCTTTCAAGAACAATTAAAGAAAAAGGGCTGCTCTGGGGCTAGGTGATGATATACAATAAATGACTTGACACACTGGAATAAATAGAGATGGAGAGAAATGTTGTATTACTAGTTAAAAAACAGTGAAAGGGACTCACAAGACTGAATGCATACACTCAGAATTACTATTTTCTGACTTGCTGTGCTTAGGCAATTTACATATTCTTTAAATGTATGTGCCTTTAATGAAGATCCAGGTGATGCAGTGTCAGGGTATATACCGAGATCAATTCACTTTCACCTGGGCTATCAGCTGCACATTCTGAATGACTGTAATGAAATGTAGTTATTAAAGAGTTTTGGTCTCCTAATTTTTGAAGTCTAAAGTTTCATTAGCATCTTTTCTAGAAGTGTCATCCATGTTAACAAATTTTCAACTTGCTTCTTCAGGTTCAGCACAGGATGAGCACTTGCTTTGTTAGTCTGACCACACAGTTTCATAATCAATGAGCACTGGGCTTGTTAGTCCTCATGGATTTCTTTTGGCAGGGTATGAGCTAAGCAGTGGCTAAAGATTTAATGTGGGGAAGAGCTTAAGCATATGTTTAAAGTCATGTGAATTGGGCTGGGGAAACGTGTCCCTCCTCGGGGTTGTGCTTAGGGATGCCATGATTCATCACTCGTATTCAGGCACCAGGTAGAAAAGGTGAAGAGAGAAGGGGAGAAGCTTTTCTGAAACAAACTCATCTTCCCAAGACCCTGTAAATGGCTCTGGGCACCTGCAATGTGCAACCTCCAGATGTTTGGAAGTGAACCAGGCAGGAACTGACTCTGCAACTTAGTTTCTTGAGGAGCCAGAGAAAACATGGGCTTGCTAAATAAGAATCCATGGATGTTTTCTGCTAGAGGATTATTGTGCTTAAATTTGCAGGCTATAATTTAAAAAAAATCAGACTAGGTGTCCTCTGACAGGAGGCTGTCTACTGTCTGGCAATCTTTGCTCCTGCTTTAAATTCCTCCTGTATTTTTTTCCCAAATGGCACTTCTGTGTTATTCTCTCTAGGTGTCTTTGTCAGGGCTCAACACCTTCTTATGACATAATTTATTGCTTGGTTGTCACTGACCTTGGGTATTGAGAGCTGAAAACTGGTTTGCCCTGGGCAAGAGCGGAGGGTGTCCAGGAGCGGCACATAGAAGTGGCCGGTCAGGCTTCAGAGTTCTGGTTCACCCAGTGCTCAAGGCAAGAACTGGCCTTGTCTCCTCCTGTAGGCTCTGTGTCAGCTGTGAGGGTAAACAAAACAGAGGAGGCAAAAGACACCCACACTCCAATTGTTTTAAGCAGGTGCCTGATGAGATTTAAAAGCCAAAAGGATATTTCACAGATGTCTGCAGTAGCCAGAGCTGGTTGTTGGGCAGCCGTACCCCACCCAACTTCCAGTCCTAGGTAGTAAGGACAACAAGCTGAAGCACAACATGATTTATAGGGAAAATTTACTGTATAGGATGAGTAACTGTGTATGGTAGAACTTCAAAAATGCTTCCAAAGACTGATCTTGGTTATGCAGAAGAGAATGGCTGGGATCTGAAACGGAACTGCTAAAAATGCCACATTCTCATCTGATTTATAAATTCCAGTTTTGGGCTGTACTTAGAACTGTAATCAGTGTTTTGAAAGAAGTTAATCTCAGAGCTTGAGGAGTGACTAATACTATTATGCTTCTTTCAGATTGCTTGCACAGAGCTTCTCTTTCTGATTAGCAAGTATTCTTTACTCAAAAGTCTCATCTACTTGCAGCCTCTGCATTCCTAGTCAAGGATTACTTTAATTTAAGAAATTACTTAGATAATTTTCAAAATCTGCTCAACATTTTCCTTTCCCATCTTCCATGTCTTCTCTTGCCCATGTTATTCTCTGGCTTGCACTTGACTGAGTGCTATCCAAAATGGAGAAATGTTGCTATGATCTTGTCTCTTTTGCTGCAATTGTTTGGAAAATTTAGTGTAGAGATAAGATAGTGAATTTCAAAATTACTCCATTTGTGAGCTTCCAGCTCCATTTCCCTTCTCTAACGAAAGGGACACCCATTATTAAAGAGGCTATCACCTCCATAGTCTAGAACTCAGCACTTCAAAAGCAAATGAAAAAAATCTGAGCTCTTCTGCTGTTTAGGAGTTTTGCATTAGCTTAAGCAAAGCTAACAGTCAAAGTGATGGACAGGCAGAAAGCACATCCATACATCCAAATCCAGTTGAGACACCAGTGCTTCAGAAAAGGGGAAAGCCAAAGCCTAACCCTAACCCTTGTCTTGCTTCTTTCCAATATATTACCTTGCCCGCTTTTAATTAGCTCCATGTTTATTGCAAGGTAGCATGGTTAGCAGTGGCTTAAAGCTTCAGCAGTTTGTTGCTGCTGCTCTTCTTCTACTTCCCAGTTTCGGAAGTGATCACTGCATTGGGTTTGAACTTCCCTCCCAGGTGGTTGTCTCAGTTTCCCAACAAGTTACTCCAGCAACGTCATATCACTTTCTCTTCCTAAAGACACTTGCACAGAAAAGCCTCTGGCTTTTGCAGTTCTGCTCTGGGGCTGTTGCAACCTGTCAGGGCAAGGCAGAGTTTTTGGGAGAGCAGCGAGTAAAGCTTGTCCTCAGAAATGAATCTCAACCCAAATATAATGTTTCTCAATCCTGATAATTGTTTCTGGAGTGAAATATTTCCACCTCTGACCTGTACTTAGTAACTGCTGTGAACTTAATCTTCACTTGTTCTTTATCAACTTTACATTATAAATTTGTTGGGAATTACAAAGGTTTGATGTAGAACATACTTAGCCACAGCAGTCTTTTTATAGATTTCGAAGAGCTGTTTATTATTTGATAATTCTCATTCAGTAGGAGGTAGACATTTCTGGCTCACAAACTGGTAACATTATTTTGCTTTTCTTTCATAAGTAACGCTTAACTACTGTTTCTAATAATATTGCAGCTAAACAGTTTCTAAATACGACAAAGTGTTGAAAACACTGATGTGCAGGGGAAGTTGCATAATTGAATAAAATCTTCACTTCTTGTGCCCAACACTTTAATCTAATCCATCCATTCAAAGCCTAGAGGTTTCTTGGTCTTTCAGCTGCACTTATCTGATAAATGAGCTTTTAAAAATAGAGATGGCAGTAAATTCAAAAGGAGTGCTCAAACCTCTAAGTACTGGGAGGACGTAGATAAACTGAGCTTATATTGCAAGCAGCTGCTGTGCTAACAGTCTACAAAACTGAAAATAGGCCTGAAGTTGAATCATTTATTGAAATATCATAGTATTTGGTTGTGGTGTAATCTGGCTCCCCATGTGTTATTCTACCAAACAAAACCCTATTCCAATTTAAGATCAGTGTCATTATCTTCTGGAAGGCATATGCTGTGACTTGTGTCTGCTGACGAGCTGCACACACGTGTGCTAGGAACCGGCTGTGGCTTTGACAGCTGGTCCTAACTAATTGCCTCCAGCAAGATAAACATGGTTGTGGAGCCTGAGCAACTACTTTTTAGGATAAGAGACCAATGGAAAGGAGCTATGCACTGTGGGAATCCAGGAGATTAAAAGGAGAAAGATTAACACAGTGAGACTATTGCTGTATCAAGGCAAAAAAACCCCAAAACAACCTCATATATTTTATGCTTATAAGGTATGTTCTATACAAGCAATTTAGAACAATCTGTGATTTTACCTTTGCTACATCCCACGAAGAATATATCTCCTTTCCTGCAGTGCCATTTTATTCAGTAATTGTCCCAAGCCATTAGACTTCCCACACAACAATTCACAGTCATAAATGTTAAGTGTGAAGGGAAATGCATTGCTTCATTTTGTGGAAGAATATGTACCCCACTACCACTTGGCAGGAAATTTTGATCTGATTTATTTGCAATTGCCCATGTAACCTACTCTTATTATTTAGCTTTCCACATCAACTTGTGTCTTTAAGAAAAATTTGCCTAATTGTTTATACTGCAGTTGCACAGGTACAGGCTTGACAGATGCACCTCTCCTTTCTCATGCACCCAGGTGCTGTTGTGAGCTAGATCTGGGTTTGTATTTTGTATTTTGTGGCATGCACTAAACTAATATTCTGTTAAGACAAAGAAGTAAATTCTGGTTTCCCTGTGGATTTGTTTCAGTCACATGCAAATTTCTGGCTGATGAGACTTTTCAACATCTAGAAGGAATAGAATTATCTTCTCACAAGAAAGGACTTTGAGAAGAGGAAGCTCAGAGAAGCTAGCAAATTTAATTTCAATGTCATCTGAATTTGAGAGAATTAGTGTTGCTGCTTGCCAGCTATCTTGTGGTAGTTCCACTGTTAGCTGCCTTCCATGAAAACCCAGAATGTTTTCTCCCTAAAACACGGGCTAAAACTTCCCCAGGTGTTAATAAACAAGATGAAACATCCCCAGTCTGGCACAGCACTGAAAGGGTAAGACCAGGCTTACAAAAGCACGAATGCAAAGTACGTGAGTGCATTTGCTGTACAATTACTCTGTTTGTGCCGTCAGTTGCAGTAATTGGATAATTGGGGCCACAACTGCCTAACTACATTAGTAACTACTCATTACTAAATTATATGTGAGCAATGTATAAAAAGCCCCAGTGTCTAGAAGCCTTTGTTACAGAAACTTTCATTTCATGAAGGCTCATCCTACTTGAAAAAAAACATGCCTATGCACCATGATCTCTTTTTTTGTTCATTCCTTTTGAACCAGGACAGGTCTGACTGTAGACAGAAAAACAAACACAACTGAAAGGGAAAAGAGGTTGTTGTGAACTCAGGTTCTTGCTTTTCTTTCCTGTTGATCCATAGAGCTTTTCAAGGAACGTCATGGGAAGTTAAATAAGGAGATTTTAAATGTCCAACCTTAGAAAGGAGCATTCTGACATGGTCTTTCAGTGACAGGTTGTTATGGGTTTTTTCTTCTCCTGGTCTTTTCAAAACTCTCATTTTAGTTAATTTTATAGGAATAAAGAATGACTTCAAAATAACCAAACCTGAAGCAGTTTTGGAGAAGTGAGCCCTGGCAATGACAAGCCAGTGAAAAGTCAGATTGTCCTACATGGCCACTGCTGGAAGAGTTAACAGGGGGTTTCCAGCAGGACCATATTTTTCTCCAGAGAGCTCTAAATGAATGTAGATGAACCCCTAGTTTAGTGTTCAGCCACTTATTTCTCACCTGCAACCAATAACCTGGAATCCAGAGGGATGGAAATGTAGCAAATGCTGCTGCCTGCTGTTGAAAAGAGTTGCAGAGATTTTAGAAGCTTACAGATTGGTGCTGGACACTGATAAAAGAGCAGAATTATTGTAGGCAAATATTTTACATTGAGAAAAATTCTTTGTGGTTTGGTAAAGGTAATGCATTGCTCATAAATCTATCTGAGATCTCT
>JAOXXN010000001.1:14200167-14213442 GCA_026770055.1 Myrmophylax atrothorax | reverse complement strand
TAAAATTGTAATTCTGACTCATAATCTCTTGTGTGGAGTTCCTTTCTCCTGCTGGTTTACCTCTAAACCAGCACACTCTCTTTCTGGAGACAGTAAAGCCAAACCAGCCAGCCAATCACTTCTACCCAGAGACATGTTTAGTGGAGCCAAATGTCAAAACACCAGCACTGATCTGGGCTGGGAAGGAATTTCCATGCAGCAAGGAGCAAGCCTTTGGAAGACACTTTGCAGCTTCAGGCAGGCCCTAACCCACCACGGTGATATCTCTGTTGGTTAGTAGGAATAATTACTTTCCTCTAAGCATTATGTGTTTGCAAGTTTTCAATTATAGCCTGAATGCTGTGGGGATTTTACTACAAATTCCACTGCTAACAGTTCAAGTGATGCTTGCCTGGCTGAAAGACCTCACTGATCTGTTAGCAGATTATAGTCGTTGGAAAAAGCTGCTGGATCCCTCAGGAAACTCCAGCTCTGTACCTGTAGCAGAGTAAGGCCCCTCTGTGTGCAGGAGCTCACTGTCTCAGGGACCAGCCACAGCATGTGGGCTCTAATTCTTCATGCTGTCCCTGTAGTTTAAACGTCTCATTTCCCAGAACAATAGCAGCGTCAGCTTCTGACTTGCATCTGAAACCCACAGGAGCCACAAGACAGATGTAGACATGCTTTGCAGAAAACTTACACTCCTTCTAGTACTGGACCGAAGATGAATCTCAAAGGCTTACACAAAGCACAGGCTTATTCACCCCTCATGGGGCAGCTGAAGAAAGAGTCTTTGCCCATCCCACATAGTGAGGTATAATTGTAGTTTCTTTTCCAGCTACTATAAACTTCCACAAGAACAGATTGTGTGTAGTTGCCATGACCTCTCCCTTGCTGTTAAAATGTGGTTCTCAGAAATGGGTAGATTTAGATTTGTATGTGGTCTTGTCACAAAATTATTAGCTCACTGCTTTCATTTTGCTAATTTATTGGTAAATAATGAGATTTTTTTTTTTAGAATCACATTGATAATTTAGTTGTAAAACTGTAATGCAGTTCGGCTTTTTACTGGCATCTCACTGGTTTTCTAAGAACAGTAACAGCCACAATGAATACCTTAAAGATGAAAATGCAGCCTGCCCTTTGGGTTATGTTCTGTCAGTGATGTTACAACTTCATACCTTCAAACCCCTCTGAATGCTTTATGGATTTGCTTAGTGAAGACAGCTCACTGCTACAGTTCTCACCTTAGGTGAGCTTCATTAGCCCTTCCCAAAATAAAGCAATAAATTAAATAAAGCTGATTAATGCTCAGCACAGCTCAGAAAGTCCAGCTGCAGTGGTTTATCAAGCAAAGCTCTTCCTGTTCCCTCAGGAAGAATCACCTCTCATGAATGTTTCAGCCTAGATGAGGGTCTGTCCCCGCTAGGGAAAGATGATGTTTCATGAGTATGAATGAATGTGTGCTGAAATCCTCAGGGATTCCTGGCCTCTTGGTGCCAGTGGCAAGATTTTAATGAGGGAAGATTCAGTCCCTTCTGTGGAGCAAGGAATTGGAGCTGTAATGGATATTAGCTGCTCATGGGTTAACACGAGGGAGTTCTTTCCCACTGTTTAGATTACAGCACAAATTAGCTGAATTTGTCAAAATACTTCAGTTTTACCCTAGTATAGAAATGGTCTTAGCTTGAAACCCTCAGTGTAATTTCCTTTTATGCAAGTTGGGACACGCTTGGCCCAGACAGCAGACAAACTGCTGCAATTCAGTTATGCTAAAGCTAAGCAGCAATAAAATGCCAAGCGTTTCATAAGCCAGGAGACCACACACGCACTCTTCCTCCTCAGTGGAACAAACCCAGCAGAAAAGGGGCATTTTGCTAGTCCCCAGCAAAGCCTCCCAGGAGCAGAGAGGGCAGGGGTAGCCCACAGAGCTGCTGACCCCAGCTGGCGTGACCCCCTCACTGTGCCTGGGTAAAGCATGCCCCAACTCCATGCCCTCAGCAGAGCTGTCTCCCTGAGGGGATGGGACACTTGGTTTCTTATTGTACTAGTTCCTGCCTCCCTCCTGTGCTGCCTCTCGTCTTGCTAGCCCAGTTCGAGTGCCTTTTATGGGCAGGCCTGCATTCAGACTTGGGAAACTTGGCAAGTGACAGCAATCGAGATTCCTGTCACTCATTGCTGACAGTCCTTCATTGTCCCCCCCATCAGGTCTGATGGTGAAGCCAATAAACTGCAGCTAGGGACCATCACACTCACTGCAAAGTCATAGCAGTGTCATGGAAAGCTTTCCCCTCCTTCCCCCAAATCAGAATTTGGTTAATTTGGATAATTATGGCCTTGAAGAGATCATGTAAGTTGCATAGAAGCATTTAGGCTCTAATTATTTCTCCAGGTGCCTTATGCAATAACACTAAATCACCTCTCTTAAGAAGCTGTTAAGTAGGACAGGTATTTTTTGTAGTTTTATTGTGATGGTAAAGGCTGAAAAAAGGAACAAAATCACTGTTGCTTATATATGCCCTTCCCATAACAGTGTAGAAATACTTGTGCAACCTTCAGATGGTCTGTGATGAAAATTTTAAAGCTGTTTTCCTTTCCTCTGGTAAAGAAATTTCAAGAGTTACAAATGGATGACTGCTTCTCTCAGGTCTCAGACTCACCACAGGTCTCTTCTAAGGCTCCTCTTCACTAGGGAAAGTCTCCCAGACATTTTCTGCAGCTGTCATCATGTTGGCAATGGTGGTGATGGCATTTGCCAGAAACGTATTTTAAAGTCACCAGGGTCCCCACAGTGGCATAGGGACTGTCCATGAGGAATCCCCGCTTCTGGTAATCAAAAAGGAAACAGCACAGTGTGCATCCCTTCTGGGGTCAGAGGCACAGCATGGCCAGTGACACCACGTGTGAACCCACACTGCTGTGACTGTGCCCTGGGCTTGGTGGACACAGGGCAGTGGACATGACTGCCATGTCCCCCCTCACTTCTCTGCTTGCAAAGCCCAAGGGTGGCCAAACCTGGGGGAAGGTTTCTCTCAGTTAGTCAGTCCTCTTAACAAGTTCTTCCTCAGGATGTCCTCTTTTCTTCATGAAAACACTGATGTTCCAAAGATGTGACTTTTAAGATCAGAAACACTTTTGTTTAACTCCTTTTTCTTGGTACAATGTGACCCAGAAGTAAATTGCATTGCAAAATTCATTCAACAGCTATCTGGCGAAGTGACAGGCACTGCCTCTGAGTGGCAGCTTTATGTTGTTTGGTTTCTAAAAGGTAAACTGATGAAGACTTACACCAGCTTTTTGTTTCAGGAACTGTAAGGCAGTGTGAGTTACAACCACAATCCTCAAAGCCATTCAATTTTCAAATGATAAATGTAATCATGGGAGGCAAATTTCACTTTGCAATATTCAATTACTGTTATATCATACGTGTGTATAAATGCCTGGATCAAGCACCTTTTAGTAGAAATGATCTGGCAGGCAAAGTGTAGGAAATGGAGTGCAAAACAACTGCCACCAGTCCTTTTGTAGATGTAACAATGTATTTTAGGTGTTCAAGCATGGAAAGTCTGTTATCATAAAAGCATTGATGAATGCATTGCTTTTTGGTCATGTGGATTAAAGTGCTTCCTGAAGTGTAGCATCTGGCAAAGCTTCCCTGTTTTTTTTTCTTGAGTAATTCTTCATGTGCATATTCTTGGCATGTTGCTCCTACTTCGAAAAACGCAAACTAAGATGTCTTGTGCTTATTCCATTGTTGGGATTAATGCTCTCATGTGAAAAAGTGCAGATGATGGTCACTTTTATGAGTTTACAAGAAGATATGAGAATTCTGCAGAAAAGCCCAGTTGCACCCATGGGACTGTGCATCATCCCTTCCTCCCCTGCAGAGTAATTTCAATGTTTCCTTTCCCTCCCAATTTCTCTCTCTTTATGGGGATGGAAGAAGACCTTGTGTGTGGGTACCTCCTATGCCCTGCTGAAGGAGAGCTCAAACACCCAGGTGACCCACACACCCAGATGGTCCATGGAGTGATTTGAGATGCAGGCTCCTCCAGTGGACCCTAAAGGGTGCCCACAGGATGCCTCTGTAAGGGCTGTGCTCTGCTCCTCTGGCGTTGTTGTGCTTCAGTCACCCTTGCAGCTGCAGATTTCTTCAGATATGTTTAGCTTACACAGGCGTGTAAATAAGTGGTCAAGGACATGTTAGAAACATGGACAAGGACACTGTTTGAAGGGCCCAGCTATGCCTGCCACCTCCTCTTCCTGCAGCCTTTGTCTCAGCACATGATGTACTTATTAGTTTGCAAGAGGATATCTCATTCTCTTGTTCTTACGTAAGTCACGTTGCTCCTGCTGTCAAAGAAAGCAATTGCATTCGTGTCCAAAGCACTTGGACATACCAGGCACAATTAATGCCTGCTGTATGTCCTCTTTTATCAGGGAAGACAGAGCAAGGAAAAGTTTGGCCAGGTCTGAAACCTCCATTCAGTGTTGTGCTCCTCATGCACGAATGTCATTGCAGCATTAAGGAACTACAACTTGCTGACAAGGTTGCTACCAATAACAGGGCATTACTCAGTAACACATCCACAGAGGGTACTGGCCAGCTCTGTCTAGCGGCTGCCAAGGGTTACACTTGTGAATGCCAGAGAAAGTTTCTTTGATTTTCCTGCCTGGATACAGATGTTGGACCTGAATTACCCCTCAGCACGAGGTTCCTGATTCTCTCCCAGAATATCTCCTAGTCACTTAATTCTGTCAGGTCACCCTCTGTACCTGACCTTTAGCTAGCACATCCCAACCTGCTTTTCCCAGGGGGGACAATGCTGCCTTTGAACGAGGATTGTGTGAAAGCTGGCACTGGGATGGCAGTGCATGCACACCAGTGCAGGGTGCCTGTTATACAGGAAAAATTACAATGTGAGGGTTGGAACAACTACAGGAAGGATTATTTGGGTGTATTTCTAATGTGAATTTGTCATGGGCTGGCTTAGCCATCCTCCGCGGATTCTCTAGGCTAAGTGCAGTGGCTGCATCCAAAATGAGACTGTTTGGATGCGAGTGGCTTAGCCTGTTCTGAGTGCATGAGGAGCTGTCCTGGGAGAGGCTCTTTTCTGTGTTTCCTCTCTTCTGTGTGCTTTGGTTCAACCCTTGAGGGGATGCAATGATTGAAATAAAAACACTGAGCTTTGGCAGAGCAGTTTTTGAACTCCAGTGGGATCTGTGGTACATGCTGTGAGCACAGCAGCATCGGCATACCAGTTTCTTCCTCAGTTTTCTCAGTACAGCCAGGGATCTGTGGAGGTTTCTCAATGCCTGCAATCAGGCACAAATGTATGCCCATTCAATGAGTCATTTTGACCTTCAGTGACTAAGCTATCCAACCAGTGGGAGGGAAGGAAATCATCATAATAATAACAAGTTTGTATTACCCCTGGAGGATTTCAAAGTGCTTTTTCAGCAGTTTTCCTTATCAGGGTTTCTCTGAGAGATGGTAAACATGCAACTGATACTCCATGGCCGTTTTTGTCTTGTACCTTTTTAAACAGCTCATTGCTTTCTATTGCTGAGCCCACAATGCTTTTGAAACCCTTGCATAGAACTGCAGAATAGGTCAGGCTGTAAGAGACCACAGTTGGTCCTGTGGTCCAACCTCCCTGCTCAAGCAGGGTCATTCCAGAGCACATGGCACAGGATTGCGCTCAGATGGTTTTTGAACATCTCCAGTGAGGGAGACTTCACAACCTCATGGGGCAATTTGTTCTGGTATGTGGTCACCTGCACAGTGAAGTTCTTCCTCATGTTTAGGTGGAACTTCCTTTGCATCAGTTTCTGGCTGTTGCCTCTTGTCCTGTTGCTTGATCCCACCAAGAAGAGCCCAGCTCCATCCTCTTGACACCCTCCCTTTGGATACTTACAGACATTGATGAGGTCTCCTTCTGGTTGTATCTTCTCCCAGTTCCTCCTTTTCCCTGGCTATAATCAATCATCATTTCCAGTTTGGAGAATAATACGGTGAGCTGAGCTGCAGTGAAAGCAAAACTGGAGGCATAAAATACCCATCTGTTTTTTTAACACAACCTGCCAATTTTAAAAACATTAGCTGTTGCAATGACTGCAAATTAATCAGCTGGCAGGAGAGGCATAGGAGCCAATTCCACCTCTTTAAGCCCTTGGGACTGCTCAGGTACACCTCTAACAGAAAATGAGACACAGTTCAAGGAGGCAGATGCTGCTATAGTTTTACCTTTTATTAATATTAATTTGAAGATTTCTTCAGTATGTTTTTCTCCTGCCTCTTCATCTGTTCTCCCCAGTGCCTTGTGTACAGTAAGAATGTATATAGGAGAGTCTAATTGAGAAGTTATACTAATCATAAATAGATTCTTGATTGAATTGGGAGACACAATGGATCAAAATAAGCTGTTTGGCTGAATGCTTGGGTTGTGTTTTCATTCTGTAAATGCAGAAAAATGGCAAAAGGATTGTTCTTCCTGGCAAAAAACCCCCCAACCCACAACTTTTCTTGCTGTAGAGATTGAGTCAGTAACCACTGGGCATTGTATTGGGGTATGCCTGGAGGAGACTTGTCTGCTCAGCCCCTTTCCCTCTGTATTTTAACAGCTAATTTCCCTTGCTTGTGTCTTCTATTAATTTTTGTGAATTCACTCAAGTTGTAGAATACACATGAAACAACTTACATTTTGCTTGCTGGTTTTCAGGTATCAGCAACTTAGTGTGAGGCATCCAGAATTAGTGCAGCTTGGTTGGGATCAACACATGGTTACTGTTCCCTAACTCTTCCCCTGCCCCTCAGTCCCTAATAAATCAAATTCACAACAATAAAGAGAACAAATCAACTGTCTGCTGTGAAGTATTGTTTAAATAATGACTCAGTCATATTAGAGGATACTTTAATTATTTTAACATTAAGAAATAAATTTTACAGAAAGCACAGAAATAGTCTGACAGCTGAATTCTGTCTCAGGCGTTGTAAATGGGAAGAAATCAAATAAAATATGTACAGGTGTACTTATATATACACAAACACACTCCTTTGTATATAAGATATATAAATATATACTTTCTTTATAAAGCTATTAGATTTACAAAAAAATCCCTAGTGCTGATGATGTCTCTGTGCATGTTATTTGTAGGAATATCAAAAAGTGTAAACTGTAGGTTTTGCTAAATGTAAGACATATTATCCCAGATAGCAGGGGGCAGTTCCTTCTCTTGAGGGATCAACTACCTATAAATATCTATAAAATGGGTATTTTAATTTTTTATGGCTTTCATGTTGTTATAAAAAGCTGATAGAGCACCCAGATAATAAGGAGCTATGGATGGCTAATTGATCCATTCGTTTTTTAACCCAGTAATATTTCTTACATGATGTCAGACTTCCAGAATATGTAAAGGATGTTTTGTACTACTTCAGTAACATACAGTACAACTGGATGAATTAGCAATGACTGATCCTGTTGGCTCATCACTTTTACCTGCATGTTAATGAAACCACTAAAAATTTTTTTTCAGGATCACCAAAATGTTTGGTTTAAGAAGTTT
Source organism: Myrmophylax atrothorax (assembly GCA_026770055.1). Taxonomy (NCBI): domain Eukaryota; kingdom Metazoa; phylum Chordata; class Aves; order Passeriformes; family Thamnophilidae; genus Myrmophylax; species Myrmophylax atrothorax. The sequence continues at coordinate 14,205,894 of JAOXXN010000001.1, read as the reverse complement.
TGAAAATTTTATTTCATGCTTTTTCTGGACAATGATTTGTAAGAATGACAGAATTGACTGTTAGGAGCTAGATTTATATTAAACCTAAATATTATTTTCCAGGTTGTATTAGCATCTTAAGCATATTTCTATGTACTATTTAGCATATCTATATTCCCTTCCTGGACTGTAGTCCTTTTCTCTTCATGGTCTTCACAAGTTTACTTTTTAGTGCTTATTTTTCCTCTGTTTGACAGCCAGTCTGTCTATATGCCTGACTTTGGTTGTATTAGTTGTGCTGACCTGTGCAATAGGGTACCTAAAATTTAATGCCATTTTACAGCTTGGTTGGTGAGACCCATAGAGTTACTATTGTCTGCCTGGACAGTAACATGGGGAGTATATTTGCCTGTTTTACTTTCAGATTTTGGACTCTCAGACATTTTATCCCTTTTGCTAACACACATCAGATACTTGTATTACTGTTGCCTTTTAGTGCTGGGAGTTATGAGTCTCAGATTTTATTCTAGTTTTTGAGGGCAGGGCTCAGTGGGACACCCTAAGCTGCACAGTTGCTGCAATGATTTCATCTGTACAGCTGTAAAGATCAAGGTCCATCTAAACTAGTTGTGCCTTCTAGTTTAGCTTGCTGCTTTGCAGGGAAGGAGTTAGGATCTACAGGAAAGGTGAAACAGAGCATAATCAAAGTCCACACCTGATTACCTTCAGCTAGAATGTCCAGTTCATTACTGACTCACATTCTGCCCAGTACCCCCCGGCTCAGGTAGAGCTCACTTCTTTCTGCCAATCTCGTGTCCCCCACTACTGATACCTACATATTTCATGTCAGAGCAGAGGGCTGCACTTGTCCTTGCAGGAATACAAAAAAAAAAAAAATCAACTGTGAAAGATGAATTTAGGTGACTTATCTGCAGCAGCACAAATATACACTTGACAAATATTGAGATATATGGGAACACCAGAAGAACCATTTAAAACTAATCCTATGATCTGCCTTCTATCCCCTTATTTGATAAAACCTGGATTTTTCAGCTGTTAGCTGTCAGGTGATCAATCAGCTGGGTATGTTGGTAGTAGAAACATAACTGCAACAGGGGATTTGTAGCAAATTGGTAGTGTTGAAATCTTCCTATGGCAATGGCAGTGTATCTATGTCTCTCCATATATCACTGGATTATCAAAGATGAAATGTAATAAAACAAGAGTGTCTAATACATATTAGTTGTTTTCTTAATTTATTTCTTTTTAAAATATCCCAACTACTTGGAAAATAAAGAAAACTTTATTAATAGCATCACATAGAGTTAAAATTTAAAAATGACTGGAAGATGATCTCTCTTCCCCTTAAAACTATGGACAAAGATACTGATTCTATTATGTGACTCTGCAAGTCATCAAATTGAGTTTTTGTAACTGTTCTCTTTAATGGGGAAGTCTTGCCCATGCTGGAAACAATAGCAAAGTATTCATTAATTTTAGTGGAAACAGGATTTCCCTCTTACTTTTGTTATTTGGTTGTGGGGCTTTTTATGTACAGGCTCTTGGAAATAATATGAATTGAGTTGGTCATAGATAGTGCTGAATGGTCTATCAAAATAGACATATATGTACCTGTGCATAGACAGAAAAGTAATTATTGCCAGAAAGAAAACACTGTTGGATTAAAATAGAAGCTGTAAATTCGGTAAGAGGGTCCTCAATACATTAATAAATTCTTCAGAATAGACAGTCCCCAATGCTGCAGAATACATACAGTCTACAAGATTTTAATGTAGCTCTGTGGACCTCCCTATCCAGTGCTTGGCTTTTTTCTTTGAGTCCTGTTTTACTTTCTCTGTTCTAGACTACATTCTTTTCTCATCTGGAAGGAGAAAATTAGTTTTGCTGATTAAAGTAAACAATCTTCTGTGGAGGGAAAGGACTTCACCCGACAAGCCTATGAGGTTTACGGTGAAGACATTTTATTACACACTGTACATGGTTTATATAGGGTTAAAGCTACATTCTATTGGCTAAATTGAACCTCACACCATCAAGCCACAAACTTTAATTGGTTATAATACGTATCTCACAAGTCCAGTGTTTATATGAACTCATCCTAGATGTTTTCAGGTGCATCTCAGGAATCCTGTGTGAAAATCAAAGTGTTCTCATGAGAAACCTCTGAGGAGTCACTGAGAACTCCTAGGGAGTGATTTCTCTTTTAACGATCAACAGCAGCTGTGGCCTTGCTGCTCCTCAGCTGATATCTGCTCCAGTCTCAGGGAGTTGATGCAGGCTGGATTGCTTACATGCCCATTTTCTGAAAGAAACCCTTCAACAGCTGACTTCACTTAAATCATCACCATTGGATGTGTCCACCCCTAAAAAAAGTACTACCATTTACAAATAATAAAAATAAACATATATTCACTGAGCATTTTTCCATAATACTTCAGTTTTAAAGCTAACAATAATATAATTTCACCTAAACAGAAGTAGTATCGGACAAGGTATTTAAGGTCTTGGTGTGGGCCTTCAGTTGCCTTAGGCTGAATAGGCTTCCATCAGTATGATATCGGATGTAGATGCCGTTTTCTTCATCAAAGTCTGCCATGGCTCTTTGGAGCATCATGCTAAAGAAGATTGTGAATAGAGTTGGTGCAAGAAGGCAACCTTGTTTCACGCCGTTGGTTATTGGAAAGGGCTCAGAGAGTGCATCGCCGTATCTGACTTGTCCACGCTGATCCTCATGTAGCAGGATGATCATTTTGAGAAACCTGGGGGACAATCCTAAACGTACCCAGATCTGGCACAGGCCTTTTCTGCTCACAGTGTCAAAAGCTTTGGTGAGGTCAATGAAGGTTACATAGAGTCCTTTGTTTTGTTCCCCGCACTTCTCTTGCAGTTGTCTGAGAACAAATACCATGTCTGTGATACTCTTATTGGCTCTGAAGCCACACTGGCTTTCAGGTAGAAGTTCTGCAATAGCGGGTACTAATCTGTTCAGAAGTATTCTTGCAAGGATTTCACCAGCAATGGACAGCAAAGTAATACCTTGGTAGTTTGAGCAGTCTTGATTTTTCTCTTTGTACTCTTTCTTCTTGTAGAGGGTGATGATGACTGCATCACGGAGATCTGGCGGTAGTTCACCTTGTTCCCAGCAATGCACAACAAGCTTGTGATATTTAGCATGGAGTGCTTGACCTCCATGCTTCCAGATTTCGGGTGGAATTCCATCAACCCCAGCTGTCTTGCCAGTTTTCACCTGCTGTATGGCCTTAAGTGTCTCTCCCATAGTAGGGGCTGTATACAGTTGTTTTTTCACCAGTTGCTGTGCATTGTGCCTTGGATTACATGGTTGGTACTGAAGAGAGTCTGAAAATGTTCAGACCATTGGGTCAGGAGGGAGGTTTTACCTGTGAGAAGTATTTGGCAATCTGTGCTGAGTAGGAGGCTTTGAACCTAGTGTGTGGGTCCATACACTGCTTTCAGGGCCTCATGGAATCCTCTTTGGTCACCCAAATATGTGCATAGTTGAATCTTTTCTGCTAGGCTGAGCCACCATTTGTTCTGGATTTCTCAAAGTTTCTGTTGGAGCTTACAGTGTGCAAGACAAAAGGCAGCTTTTCTTACATGGCAAGATGGCTGAGCAAGGTGTGCTTCATGAACAGTTCTCTTCTTCTTCAACAATTCCTGGATCTCTTGATTGTTTTCATCAAACCAGTCTTTGTTTTTCTTGGAGAAGAACTATAAGGACTCTTCAGAGGACTGCAGGATGCTATTTATATTATGTTGCCAAAGCACTTCAGGAGAGGGATCTATGGGTTGATCTTTAAGTCTAGCTTGAAGATTTACCTGGAAGCTGTCTCTCACTGTAGCTGTTTAAAGATTGTTGACTTGGAGCCTCCTCATTGGAATGCCGCTTCCCTTAGGTTTGGTCTTAAAGTGGAAGTTAAGTTTGCTATGCACAAGGCGGTGGTCTGTTTGACATTCTGCACTAGGCATCACTCGGGTATGACAGACATTGCATCTCTGTTGCACTAAGACATAGTCAATGAGGTGCCAGTGCTGGAATCAAGGATACATCCAGGTTGTCTTCAGGCTGTCTTTCTTTTGAACCATAGTGTTGGTGATAGTGAGCTGCTGTTCTGCACAAAACTCTAGCAGGAGGCATCTGTTGTTGCTGCAGTTTCCAACAATATGCTTGTCCAGTACTCCTTCCCAGACTTCAGAGTTCTTACCTACTCTGGCACTGAAGTCACCAGGGATTATTATCTGATCGTCTGTAGAAACCTTTTGGGTGAGGCAGTGCAGGTTGTTGTAGAATTTGTCTTTTTCCACTGGGTCAGCTTGGAGAGTTAGGGCATATATGCTAAAAAGATAAACATGTTGCTTGTTGTGTAGTGGGAGGGGTAAGAAGATAATGTGATCAGAATAACCTGTGGCAAATTTTCAAATTTGGAGGTGATGAAGTTTTTAATCATCAAGCCAACTCCTGAAAGATGACTTTCAGGTTTGGGTTTTTCTGACCAGTAGAGTGTGTAGCCAGCACGATGTTCCTTAAGGGTGCCTTCCTCATGAAGATGAACTTCATTGAGAGCAGCAATGTTGATGTTGAGTTGTAACAGTTTGTGGGCAATTAGAGCAGAACAATGCTCAGGATGTCTACTATCCACAGTATCAAGCATGGTTCTAATGTTCCAACTTGCAAGTGTCAATTTCAACACACTTTTGGATGCAGGTGTATGCCTTTCTATCCTTGTCTGTGTTTTGGTTTGACTGTGTCAGAAGATGACGGTTGTCCAAACGGGTGAGGAGATGAGCTTTTTTTAGGCCACCTTTTCTAGGCCCCTCTCCATGTGGAGCAAGCAGTGCTCTCCTTAGAAAAGGCTGCTTGGTCATTCAGGATGCTGCCACATGAGGCTGTCATCCCAGGGGTCAGTCTTGAGTGACCAATGTTCTGAACCACCTGCATGCAGGGTTGGGGCTGTGGCTTCCAGTGCTTCTTATCACCTGCTGTTTCAACCTTCGCCTGTCACTACAGGGCTTTGCAATGCGAGTGAACCCTTCAAGCCTGTACAGTGGATTTTTAAGGTGAAGCACAGTGTGTGCAAAACTGGCCCCAGCCTTTACTCCTAAGGTTCATCTGCCAAGGTCTAGTGAGCTTGGATGGTGACAGAGAATACCTCAGGGCATAGGTTTAGTTAAAGTATCCTTCTCTTAGATGGAGAGCCTTACAGGGCTGAGTGAGCTCCATCTGCCTGGGTTTTGGAGTTAGAGTTGTCCTTCTCCTAGGATTGTTGCCAGGGTGCTAGCAAGCCCATCTGGCCCGTGGACACACTTTGTCTGGTCCTTCAGTTGAGACGTGTCTGACATGGAAGACCCTACCGGAGGTACATACCACTACCAGCATAGCACACAACCTCATGAAGGCATACAAGCTTCCCTCCTGTGATAAGGGGGTGCCCCTGGAGAAGAGAAGAAACCATAGAATGGATATATATGCAGCATTGAGGGGTAGGAGAGATGGTCCCCACTGGTCCCTCTGACCCAGGGAGCATGAGAGACAGAGGTCTGTTCACTCAGGAGGAGACTTGTGGTGTGAACCTCTTTACAACAAAATCATGAGTATTTTAAAGGCTTCTGAGGGAATAGTGCTGGAACTGGGATAGGAATGGGTAAGGGCTCCAGAAGCAGAAGTGACTTCCTTGCTCGGCTAGTGAATAGGGGAAATGGAAGGATCAA
>JAOXXN010000001.1:14175798-14186353 GCA_026770055.1 Myrmophylax atrothorax | reverse complement strand
TCCCTGTCACTGTCCAAGCTCGCTCGGCCGTGGCAGATGGACCTCAGGACTTAAACGGTGGGGCCAGTTCTGTGCACGCTGTGCCTCACCTAAAACATCCACTGTGCAGTCTGGAAGGGCACAGCCACGTGGGGAGAGCCCTGCCCAAGTCTTTGTTCGCAAAGTTTGACCATATAGAACAAAAGCCTCCAGGGAAGACAGGGGAAGGGTGATGACAACACTGCAGGAAGGTGATAAAAGGAGAGAGACAGAAAACTTTCTGAACTAAAACCTGGTACAAATAAAACACATAATTTCAAAACTCCAACAACAGGTCTCTCATGTATGCAGTTGGTCAGGTCTGCTCTGCTTCCCAGTGCTGTCCTCCTCAGGGGTGCATTTTAGCATTTTCTCACCCCTATCCTCCCCTGAGAGATATGGCCTGGTGGCTTTTTGGCAAAACCTCTCTCAGGCACCTAAGAGGCTTGATCTTGTCTAGAAACTCAGCTCCTCAGCAGTCCTAGGTCACAGACAAGACAACATGGTGAAAGAAGTTGAATACTTGATAGCAATCCCAGCTGTGCAGTCAGATACTGGTCTTCCAGTTGAAGTCTTCTTCTTTCAGGGCCTCCCCCTGTGACTGTAAAGATTAACATGAACATCACCTGGGCCCCTGATTCCCTCAACCTTCCTCCTGAGGCTTAATGGTCATTTTTAATCTTCTCAGGGGTTTCTGTGGCTGTGGATATGCAATAAAGCAGAGCAATCGGGCATCTGCCTGGGCTTTGTCAGTCTCTCTGCAGTATCATGGATCTGAGCTCCAGCTAAATGCTGCTGGAATAATAGGTCTGGCTAGCAAAGGGATGCTACTCCTTCCTACAGAATGAAGTCAGTGGTCACTAACACTTGAAAAACTATTCTGATAGTGTTGGTCCTCATCTGAGCTTCTCCATTAACACTGAAGGCATTAAACTGAGAGGTTGAATTTGTTCTAAGATTGTCAGATGTAGCCATTTGTCGACCATTTCCAGCAAACAGGAATAACAACATTTGGACAGAAGGCAAAATCATGATCTGAAAGCAGAGAAGGGGATTTTGGTAGTAGTGTGAAGTACTTCTATAGAATGTATTTTACAAGAGATTTGTTTTAAGAAATGGGATTTCTGTTTTTATATTATGAAAGCTATAAGCAGTTATTGGAAAATGCAAAGCTGTTTACAGCATCTTCAGAGGTACTGTGGCTAAGTTATGTGTGTGTATGAGGAAAGTGGAGGTGTTTTATTCTCCCAATCAGTAATTTTGTGATAGGCCAGTCCCTTCTGGGGGAGATAACATACTACTTAATCACCTGAAGGTTTCCTGTGACAAGGGCAAGAGTTAAAGCAAAACCATGCTAAAGCACCTGCATCCTAGTGACACCATGATGGTCTGAGAAGTCTCTGCCCAGTGCACATGTCTCTGCTTCTGAAATGGAGGAGCAGGTGGGCCATGACGTGTCCTCCCTGGCTGAGGGTCAAATTAAGAAACCTGGGCCACACTGAAATGAACAGCTACATCCAAATCATGCAACACAGTGTCACATGGAGTTATGTCTTCATGTCAACATACTCTGTCCATATGAAAAGTCATCTACTCTCCATTCTTGAGCTTGATTGGCTCAAGCACAATACAGGGGCAACATATACCACCAGAGGTTTATGTTAATTTGGGCCAAATCTGTCTATAAGGCCTTATTGCAGCATGTGGACATACCCTATAATTTTTTGTGTATATATTTCTGGTAGCATTCGTTGAAACCACCCGTGTCTGTCTCCTGGTAAAACTGAGCAGTTTCACATTTTAGATGAAAATCAGAATGTGGGATAAAAGGAAGCCATAAATAGGCAGGGTAGGGACTTTCTAATGAGCAGCCCATGCAGTCTGTTGACTGCTATAGGCTCTTTTAATTTTTTCTAGGCTTATCTCCAGGTTTTTGGTTGCTTACCTCTCAAAATCCCTGCACTAAATGGAACCAGCCCACTGATGTTCCAGTTTTTCAGTGTGTATCTGTGCTGACCACCCCTGCAGCTAGATCAAATGTTTGCCAAAATCTCCTCACCTGTGTACTGAAAAATACCTCTTCTGAGAACCCTTCAAAACACGTAGTCAGTCCAAACTGCTTTCTAAATTGGACGGATGAGACACAGAAAACCCTGTAATGGTCATTTTGCAAGTCTATGAAGCCTCTTTACAAACCTTCGTTCTACATTACTCTCAATGAACAGTTAATAGCAATGGTTTTAATCAACATATTCTGCACTAATATTTTAGTAGATATAAAAAAGGAAACATATCTCTTTCTCAATGGAAAAATACTGTAAGAAATAAAATCCTGTTTCATTCTATAAAAAGTTTCCTTACAAGTAAGACTTCTGACATATGATCATCTCAAATATTTGTATCACATAAAGGGTTTCAAATTTCTACCAGAGCTCTGCTTGAAGTTTATTTGCATAACTTGTTAAGTTTTCCTGTTGATGGCTATGCTATGACTGACTGTCACTGATCTGGCTGACTAAGCAGCCACATTTTTGGACAGAGAGCTGTGTGGAAACCCTGAGGAAAGGAGAGGACAGTTTGAGTGAGATTCAAACATTACATATCTGCATTTCAGACTAGTACATCTTATCAAGACCCTTGGGAAGCAATGAACACTGATTCACATGGCACAGGGTGAAAGAGATTGTGCTCTAGAAACACCCTGGGCTGTGCAGATACAGACATCTGCATTTGATGAGATGAGTACCAACCTTGGCAATCATGGCAGCCAAAGTCATCGAAAGACTTTGTTTGGTCCTGTTTTCTCTACTGACATGAACCAGAAGGAGAAGATACATTCTGCTTGTCATTATGGTTAGACCTGTGTTTGGAGGTGTGTGCTTGGAGGGTGTCAGATATTAATCAAGTACCCAAATTACAAACAAAAACAATGAATGATGCTTCCAGGGTCTGAATATCCAGGAAGGCTTGAGATGAGACTACAGATGCTTCCTGCTTTGCCCCTGGCTACTGCCACAGCTTAGGAGTTGTTAGGATTTGCAGAAATCTGTAAGGGCCAGTGCGGCTGGTTAGTTTTTTGTTTCCTTTTTTCCCTAGGACTGTGAAGCATCAAGTGTCTTTATCAGCTCTTTTGCCCTTAGTAATGAGTTCAGTCAAGTACCTGTGTGAGTCAAGTCAGAGGGGAGGTTGCCATTGCAAATGCATGGCTACAGGCAGGGTGATGGGCAAGGGTGACACACGTGTTGTGTGTAGGAGCTTCCAGTGTGGATGTGGAAAGGCTGGGGGAGCTGCTTTGGCATTCAAGGAAGAGTAATGGTTGCCTACTAGCCAGTACATGCTCCTTCTTGCCCCAGATCCAGAGCATTTGCCTCCCGGGCTGAGAAGATTAGTGTTTGAATGAGGAATTCTTCTGCTGGTTATTCAGTCCCAAAACTCCCAATGGAGTAAGTCTGAGAGCAGTTATTTTTAATTTTTGTTTTAAAAAACAAAGTTTTTCCCTGTTTCTCAGAAAAACAGGAGATGATTTCATCTTATCATAATTGCTAAATTTATTTTTAGGATGGGATAGTGTCAAAAGCTGTAATCTTGCGCATCTCCTTTAATACATAACATCCTGATTGTAGTGGCCTGAAAAATTAACAAGTATTCAACTAACCCTAACAGAAAAGGATGCGAGACCACCATTATCCACTACATGACTCATTAAAGTAAAGGGTGAAGAGCACAGCAGAGTAGAATTAATCACTCAGTTCTGCTACAGGAAGAAAAGCATTTGTGTGATACTTTCTTTACAACACACCATATGCAGAATTAGCTGATGGTCTCACGAAGATTCTAGGGATGCTGATGACAAAGGAGCATCCTACTTCTAAACAAATTTGGGAGTGTACTTAGTTAAATTTCATTTTAGCCTTTGCATTTTGCTTGATAAAAATACAGAAAAGACTTGCAGATTTTTGCTTTTTTGATGAAAAAGAAAAGCTTCATTTCTTGTTTAATGGCTTCTTCCTTTTTGGACTTTAGAATATGATAAAAACTCATATAAGTCTGAAAAGATAATTTCAAGACTAGATTTTCTAAGACCAAAAGAGAAAAAAACCCTAAATGCATGAAGAGGCTGAAGACATCTTTTTAAAAGCAAATTTTGGATGAGTTACCTTGAAGATCCTCATAGAAAAGTCGTATGGTATCAGCTTAGTTCTCATACTGCGGGTGGCAGTGCTATTAGAGAAAGAGAAACAAATGGGTAAAGTAAAACTCTGGATGCTTAGACTCTCCAAAGAATACCTGGGATCAGAAAAAAGAAAAAGCAATCTGAATGGAGAAACAGACCAGAAGAGTATTGGTGGCATTTTTCTGGATGACATGTGGTACTGGTGTATTTGGTGTTTTTATTGAATATGGGAATGACTGGTTTGCAGCTGCTACGTCAATCTTGTGGCTGGGCTGGGGGCTCCAAGTTGTATTTACACCAGATGGTTAAAATGTTCTTGAATGGGAAATTTCATCAGCATTGAGAGCAATGTGACAGGAGTCTACTGACAGGTATAAATGTTATAAATTAACATTAGAAAAAATGTACCTGGTTCAGAATAAGACTTATTGGTTGTAGTCATTGTACATTTACAAGGATGACAAAGGAGATGGTTAGAGCCCTGGACTCTGTTAGGCAAAGATTCGTGTTGCACAGATTCAAGAGACAGCAGACAGAGAAAATCTCAGATGTGGTTGATACTACAAAATCCAAAACACAGAAGAAAAGAAACTTGGTGAACGAAGAAGTGACAAATTCAAAGTTGACGGTACAAAAAACAACATATGGAGCTTCATATGCTATGGCAAACACCATAAACTGAGGATTGGGCTGGCATTTGGAAAAATTTTAATATTGTTTGATTATTGTTGTTGTTGTTTTTGACTGGGGAGCTGTTTGAGAGCTCCTTCCGGGAGCCAGCTGGGACTGGTTACTGTCGGATCAGTGCACATTCAGTAGCACAGAGCAGCCCGACCCAAACCACTCATGGAGCAAACCTCTGCCAAGGCCCCCGGCGTGGAGGGGCTGCTGGATTTCCTGTGGGAGAAATCACAGAAGGATTCCCAGTCTGAAAGTGCTGTAGCTTGCCTGGAGAGTGTTCGGATTTGTCCACACACTACTGTTCTCATCTTCAATAAATCACTCCAAAGTGATGTTTTAAGGTCAGACAGTGTATTCTTGTCAATGCAGTCCATGGCTTTCCTGTTGGTGCAGTCAACAAGCTTTTCAATTACCTTCAGTTGAGGTAGGGAGGGTCTCTGATATTGACATAAGATTTTTGATTATAATTTTAGCTTCTAATGTGCTTTGATTTAAAAGTAACTCAAACATTTCTGAACTTGCTGAAGTATAAAAAGCTCTAGATTTTTATACAGTCTTCAAAATTTGCAGCACTACAACACATGCTAAACATATAATTCATTCAGTGATATCAGTAGGACTGTTCTTATGCTAAGAGATATACACATCTGCAAGGTCAAGACTTTATTTTGTATTGTCATAACTGTGGAATAACATATAGGTGTGTGCTGGGACTGATTTCGCTAATAAATGGAAAACATTTTCCTTTGAGTGGTCTGGTTCAAAAATTAATGAAAAATTCAGTCATCATATTACCTGGGTCAGCTGAGCCAGTCTGAACCCAGGATCTGTATTAAAGCTTGACAGCATTTTCCTCCTTACAATGATGGATATATCAGAAAAAAAATCAATGCCAGTGCCTTCCCTTGTAAAGTAGTAATTGTCATGCTGAGCTAAACATATTCTTCAGATTATGATTAGTTTTTTCTTTCTGACCCATAGGAGATAATCACCATCTGTCTCCATAATCACATCCTACCTTTGTTGCCTGCAACTTTTTCTCTCAGATCTTACTGTTCAACAATCAATTTAAACTCAGAATCTTGTTCTGTGTTTGTGTTTACCTTTGCAAAATGCTTCTGCTGTTTCAGACCTGTACAAGTATTTGTATGCCTGAAAGCTTGTTTTCTTAGTGATGTAAATTGGCCTAATAAAGAGGTTGCCTGGCTTTGCAAATTGGGTCTTTCCAGCAAGACAGCGTCTTTAACCAATTCACCTGAAGTGCTCTGAATTTTATAATGTATTCCAAACTTCCATATTTTTAACACACACAAAAAAATAGAGTGAATTTTATATGATCATTATAGGGTAATTTTTTCCCTACCATGCTGAATTATTGCAGCTCAGAAGTATGTGTGCACACTAGGGTTCCCTGATTTTAGGACTGGTAAATTCTTTTGGTTATTAGATTTCTGTTTCAAGAAGTTAAGTTCCTCTTGAGGAAAGAAATTCTTTGTTAACAGAATTATTGACCCAAACCCAAGATATTGAATGAAGTATGATTTGATGAAACTGACACCTTAACATTTCTCTGTCCCTAAACACAACCTTCAGTAAATCTGAGCTGCCACACTAAAATAGTGTATATACACTAGTTTCATGCTATCTGTGAATTAGCTAAAACAAAACTTTGTGTATCTTACTAAGAAATTCTGACTTTTTTTGGTCCCATTTTCTTAGAGAAAATGTCTCTGGCACAGTTTCCCTGTTGTATTTGAAACTGCAACATTATATCTCTTTCAAGCTCTGTGAAATAAATAACCTATCAAGAAGTCAAATCTCTCTATCTCCTTCATCTACACCCCCTGTGAGAGCACTCCTATTGACTTCCTACATTGCCATGGGGAGGTATTTATTTGCCTTCTTAGTCATGGTACAAACATGACTTAGATAATGAACACAAGGGCAGTGGGAAATAATGTCAACAAAAGGTACCCAAAAGATTTACATAAACTGTCATTTGAGCTTCTGTAACCTGCAGATGTAACTGCTGTGGGTAATAGGAATACCTGTCATTTCAGCTGTCAACCTATCTTGGCAATTTTACCTAGTTGCCCTTTGGGTGCTCCTTTTGCTTGTGTTCTTTGACTGGTCTTGCCCTACTACCTTTCACAGGCAAAATTAATGGCTGTGATCATTCCTTTCTACTCACTTCACATATTCATTCTGACTCAACCTTTTCTCTGACTCACAATCTGTTTCTATTTCCATAATCATGAGTGCATGTGAAATATCCTGGGCTAATGCGAAATGGCACAGGTATCAAAATGTGTTATTCATACCTACGTGAGTAATGGGCACTCATTCTTTGGTACATGTGTATTGACTTGATAGCACCTTTGTTTCCTGCCTTTTCCCATTTATTCAATCACTTGGGCAACCTTCTTCTACAGTAAAAGGGATTAATAGTCTTGTTCTTCTGTCAGAATGGAACTGCCTTAACATACCAGGATTACATCTTCAGCCAACTTAAAAAAAATTTAGAAAAGGAGAGAAAAAAAGTTCAGGAGTTCTAATAGACAGACTGTCTGTGCCCTTGTTAAATCAAGATCAGTAGCTGACATGTAGGTATTCCAATTGCTTCAGATATTGGGGCTTTATGGTGAAAAGTCTACATGTGAAAAAAGTACATGTGAAATCTACAGGTAGGTTGTCCTCATGGATCTATCTTATTATGTGCTATGTAAGATGTAGAATTACAGGGGCACATTTGAGTAAACGGTATGAAACTCCTGGGATATCTCCAAAATCCATAAAACGAACAGAAAGTGTTAGAAGAAGGAATATGCTTTTCTATACCAATATCTGTGAGCAAAGGAGGCCAGGAAAGACATCTACAAAAGAATTGTGGCATTATCTATTACTTTAAACATGACATTAAAGCAACAAGTTGGTTTTTTTTTTTTTGTTTGTTTTGTTCTTTGGGGTTTTTTTCTGGAACACTATTACATATAGATGAGAAGAACCTGGAGATTTTCATTTTTCAGAATACTCTACTAAACCTACCTTTGTAGATAGATTCTAGTTGATGAGAGTAACTTTTCAGACATCTTGTAGGAGGTCAGGGACTTGGTGCTTATTATAGAACTGCAGAATTAAATCTTGCTGGAGCTCCTACTGGGTATCCAGAAATGTGGCAACAGCTCTAGTTCAATTGTTTGATGTTTAAAGAAGAATATTGGTAGTACACACAAATTAACTTCATCACATGCAGTAACTCACTTTCCTACCACTGATGACATCCAGGTGGAACAAAGAAATCCTGACATGCATAAAAGATGTGATGTTCAGCTTCCCTTGAAAATGGTATAGTCTGTCTCTGAAACTTCTGATGGAGAGGGAAGTAAATCTTAAAATGCAGTTTTAAATATCCACTTAGTCAGAATTGGAGGAAAATCCAGAGCTGGAGGGCATAAGGACAGATGATTTATTATTTCAGTGTTTTAGCTCTGCATTTTGTTGCCAGGGATGAATACATCATAAGTTTTGAAAAGGCTTCCCTGTAGTCACTGCAGCATCATGGTGAGCACAGAGTCCACAGGCCTTGCTCATGGGAGGATTGAGTCCATTTGGAAATGTTGGAGATGACACATCTGGTAAATAGGTATGATGCTCTGGTTTTCCAGCTCCAAGTGGGTGGATCACTGGGTGTCATTCTTGGGTATAGGAATGACGACCAAAAAGAACTTGACTGAGCCAGGTTTGAAACCTCATTTCTTCACTGTAATGTTGAAAAAATGACATTGAAGTGCAAATATGACAGCAGGATATGATTTATGATTTGGCTTGCTTATTTCCATCCTCCACAATTTGATTGTGAAACATTTATTTTCTGGAAATTTTTGACGTTTGATTTATTTACTTGTTTTTGTTTGTTTGTTTGTTTGTTTTAGGTTTTTCCTTAACCACTGTTGTTGCTATTAACAGTAATTACCTTCCACTGCAGTAGAGTATTTTGTCTTGCAAAATTATTATTGAGCAAGAATACTGTCTTTCTATCTCCATTTTTTTCCTAGTGCCTTGCCCCTTCCAATTTGCAATTTGCTGAACCTACTCTCCTTTACTACAGGGGCACAATCTCTACAGACAGAAATTTTTGTTTTAAGACTGCTGTTCTTTTAAGTTGGCCCTCACTAATACCTGACAGCAGATTGCTTTTTTGGAAAATACTTTAAATAACAGTAAAGAGGAAGCAGTAAACATAGATGCAGTTAGTGCTTTGATGCAGTGAGCACCTATCACACTTCTGAGTAATTTTCTGGATTATCTGAACAACCTGGAGGTCAAAGTTTAAAAGTTGGTGTTTTTTTCATGCAGGATATTACATTCTGTAGGAGAACAAGGCAAGATATGAGTTGCTTATTCTGGTAACTAAAGACACATGAAGCACTTGAATATTCCAATTATCTTCTGACTCATTGAAATTTGTATACTCTCTGTGGACCTCCTAAACACTCCAGTAAAAAGAGTAGAGGTTATAGATATCTGGGTAATTGAACTGAACTCAAATACTTCATCTGGTTTCAGTAACATTTCTTGTATTCCTCACTCTAGAGTTTTAATTTCTTGCTGTGAAATCATCTTGCTGAAAAAAACCCTGCAAACAAACCAAAAGCCAAAACAAAGTGTGAGAATCAGACTAAAAAAATTCTCCAAACTGTGATTTTTGCCATGTATTAAAGTTGGTATTTGAGTGCACAAAGCAAAATGAATTGGAGGGAGATGCACTTGAAGCCTGTGCATCCCTCATGCCCTTTGCCCAGGATAGCCCATGCACCTTGAGCATTGGCTTCCCCAGAAGTTGGCATCTGCTCCTCCACCCATGGCCTTGGTGACAGTGGTCTTTGGCCACCCTCCATGTTGCTGGCCCACAGCCTTTCCCTGTGCTGCCTGGACCCTCGTACTCCCTTCTGAGGCCCCAGAGATGCCACTGGGAGTTGTGATGCTCAGCTGTCCTGTGGGGCACTTACAGCTCTGCTGCCTGGAGTAAAGCTTTCCATCCTGCTGGGGCTCTTTGCTCACACATCCCTTTCAGAAGGCAGGTGCAGGAGAGTGACAGTCTTTCTGAGGGGTCTTTTTATAACATTTAGTGCAGGATTTATATTACTGTAATCTGCTTTCCCACTCTGGGGTACAGGGATCTTCATTCAGTAAGTTTAAACTAACGTTCTGTGCTGCATGTGGAGTGAAGCCTGTCTCCCAGGAGAAGCTCTGCTCAGGCTCTGGCAGTGGGAAGTGGGCTGATTCCTGACATGAACCAAGGTATTGCTCCTTCCTCCTTCTTTCTATATTTTCTTTAATGTTTGATAACATGAAATAGAGTGCAGAAGACACTTAAGTGAGGCCAGTGACTTTGCACAGGAGTCTGGTAGCCAGTTTGCAGAGGGACTTAATCTCTGCTCTTTGCTCAGTGATGATGACTGAGTTTGAGTGACTGCAGGGGCTGTAAATTTAAACCCCAGAGCCCTCTCACTGCAGTTTTAATGTTTTTATCCTTCTGGCTTGAAAGAATATGGAGGAGGTCACTGACAAATTCACTGCTTTAAAAGGGCCAAAGTAATGTTTGCTATTGTTGTGGGTTCACCTTGGCAGGCCTGGATTTGGGTTCTGAGTTTTGGACTAGGCCTAGAATTGTCGGGTGAC
>JAOXXN010000001.1:14156850-14175698 GCA_026770055.1 Myrmophylax atrothorax | reverse complement strand
CTCTTGGCTGGTTGGGGGGGGAAAGGAACACTTTTTTCTCTGTTCTTGGGCAGTTGGCATTTTGCCAGCTCAACCCAAGACAGCTATAAACATGTTGTTAAACTGTGACATCAGTATTTGGGAGGACAGTGATTACAGAAGGTCTCTGTGAGAAATTATCTCAGTCAATGGAAAACAGCTCAGAAAATGACTAAAATATTTTTGGCTTAATTTAAGACAAAACTTATATCTGTGTCAGTTTATAAAAATGTAAAAAAGCTGACAGTGGCAGAAATTGTACAATGAAACAGAAAAAACTAGCCTTCAAAATGCTTGTAGTACTGAAAGTCCTTAGTAAGCTGGGGACTATTAGGAAAGATTCCTGGACATAGCTCAAGTCTTTGCAGTTAGATACTATCAGTCACTAAAGAAAAATGTAGCTGCTCTAAAAGAGCAAAATGTCATTTTTGATTGAAAATGCCATTATAGTAGAAGCTTGCATGGCTTCCAGCCTCCTTTGCTCTGTATTCACTGAGGTCATGCATTTAAATATACTTTGCTTTAGAAACTATGAACATTGCACAAGGGACATTACAGCTTTCCTGCTTAAGTGAACCGCTTGAAAAGTATGTTTCATCTTCTGGAAAGAGTCATCTCATGCTATCATTGCCTATATTTGGCAATAGGTTTTGAAAGATGCTCCCTGACTATCCTGTTATGTGGGTTTCTCAGGCTCAGAACGTATCTGTCACTAGATACCTCTGTCTCAAGGAGACAGTGGCTTGCTTCTCATAATTTCACTTCTGTTTGTTGTATTCTTACCACTTCCAACAAAATCATTACTCAAGTGAAGAGGGAGTTCATTAGTTTAGGAACTTGTTTATGGGTAAGCATGTTCTTGTAAGCTCTTAAATTGCTCAGTGTAGTAGACTGTCAAGAAAATATACACAAGCAAGATATCAGAGACCTGTCATAGTGTATCTGACTGCAGTTAAAATTTCCTCATTTGAGAGAGCATGTGAGAGATGTATGATTTACAAGGAGTCCACTTATAAATCCAGTCCTAATGGATTCCTTATTGCACAGCTTGTACATTCCAGTGAAGCATTTGTATTCCTGGTACACTTTTTTACTTTTCAATATTCCTCTAAATTCTTCTTCCTCCTCTTTCACTTCCCCTCTGTCCATACCCCTTGAGACAGCAGCAGTCACATCATATATGCATGTATTCCTGTACTTTTTCCTTCACTACACCTTTTCATTCATGGCAGACATTGAGTCTCAGGAGAGTGGCTTGCACCACTTTTGTGTTTTGAACACCTTGAAAGAAGCAATGCCTGAAAGGAGAAGGGTCAACAAGGTAGATTCACAATGATAAACAGACTGTTTTATGGCATGCTTGAGCATTTTTTGGGGTATTTTTTACATTTTTCCTCTCTCTGGTGCTTCTTTATTTAATACAGAAGCTTGATAGAGGCTTTAATATTAATGAGGACCATGTACAGAATCTATTTGGCAAAAATACAGTGTGGTTGTGCCACATTTGTTATGTGCAGTAAGAATTGAAGTCAGAATTTTAATAGAGAGAATATGAATATTTTTGAATCTACAGAATAGCCTGTCAGTTTTCAGTGCAGCTGAATCAAAGTTACTGTTGCTGCCTACACTGACTGATGGTCAGACTGCATGGTCTGCTTTCTGTATTTGGCTGTTAAGGTCCATGGAAAGCAACTGCCTGTCAATATAGAAGAATAAGGATTACTTTGTAATCTTGAGGCTGATGTAGGTTTGGTACAAAAATAATTGGCTTTGTGTATGCTGGTGTGGGAATAAAGAAGAAATCAATACTGAAGAATATTGAATTAATCAGCAGCAGGGTAGTATTTATCAGCTAATATTTAGTGTCAAACACAGGAACTTTCATGGCAAAATGTGTATTGACAAAGGAGGAAGAGACACATTAACCAGACAGTCATAGGAAGGAAGACTACTACACAGAAACAGAAAACAGTTTGGATGGAAGGGATTTGAGTAGAGGCACTGATCTTCCTCAGTCTGCAGTCTGCAATGTAGGTAGAAATCACATACTGATGGAAGACCCACTATGTAATCAAGCAACCTCTTACAAAAGTGAAGCAAAGAACCATCACCCACTTTGGAGGTGCTCTTGGTGAGCACTTATTTTCAGATAAGAACACCATTGTGCATACTCAGTTTACTCCCTGGTTTTGGTATTTGAATATTGGAGAACTGGAGCTGAAAAGAAATTACCCCTGGTTATGAAATCAAATTAACCTTGGTAACATGTTTGTAAGTTATAAATGAAAATTTTCATCAGACCAGTGAAAAAAAGCCATTGCTCAAAGTGTCTGACATAATGTATTAGCATTTTCCATGATCCTGTCTCAGAATTATCCATGGACCTTGCACACAACTGAATGTAGACTATTGCATAGTTTTGCTTCTCTAGTAAAGAAGAAAAAAAAAAAAGAAAAGAAAAAGATGTTAAGATGTTTTTTTCCTAGAATACACTGAAGTTATTTTGTCCAATCAAACATTTCTCAAATAGGCTTTTGAAAAATGAACAGAGAAGGGTCACCACTTTGCTTCACTTGCATGCAACAGAGAACTGAGTTTCTGAAGTGAAGTCTCCAGGGGAATTGCCTTGAAATCAGCTGCCAGACTTTGAAAATTTAGTTTATAAGAGCCTACCAATACAATGAGAAATAATTCTGTGGTACCCTGATCATCTGATCAGTTACCAGCAGAGCTCAAGATAAATTCAGCAGTCTTGATGGAACTTGTACTAATGACAAGAGTGAAAGAAATATTTTGTATTCCAAATATTTTGATTTTTCTTTGAGTTGATAAGTGACCCCTCAAGAACTATTTCTGTTATTCATTAATGTGTTGTTACCCAAACTGAATTTCCTGTCAATGTTTGTGTATTTTTTTAATCTTGATAGTGTCTGTGTCTTACCTTGACTACTATTTTGTGACCACAAAAGCGTTATGCCAATGAGACAGGTCCTTTTTTAATATAAATCAACTTTTGAAATACTAACTAAAAAGCCAGAAGACTGACAACTGAATTCTCAGCTTGTTGAGATTTTAAGATCTCCTGGAATTGTAGACCCTCACTGACAGGGAACTGTGTTGTGTAGCCATTGTTTGGATAAGTTTCTCCAAGCTCTATGCTAAATATGATACTGTGATTTAATTTTAAAGCCAAAAATGCAAATCTCATTGTGTAGACACTCAGATAAAAGCAATGGCAGGGTCCTCAGCAATCTGAGACACTAATGCTATCTCCTGGAGTATATGACACAAATCTGAGAAACTGAACCTGAGGTACTTGGATGAGTAACACAGGTAACCTCTCCATGTAGGTGGTGAGAATCTATTCAATTCTCTCCCCCAGCACTGGCTTCTCCCTCCCAACCATTGCCTCTGCCTTTGCTTAACATTGCTTTGAAGCTGTTGGCTGCAGGAGTTGGGAAAACTGCACTTTCTTTCAGAAGAAGATTTCCTTTGTGCCACTGCAGACACCTCAAGTGCTTTGTATTTGAAATAAACAGAAGGGTTGACAACAAAAGAGATACTATATTTGTTGTTGGATAATTGCTTTATTCCCTTAACAATCCCAGTCTGGGAGTCACCTGGAGGGACAAATTATTGTGTCCCTGCAGGGCTTGACTTGGGGCAGAAGCAAACCTGGAAGCCAGAAGATAAAGGAATATGAGCTAAGGAAATTGCTGTCCTGCTCATGATTGTGGTGAAAGGGGGCAGAATTTACCCCATCTCCCACTTTAAGGAAAAGATTTTGCAGCATCATATTTTAGGGCCAGAAGAAACAAACAGAACAGAATAAACAAAAGCAGAAAATGTGTTCTCAGCCATGTCTTACTTGTACTGCTATGCATATAAATACAGTAAACCTGTTGGTATGTATTGCAAATAGAACTTCATTACTCTGAAAGGAGAAAAGAAAAAAATCAGTCAAAAAGGTCTAACTCCTCGAAAGACAGAGCTAAAGGCCCTCCTAGAGAGTAACTGTAAAGGTGTAAGAGTAGATAAGAATATAAATATTCCCCAGTTCTTCAGTAAATGGAGGGGAAAGCATGTGTAAAAAATAATCAAACCAGCCAATATTTCACAGCCACAGTGTCTGTGTTGTGCTTTCTTCCTGTATCTAAATTGCAAAGCAGCAGCATCCCTTCTTTGCCTGCACAACACGCTGCTTCCAGATGGGTGACTTATGTAATGCTGTAAGAGACACCAAGTCGAGGTCTCAGGCTTGCAGAGGAAATACAAGAATAAATCGAGACCAAGAGAGGAGAGGAAGCATGAGGGTAGCCAAGAACATCCGCTCTCTTGCTGCAATACTCAGCCCCTCATTGCTTTCTGACCCCTATTAGAACTGACAGGGGTGGGAGACAGGAAAGTGTGATGGACTCCCTCGAAGTTACACATTTCTAACTGCTTAGCAAAAGTGTCTCTTCTTCCTATGCTAACATCACTGCAGTAGTGCAATTCTTCTGCAAAATGAGGTATATTGTTACTGATATTTTTTGGTTAAGCCTGTTTCTTATTTTCTTTCCTCTTATTCCTGCCCTTTTGCATTCCTCATGATTTCATTTCACTGTTGTTCCTCCCTTTTTCCCTCCCTAGCACCTTTGCCCGTGACTCCACAGTCTCCCCTCTGTTTCTATCTCCCACTCCTTTGTCTCTGCTAGAAGATTTCAATGCAGGGATGGAAGAACGGAAGGATACTGTTGTGAATGTGCCTTCATGTCTTCATTTTTCTCCACTGGTCTCACAATGCTTTTGGCTGGGAACTGCCCAGCTGTGGCAGATTTGATGCCTTCTTTATTCAAGGAGGCAATAACTCGTGCAGCTCAGTGTCAGCTCAGTGGTGGCTGACTGAAATACTGGCTAGATAATGACAAAAAAAAAAAAGAAAGAAAGAAACCATTTCTGAATGATTTGCTCTCTTGGTTGTGCTCCTGCATCACTGTTCTTCACAGGAAGCACACTATTTAAATACCTATGATAGGAAAACAGGGAATCCTACAGAGTGATGATTTCCTTCAGTTTCCAGTTCCTTGCTGACACTTAATCGGTTCATAACAAATGAAACTGAAACTTTTCACTTACACTGGAAGAGACAAGAAAATAGATTTTCTGCATCTTGAATCTTTCCTTGAGCTCTATCCCATCTGTCAATGTCTCTTTGATGTGCAGATACAGGAGTTTGAAATTTTCTTGATCTTAAACAATAATAATACTCTCTTTCCTAACTACAGTAATAGACATTCCTATTTGCTGGTACAAGGAAACACATATTTAGCTGATTACATGTTGGGACCTCTACAATATTTATAGTGTCCATGCTTTCCAAGATTTCATTCTACATCCTATGAGCATGCCTCAGATTCCACTCAGTGTTTATGAATGTGTTAAAACATATGCTTGTTCAAACAAGTTTATCCTATCAGTCTATTCAAGGTCTGCAGAGACATATTAATTTGTGCAATTGCTACATTGCAGCATTATTTTACCACTATTTATATGAAAAGTCTTACATTGCCAACACTTATTTTCCATGCTTTGTCTATGTTTGCAAGATGATGAATCTTTTTGCCCACTGAAATAATCTATTTATCTTATTCCTGTTCTCCCATCAATATAGCCATCAACTTTTAAATCCCTTAATATGGCACATTTTACTGGAATTCAAGTCTTATGAAATGGAGTATGTATTCAGGTGTGATCTGTCCACATGTTTTATAATCTACCTTTTGATATAAATAAAGCCTTGTCTCCCAAAACAATCAGTAATGTACTACCAGGCTTTGTCCTATCATCTGACACCATCATAACTCTGTGCCTTTGACATGAAATAGTTCTGCATTTGTGAGTTCCTAAATAAATAGGATGAAATCTTTGTCTCAAATCCCTGTACTTATTCCAGAGCAACTTGCCCAGATGAGGACAAACCCTCATCGCTCATGTAACCAGTTCCTTTCAAATCAGTGTGACACCCAGGAAAACAAGAAGCTCTGGGAGGATGTCACAGGCTGCAGTCAGCAGTAATAGCAGCTTGCTTATTTATAGCACTTTTCATGTAGAAGAACTCTGAATGCAAACATGTAGGCAAAATTAAGAAAGCACAAAGTATGAGCAAAGCATTGATTGAACAGTGAAGGAGACGCCAGTCTGTGTGTAATGAATGATGGGCAGCACTAATTATAAACGTATTTGCTTTTATTGTCATGTTTGAGAACTTTAATGGTCAACTAATGTATTTTTTATGGGTTGAATATATTTCTTTCAAAACCTCAGGAACATGTGCAGCTGCTTTTAATTTCAATGGGAGTTGTAGAAGCTCATTAGCTTCTAGATTTGTCCTTCAAATGTACTTAATTAAATATATAAAGAAGATAACCAGAAAGCCTGAAATGGCTAAGACAGAGTTAGCACCAAACCATTTTTTCTTCTCTTTTTATCCTAGGAATAGTCATGAGTTGGGTCAATTATCTCTTTGAATTAAACTAATTGCACAACTTCCTTGGTTTAAGTAGGCTGCAGCATCGCGTGTCCCACTTTTGTGTCTCTGGAAAAGATCCTTTGCCTACGCTGTGGTGGAACAGCAACAGCAGTGCTGCAGCTATTTCAGCATTAGCTCATAACAGGCAAATGGTAACAGGATGTTTGGGTAGCTTCACAATTTCGTTGAACCACCTTTATCCCAGTACATGAAAATAGCCCAGATTTTCAGCTAACAAACAAAGTACTAATCCATTCCGTGACTCACATTTTAAAGACATTGCATAATTTCCTGGCATCCAGCCACAAAAATTCTCATTTGAAGGAATTCTTTGTGGAATGACAATATTCAGAAGCAGGGCTTGCAGGAGATGAAGTGCCCAGCCTCTCTGGAGACCCCTAATATCACCCCAACAAAAAATGCTGGAATAATTGTTATTTTATAGTAATGGAAAACTTTGTAGGCTTTCTGTAATAGAAATGAAAACATAGCATCCCTGCCCCAAATAACTCACTTCAGTTGCAATGCCATAAAGGAGGAGGTTAACAAACTAGAATAGAACAAGGAGCTGTTGGAAGGAAGCACACACTAGTTTTGACAAAGTTATGCATAAACTGAGGAAGCATAAAGCCATCTTCAGAAGAACATCTAGTCACTTAGCAAAGGCCTGGCATTGCAGGGGACAGAGGAAAGGAAAAGATTTTTAGGAAAACTGTAAAAGCAGGACTATTTTTCTCCTCACAATTTTCTTGGTGGCTTGAAAGAAAAGTGGATCAATATGGAAAAAACATGATTGAACGGAGCAGCACATCACCTTACACAGGATGTTCTGAGCAGGGGGCAGAGTGTGGGAGAAGGAGGCTGATGGGGGACCTGCAGCTGCAGGTATGTGTTGGGGTCTTGCTGGTGCTGCAGAAGGCCTGGGGAGGGCATCTACAGCTCCCAGGGTCTCCAGGATTATCAGGAACAGATGAAATGACACTGCAAAGGGCAAAGAGGTCCTGGGGATTATTACAGTGAGATGTTGGAAGTGGTCACAAGACATGAGGGCTGAAGGGTATTGGTGAAAATAAGGGTTTCACACTAGCATGTTACTGACAACATGGTATCTTCCAGGCTAATGGGCATCTGGACCTAGCTGTCCAAACCTGATCCTGTTTTATTTCATTTAATTTTTCTGTTTGTGTAGGATTTGCCCTATTCTCTTCCTTCCCATCACCTTTAAAGTACTGCTGCAAGAGCATTGGCCTCCTGCACATGCTGTGAAAGAATTTTTCCTGATTTTTCATTTTCCTTCCTAATTTGCTGTCTGTAAACCTCACCTGAAAAATTCTCACTCAGTTCTCTACCTCATCACTTAATTTTTTCTTCCTCTCTTGTTAATTTTATCAACAATATTTTGCTGTCAAGCTCAATGAAAATCATTTTCAGGAGACAATGCAGAAAATACACCATTTTGTTTCATCTAGTATTTATTCAATGGGTTTCCATTTGCCAGGAAGTAGCTGCCTCAGAATACTGTTACTTAATATGTAACAGTCAAGGGATGTGAAAATACAATAAAAACACATATTTGGAGTCAGTAAAACAGAAATGGGCATCATACTGAGAATAAATAGAATTGCTCTTCATAAAGCAGTTTTGGCTGATTTTAAACTTTACATCAGTCATCTCTCCTTGAGAGGTGATGTTTTTTTACACATATCCTACTCTGCTCAGTTTCTTGAGCTTGTGATCTCTGTATGCTCTCCTTGGGGTTTTGGTATGAATTCACTTCCAAGTGGAAAGCCTCCTACTTGATTGTGCCATGCACAGGTCAAAAATGCAGGAGTTATTTCCAGGGAGATCACAAAGAGCTGTGCAGGCAAAACCACTGTTTTGTGCATTGTAAGGGAGCTTGGATATCCTTTTCATGATAGAAATGCCAGACAGAAATAATTTCCTAAGGATTAGCAAGAGACACTTAGAGTTGAACTAGCAATGACATCTTCTCTGGGATGGCAGAGCTGGCAAGATGTCAAGGCCCACTATCCCCATGGTAAACTAGAGGGAGGTACCAAAGCAGACAGACACTCCTGTAATGCCTTGTCTAAACTACATTATTGATCTCTGTCAAAATCCTCTCCCTCCTTCCCTTTTTGTCTTGTCTACATGAGGCAAGGTTGCATTGAGCAATCCAAAGCACTCAAATTACGGGAAGAGCTGTATTGATGTGAAAAAGTCACTTTTGGCTTTTTACCTTAGCTTTAATCATGACAGGTTAGGCTTTAGGCAGATCATGGGTAGACGACTGAAAGCCATAAATTCCTATACATGCTGGCAAATTTTCGAAAGCAGAGTTTGAACTGAGATGCTTCTGCTTTTACTCAGCCTGAGATTCCTATATCCAGACCCAGATTTTTTGCTTCTCTGAGCACTTGAGGCTTCCATTCAACTCTCCCAGAGTCAGGAGCCAGCAGCTGTTCTGAAAATCTAGCCCATGGTGAAATCTTGGACCTGCTGTAGTTAAAGGGAACTTTTCCAAGATTTCCTCTGATGTAACTAATTCTGAGCACTCAGGAATTAAGTGCTAAAAATGAGATGAATACATTTCCTGATGGGCAAAATCGAGAAAACTTTTAGCCACTTCAGTAAAATAAATTACTATCTGTGAAAAGCATCATCTGTGTGATCAGGAATAAAATATTTCCTTTTGCAGTATCAGTGAAGTCTTCAAGAACTCAAAATAATAATTCCTAAAACTTACTTTATATGCTTTTGCAGTTTGTGACTGCAATTCCATCAACTTCCTATGATAAAAAATAATTATGGGGGAAGAAGAAGCCCTAGGAACTACTTCTCTACATATCACAGAGGAATCAATTTCAGACAAGCATAAGAGTACTTTATTAGCATTTGAGCAGGTCCTAAGCAGTTACACAAGAATACAGCTCAATGAGATTTTCTGAATGAGTAGATAAATGATAGGGCTCTTGAGACACATCATTTGCATTCAATAATAGCTAGAAAATTCCTTAGTAAAAATGGGCAGTAGGAATCTGGGGATGGGAGCCTGCTCACAAGACAGCATTCTGGATCTGGGGTTTCCACAGCTGTGTCCTAATTTAAGGGTCTAATTTAAGAAGAAATGAATTATACTCCAGAAATACCTTGTTTTTTTCCACTGACCAGAAGTGAGCACTCAGCTGGAGCATCCACATTGTACCACTGGGCGCAGAAAAACCTCACTTTCATACTGTAATAGTTTATTACAGCAGACACATGATTTTTCTTTATATACCTCATTATATTAGATTAGCCTCCATCTCCCTGTCATTCTTTCTTACAGTTTTAGTTATCAGGCATTTGGTTGGGTTTTACATTGAATTCCAGTGCTTTCTATCTCATTGTTCTGATAGCTTCTGGGAGTATACAAGGGGTTTTGCTAAGTTTTTCCCATTATTTAGGTGGAAAAATGTACAGAATGTTTGTGTTAAGTGCTACATTAACATTTAGATAATTAGGTTAACGATATTTTGTCCCAATCATCACAGAATATTCTTAAATAATCCTTTACTGTCTTTTGTCTTGGTTCAAGCTTTCTTTTGGGAGAATAGCTTCACTCCTTTACCATTTCTGGGCTGGCATTTATCACCAGTCTCTGGGCAAGAGTTCCAAGCCAAACACCACATTCAGCGGTTTCTCTCTGGAGAGGACATTGGAATTCCACATTCAGCCGTAGTGAAGAAGGTTATAAAAAATAAATATTAATAAAATTTTGTGCTGTTGCCATCTTCATTATTTCATTTTCTTCTAGGGTAAGCAGTAATATCTTCTATATACTACACTTTATATATCTTGTTGCTTCCTTGCTCTCATCTCAGGCAGTATTTAATGCAAGCTAGGGTCAGAAGATTGCCTTGTAGTCTAGTTGGAGATAAAATAAAT
Source organism: Myrmophylax atrothorax (assembly GCA_026770055.1). NCBI lineage: Eukaryota > Metazoa > Chordata > Aves > Passeriformes > Thamnophilidae > Myrmophylax > Myrmophylax atrothorax. The sequence continues at coordinate 14,165,242 of JAOXXN010000001.1, read as the reverse complement.
AATTTTTTTAAAGACTTTTTATAGGCTGTGTTTTGTGACTATTTCCTTGACAGAGGAAAAAGTACTTTTATAAGCTATGTTTTCAGAGTAGTTCAGTTGCTTAAGGGTATTAGCCAGTGCACATGAATTAGCAGTAACATTTTGAAGACTTAGAACAAGCTGCTCCCTGGATATTTGTGCCATGGTGAATATTGCATAAAGGAAAAGGAATTAGATTTTTCAGAATATTTTCTTTTTTTGTACATTCTGAGTTCAGCACTTTTCCTATGTATTATTGGCTGTAAAACAGGTCTCAGAGGTAACTTTACCAAGTGTCTCAGGATTATAGCAGCTACCTCAGTGGATTGTTGTGAGAACATTGCTTTTTTAGAAATGAAGCTTTTATCATTAATTTGTGGAGGGAACAGTCTTAAAGTTGTAACAGTCATCCCCTGCCAGGCATGACTTGATTGCTGTGACAAGATTTGGAATGGAAAGGAGGGTGAGGTAGATAGGGCAGAGAAGTTGAAGTACCTGTATTGTAAGCTTGCTTGCTCTTTCTGTGGAAGACATGATGCTATGGAAATGATGCAATGATACAAATTAATCTTTCCAAGGAAAGAGCTGAAAGTCAAAACTTTCTGATAGGTGACATTACTGTGTTCTGGAGCTCGGGTAGTGCAGGAATGAGGGACAGGGCATGTGAAATAATGGCTGTGCACAGGCATGCCCTCTCTATTCTGGGTACCCTGCATCCAGCTGGACCAGCTCCAGGCTACTTTTAGGCCACTTACTGTATGGCATACAGGGCAAAGGAAGCTGCATTTTCCCTGTGTGGCAAATCACAAAGGTGGTGCCCTGTAGATTTCTGCTCAATCCAGTCTTTCCCTACTCCATATTTAAAGTCTTTTTAGGAATGGTTCTTGGATTTTTAGTCCACCAGAGAAATTATGTGTCTGCAGCCCAGTGAGATCTGCAGGGGAAAAGCAGGATTCTTCTCACCTAATTTGTGATGTCTCTGCCTCTGACGTAGAAAATCTGCATCTGCTCCACTCGCTGTGAACTCCCTTTGAGTCAGTGAGGAGGAATAAACACTTCTGGGACATGAATCATCTGATGCATTTTAGACATTTACATTGAAGTTGGATCACTTCCACTGTAGCACTGCCTATTTCCTCTCTGTTTGATTATAGAGGGAACTTGGCTCAGAAATAGATGTCACCCTCTAAAGTTAGGTGGAATGAAGCCCACACAGACAGCCTGTTTGTAGAGATGTGAAGTGAATGGGGGATTCAGGCAGATCTTTTTTTCGTGGTGTTCTGAGGAGGAAGCCTAGAGAAGGACTGAGAAGGGGGCGATGGCCATGTTCTAGAAAAATCTGTGTGAGGTACAGAGAATAGAACATATGAAGCTGGAAAGAGCTGGAAAAGGGGATAAATACTGCATTGAGATGATTGCATCTGATAACAAGTTATTCAGAACAGTCTAATCTACAGCTGACTTCAAAGAGCCATAGAATCTCATAGTACTGTGTATCTAGATAATAAAATGACAAATGAAAATTAATGCTCATAAGTGCAAAGTAATAGAAATGGAATAAAAATAATTCAAACTATTCATACATATTAACAGGCTCTAAATCAGCTATTACTATCCAAGAAATACATTTTGGAGTGCCTGTGGATAGATTTCTGGTAACATCAGATCAATGCTGAGGCAGGGTCAAAAGAACATATGAACTATTAGAAATTATTGAGAACAGGGTGGAGTAAATCCAGAAAATGTCCGTGTGCCACTGCATAAATACATGGTGCACCCACAGCTTGAAGGAGTGTGCAGTTCTTCTGCAGTAGTCTCAAGGCAGGTATAAGAAAGCTAGAGATGAGACAGAGAAGGACTGCAAGTTGATCAAAGACACACAACAGCAAAGACAAACTTCATCTCTCCAGTTTGAAAGAGAGATGTATCAGAAGGTAATATGATAAAAGCCTATAGAATTATAAATGGTTTAGAGAAGGTGAATTGAGAATTATTACATGCAATTTTTTGTCCTTGAGATTGAGGAGTCATCCAAAGAAGTTATCAACAGTGAGTTTAACAAAAACACAAAAGGAAGCATTTTTTACAATATTCAAAATCAAACCATAGCACTCCTTGCAAGAGGAGGCCCAAAGGATTAAAAAATAGATAGTAAATGAAATAATAATTACCAAGTTTTGAGTATTAAACACTTTGGTCCAGTAGAAATTCCAAAATATCAGCTCCTAAACAGCTAACTGCTGGAAGAATGGATTGATTTTATCACTGTACGCTTCCATTATATCATCAGATACTTCTGTTTCTTCCACACTTTCTTGAAATACTGGCTAATAAGTGCTGTTGAGTCCATGTTCTGGGCTAAACTGGCGTTTAACCTGATGCAGTGTGGCAGTTCATGTGTTTCTAAGTGTGAGAAGAGTCGCAGGAATAGCCAGAGAGAAACACTTTGAAGGAGGTCCATACCATGGAGCAGGTCTGTACCGTGTAGTAGGAAGTCTGAGCTGAGTAGAGGACTGTTGCTGGTTTGCTTTGACATAAAAGCCTGGCAAAGAACTCCACTGGAAGACCACTGAGATGTAGCTACACAGGCTCCTATCACAGGAAAAGCTGTTTGATTTGCAGAAACAGGTGTAATTTAGTGTACTTTTTAGTTCAACATTGTTGTGAAGGAAGAGATCCTAGATTTAGGTGAGGTGTGTTCTGGGTTAGGGGCCCTACTTAAGCATCATATCAAAAACAATGGACTTGCTTGAAATGGTGTGCACTTTTGGCACAAGGAGCTCTGACCAGCAGGGACTGCTGGTGGTGTACTGCAAAGCAACCAGAGGATCACTTCCCAAGAAGTGCAGGATGGACTTTCCTCTCTCTCCCCTCCCACAGCCACTATGTATAGCCCTGGACATTTAAAGGCTGAAGTAAATAGAGCAGATCCAGAATTATTCCTTTCCTAGAGGTGTAGTCTGTTAAAAACTAAGTAAGAACCTGGAAATCTGAGGACAGAAATACAGGTTTTTAATAGGATAACTGGGCTGTAGATTGATGAGAGCTTCAGGGGAGTTAGGTCCTAATTGTAGGTTTTCTCCCTAATTATGGGTGTAGACAGTGGAAAGGCATCAGATCTGACTGTACCCTGAGTTCCTTATTCCATAAATATTGTTTATATTGCAATGATATAATTAGGAAAACTTGATGATGTGATTAAAAATGTAAATTCTGCTTATGTTTACATTTTTGTCTACACAGCCACGGATTTTTCTTTGACTGGTATTAATATGCAGAGTTGGAACTAAGTCTTAACCTCTTCTTACTGCATTCAGGTAATCAATTTGTTTTGCTAAAATGAAATGGACATTCAGTTTCAAGCAGCTGCAGTCGAGTGTGACTAGTGATAGTCATGACTTTACCAAGGTGTCAAAAAGTGTTTTTACCAGCTGCATTATTCTGAAGGGAATGAAATAATTTAAAAAGTCTCATACTGAGTCTGAATTGATGGCAGACTTCAGCAGGGTTTGCGGTTGGACCTAAAGGGTCATTCTGTGTTGAACAGTAAGACAAAAAAAAGAGAGTAAAAAGCATCCTGATACTTAATCAAAAGCCATTTATCTGTTCAGAATTAGATCTGCAGTCTCCAGTGACTACCATCCTTCCACAACAGCTTGCTGTCCTTCCCATGCTTCCCTCCCTCATTAACATTCAGCAAAGGAAAGATGGAGGTTCTTTTTCCATTATCTAGTACCCACAGCCCTGTTCACTCAATTCCTATTCCAAACCTTTCAAAACTTCTCTTCCTGGTGATGTTGCCAGCCACATGGGCTTTTAGATTCCTGGTGAAGTTTTCAGGACTGGCATAAACCAATTTGATTTTATAATTTCTTTCAAAGTAGGGCAGATTTAGCTTGGCAGTCTGTGGGATGTGATAAACATGGAATTCCAGCAGCAGAAAGTGTCATTTCAAGAAGCAGACAAATAATTTAAAGTTACCCTTTTATTTCAATGTTTTGGTAGATTATAATGGAGTTCTGCTCACCCTGAATGACAGTTAAGGCCATGTAACTTGGTATCTTTGTTCAGTGGTAAGGTTACACCTTTTATTTTGCAACCCTAACCTAAGAAAAGTGATAGGTGCTTATGGAGTCTTACTTTCACACTGTAGCTACAGCCATCACACACATCACTGGAACAGGGGTTGAGTCCAACCCATCATCTAGGCAGGACTGGTGGGATGAAGAATATGGAATATAAAGTGAATGGAAGTGACACACATCATTTGAGTGCAAAGTCTTTGTGGGGATTGGCATGTTGTCACTTCTTGCCTTCCAGTGGACCATAAGCAAATCTGCATCTGTTATGCAACCATTTTATCAGTATAGCCTTAGCACACAGTATATATCAAGAAAATGTTAAGAAAATAAGAACTTTTCCTTGGGGGTGTCAGTGAACTTTGTTAGAAGCAACAGAGAGTTTTACAGTTGCCTTGCCAGACTTGATCATGAGAAAGTAAATTTCTGTTGTCTCATTTATGTTCTGGCTTAAGCCCAAAACTCCAGTGCAAACCCCTAAACACTGTGGTGCCTGTCTTCTGCTTTTCATGATTCAACAACATTTATATATAAAATACTCTGCTGTTTTTAGGATTTTCTGGCTGGACTAACATTTGAGGAAGCTCAGAAACCCCCCACTGAATTCAGGAGGTATTGCAAGGACACTTCCAATGCTCATGTTAATGCACCTAAAACCAGTTTCTGTGTTTCTACAAAGTGTTACATGTAAATACAGCATTATAAATGTCCATAATTGTAAATATTTTCATCTTTAAGGTTTGAACTGTACTACTAACACAGATACTGTTGGATTCCTAAAAAATGTTTTCATGATCTTTAGTTTGCTTTTAATGAAAAACTAGACAACTGCAATCAATGATCCCCTTCCTTGTTTTACAGTAACTTTACTTTTCAAGACTGATTTTGAATTAAACCTCCTATTTATAGGCTTTTCCTGCTATTTTCCTTGCACATTTCCTTTCCCAGTCGATTTGATTTGGATGCTGTTCAGGTGTGCTTTCAGCATAGGCAATTTTCTAGAGGCAGATAGCTTCAGCACTTTCTTCTATAGAGGATATATGCAGCATTTTCCATGGTGCTTATCTTCATGTATGTATCAGAGATGGCTTGGTGAGAACTTCAAAGTCATTACTAAAAGCCTTGTCTCCTTCCACCTGCCTCCCAAGAAGCAAAGTCATTTCATTGTATTCCATGGTTGTCCCTTCCCTGGCTGCCAGGCACAGAGAAAATGGTTAATGCTTTTAAAATAGGAAAGATGAAACTGGCTGGACTTGAAGAGATTGCAGCCTGGATAAATTGCTTTACCACCTGCCAGATCCAATCAATACCCTCTTTTCCTTTTATATGGTTTATAGTAAAAAACCCTACCACCACCACCAAAAACAATGTTCATGGGTTCAATTTATCAAAAAATGGATTGATATTATCTAGGCATGGTATGTAATGTTTGACTCTCTGGACTGAAATCAGTAACTCCAGATGATGACACATTTTATCCAATGAGACATCTTTAGAGGAAATGTACTGCAAATTTGCATTTGCCTTTGAATGCTACCTTCTGTAATTGATGGCAATTCCTATAGGTCCGAGGACACTTTGGTTAGAGCTTCCTGCATCTCCTGCGGGAATCCAGGGGACATTCCACCTGCAGTTGTCCAGGGAAGAGTGTTTGCTCCAAATACAAAGCTGAAACACAGAAACTACAAGAACAAACCTCTGGGCACTTGCAGTCAGTCTGTATGAAGAATGACAGCACTGACATTACTGCTGAATCATAGCCAGTAACTCTGCCGCTACCTGCAGCTATCAGCTTCTAGGAAATGCCAAGTGTCATCATCTTGTACTTGGACCTTAAGCACATAATGCCTCCCAGCACAACTCCCAGCTAAACTGAATGTAACTGCGGGGTCCCAGCCATGCTCTGTTCAATCCTAGTGTCTGATCCAACCTGCCAATTGCTTTGGATTTCACAGCAGAGTTGAGAAAAACAAAAAGCATAGTTCAACTCCTCATTTTTGTGGCTGCTGTGTCTTCTTCGTGCCTAGACCTGGGCCCTTCTATTTGCAGACTGTCAAAAACTAAGTAGTTATGATTTCAAGGCCACATTCAGCTGCATGTTTTATTGACTCCAGCAATCACAAGGGCACCTGGAACACAGGGTAGTTAATTCAGTCCAGCAAATTGCTTCACCTCCTCTTCTCATCATCTAAAGAGCTGAAAGTGAAATTTAGAGGTTGGTTACGTATAACACAACCCACTGTGTGGGCACATCGGTGTCTGCTGCTGCTACCTGCAGAATTAATTGCTTATCTAGGGAAAACTGGCAATCCTGTGGGACTTGTGTTCTTACCACAGAAAGACCTGGATTTTCTCTGTTCAGGCAATAGAGTTAGTACGCTGGGAATTGTTACACAAGTACAGTTACACTTCAAAACAGATGTTCAAACCTATTAGAGACAGGTGTCAAGGCACTTCTGAAATTCCTATTTGTATATAGACATTTTTTATCTATCTCTGTATTGCCTGAATTGCAGTACGAACACAGTCCTAATTGTCCTGTGCTCTTCTATAGACAATTTGCTGAAAGCTTAATGCTTTCCAAAAATGGTAGAAGGACTCTGTAGCTGAAATTTGATGCACATTTCAGGTACTTGGCATGAAAGAAAACAGGTTTTATCTGCTACCCACTCACTTTTCCCATGGCTGAATGCTGCAGAATTGCCTCTTCTCTCTTCTACTACCCATGTAGATGGGGAGTGAAATACATCAGGGACCTGGTACAATTGCAAAGAGCCAAATTCATTTTGCCAGGTTATTTTTCAGACAGAACAGCTGCCTGTTAGAGTTCAGGGCAAAACCACTTTGCACAAAGATGGAGAGGGGGGTGTGAGGAAGAAGACCTGAAATTGTTTAAACTGCTACAAGTGACACAGTTGAATGAGGAACTATAGCTGGAAATCTGTTCCATGTTTTTTGTCTACTTCCCAGCAAATGAATGTTTTGATTGTTTCTGTCCTCCAATCTCCCATAAAAGCAAAATGGGGGACAGAGGACTATAAAAAGGAAGTGATTCATCTCCGCTTCCTGTGAAGATTGGCAGTGTTTTTCTGGATGATTTTTGCTTAGTGTGAACTTTGTGTACTGCATTTGCTGAACTGCTGCTCCAGGATGTGCACACTGGTGTGAACACTGATCAGTGGGGAGCAGTAGCTGATGCAGCCTCAGGTTCTGCCATGCGGTTTGTTTATCTTTCCCTTGTGGAAGCTCGTGAGCATTGGTCCTTTTGGTTTCTGCTGGGGAAGGGTTAACACAGTTGACCACAATGGTGGAGTGGACCACAGGAAAGGGAAACCTGCCAAGTTAGGTGTTTGGATTTGTGGGATGTTTCTTGGTAAGTTTTAGATTTTTGTTTTTATTTTCAGAAATCCCCATACAAGCACTGAAGGTATGCCATTGTACACAGCAGTCTGGCAGGGAAGTTGCTTCAGCCACCTTAGGAAGCAGCAGGTCCAGTGGGGGTGTCCCTTTCTTCAGGCTGAAGAAGCTTCAGGTTTATTAAATATTGAACACTCAAATCTAGGCAACAAAAGTGTGAATGTGAAAGACTTCAAAATACAGAAGATTTTCTAAGGGGAGATTGTTAGGTGGTAACTGAGAGTGATTATCTTTATTTTACATTTATCTATTACCAATTTAACTCCACTTGATTCTCCTGGTTTTTTTCTTGATTTTGTCATATCTGATTTCCATCTTTATGAAAGAGAATGAGATCAAAGGAATGATGAAATCACCAAGAGTCACTCTGTGATTTATTCTTCTCACTGTCACCAAAGCAGAACAGTTTCATAATCAACACAGATCTCTTTATGGGCATTAATCCAGGAAAGAATTAAAGTGCCAGCCCAAGTCTGCTCCTGTTCAGGAAGACATGTCTTGGGCTCACATATATTGCTGAGTACAGATATCTTCCCTTTACTGTATTTCGTTTTCTGTGCAGATATTTATTGTGTGTGAGTGTGTACTCTGGAAACACACCTAAGGAAAAAATTGTGCTGTCAATCTGGACATATAAGCAGGTAACTAAGACACTTTTGTTGCTATATAGCTTTTATCTTCACATTTTCTTGGTGCATTTTGAGCTAGTTATTTTATTTGTTGGTCACAGCAAACTTTCTGCTAAATTTACTTCAGCAATTTAATAGATTCTGATTAGAGGAATTTTTATTTTCAGAATCATATACAAAAGATATTAAAAAGTAAAACTAAGAAAAAATGTCACTGAACTGCATTTCATCATACATAACACAAAAAAA
>JAOXXN010000001.1:14128042-14144423 GCA_026770055.1 Myrmophylax atrothorax | reverse complement strand
GGGTGGGGGTGGGGGAGGGAGGAAAAGCTAGCTGTTATGGCTACATTATAAAATTATTATTCTTTTTATTCTATAAAAAAATCTATAAATTTTATAAGACTACTTTAGACTTCTCAGCTGATGTTTACTGTAAGCTAGAGTATTGACCATGGAGTTTAGAGGAAAGAAGTAAGAATTTAGCTACAGTGCAGTGTCAGTCCTTACCTTCTCTGCCAGAATCAGAAACACTTTTTTAACCATGGTAGAGAAAGTAGTCTTAGAATTCAACACATGTATGCGGCTGCAGGATTCTGCTTTCACCCCTTTGGGTGAGTCTGCCTGACAGTGCTACGCCCTAGACCCAAACAATGATTTTCAGGTAGGATTTCAGGAGCAGCTGCAACATGAAGGCATCTTTCTACCTGCAGCGTATCAGAAGTAAACATTAACGTTAAAGTCCCTTCGTAGCAATAAGATCATTAACAAAGCGACTCATGTAATATCAAGATGCTCTTTCCACCTCATTTTTATGTGTTGAAAAATATTCACCTCCTGATTGAAAAGTCTTTCTCTGTCACTAGAGGACGCTATTAAACAGAAAATGCAGCACTGTAGCTGGAAAAAGAGAGGAGAGATTCCCCTGCTCCCAGGTGCTGGAAATCTGGAGACAAGTTCAGCTTTCAGCAACTGACATTAACTCGTCGTCTTCTTTTTTTTTCTTCTTTTCACCTGTACTGTCACTTTTCTACTCTTACTCTTCTCCATGGCAAAACCCCACTGGAATCATGTCAGCTAAGCATCAGACCTATTTCACTGTTTCTTTAACTGTTTCAAGAGTTTAAACTACAATAGATCATTGTGAAAAAAAAGGCAGTGGTGCCAAAAAGGTGTAGGGTGAATAGAATACTGGGCAAAAGGAATTTTCTCCATGAATATGAAGCTGGCTTTCTTATTTTATTTGTGAATGTTACTAATCTCTTGCTTCAACCCCATTTCTTATCCTTCATTTCAAGATCCAGAGAAAATTAGCAAAACGTTTTCACAGTTTCATGTTGAAACTTATGTCTTTCCTATGGAAAAAACCAACAACACTCAAATAATAATCACAAGAGATGTCTGTCTAAACAGTTGTGGAATGAGAACTGCTGAGTACAAGTCTGAAGAACCCTAGAGCTTTGACATATATACAGCAGACTTCTTCATCCCACTGGTATTAACTTGCAGTATGAAATGCCTTTATTTTGGAAACCATTTTGTGATTTGATATAATTCTCTGCTTATAGAATAGGGGAAAATTCCGCATGCTATACCCTGTAGACTTTTTCTGAGAAATGTAATAATGTCTCCTGATATAGAGAGGTAGACAGGTGATGACCTAAGGCATGTATTGTTGAAAACAAGGATGTGGTTTTTCCAGTACAGTCCATCTGGTGTCTTTCATAACACAGTGTTAATATAATTAAGTTTGTAGAAGACCAGGATCAAAAGCAACTGCGTAAGGGAATGCAATAATGAAAACCTTTCACCAGTTTTGTTCTGAACACAGTAAGATTATAACAGCCAACACTCAGCAGTGTCAAAGAAAGCAAACAGATAAGGAAATAAATAGATTGAGAACAGTGTTTGTGAATGCTGATGCTGAGTTGAACAGATTGAGACTGTAGAAGATACAGGTTAAAGGACTATGGAGAGATGCACAGACCCATGCTTTAAAAATCATCTTGCAAACCACTTGTAAAAAATTTATTTTGGAGTAGTCTGGCTTTCAGTAAAAGATGGAATAAATCACTTTGCTATATTTTGGTAGTTTAAAAAGATAAATGCTATATATGCAACAAATTTTTGGAAGCAACTGTGCACGCACACTGATTTTCTTGGAAAGCAGTATGGGTTAACTTTTAATTGAGTGAGGTGGAGTGCCAAGATAAGGTTTGTGATTCCTATTTCAGACACAGGACTGTCTAGTTTCTATGTCTTTTTCCCTTCCAGTTCATTATAGTGTAGCAGGGCCCTATAGAGTAGCAGTCCCCAGCATCTGAATTGTGAAGGATGTGTTAGCCTCAAAACTTGTGAAACAGCTCAAACCCACAGCAAACTGAAAGGCCATGTGAGCTGGCACAGGCAGGACACGAGAAAAAATGCAGAACCATGAATTAAACACAAAGAGTAAATTAATTTTTGCTACCCCCCCAACCAGGGAATCCCCAAAGAAGCACACAGGTGGGGATACAGGCACTGTAGCTCTGTTCATGCTAGAGGGTCACCAAACCGGCCATTCTGAATTTACCACTGTGCTTTGATCTCTCCGACACCAGGGAAGAACTCTCCAGCAGGTTTGAGAGGGAGCCACTAAGCCTGTCAAAGGCCTTTGTTATCTAAACATGAATGTTCTTGTCCAACACACAAGGTCAAACAACAATTAGTACTATATATGAGTTTTTGACACCCCAGCTAGAATTTAGTGTGTTTAGAACCCTCCTTGCCAATCTTTTGTTACTTTCCCACAAATACTGGAACTGAGGCAGAGGAGGGCACAGGTGAATGCTCCCACAGTGTGTTGCTGACTCCAAGCTGTGACCTGCACAGCTGCCAGTGCAGAGGGCAGTCTGTGCTCAACTCTGTGCAGTTCTACACTGCAAAGTGTGGTGAGAACCAGCTCAGGTGGTGTTTCTTCTGGTAGCACAGTTATGTACTGGGCTAGAAGAGGACCCTGAAAGCCCTCAGCTGATATTTGAAGGACCATTTATTGAAACAGTATCCAGAACCCCTAGCTTCCATCAGAGCTTAGCTGGCTGATTTGTTTGAACTTCCTCTTCTGTTTCTCTTGGCGGTATCTGAATCTAGGGCTCATAGAAAGAAAGCAAACAATAACTGAGAGGAAAATAGTAAGAGTGAAAGATTATGTGGTTCATAGGACCCTTTCTAAGTGGGCCACCAAATTACAGAAATAGCACAAGTATATGATATATTACATTATACCATAATGTAATATGGTATAATGTAATGGGTCTCTTTTTTACTTTATGTACAAGCTTGTTCTAACACTAAGCTGCACTGCGTGGCTCTCTCTGCATGTGAGCACTCCTAAGAATGCTCTTGCCTAACCTGTGCATTTTCTGCCCTCCTTTTGCTCAGTTTAGTGGGTGAAGTTTGGGCAGTGTCCCACTGAATAATACATGTATCTTTTAATAGCATTCATGTGCTGTGGTGCGTAGGCACTGCCAGAAGCCAGCCAGCGCTGAAGCGAGACCTGCACATTTGTGACACTGAGTAGAGACAAGTACGTGGGACTTGACTGCATGCAGGGCTTTGTCAAACTGTTCCTTGTGTGAAGTGCAAATGACACAGCCATCTAAAGGAGTCAGCAATCAGAGAATAATGCCCTTCTGCACCTTATTTTAACTAATATGTGTATATAACAAAGCTGCCAAAATGGAAAAAGAAATAGGCATTGAGAAAAACTGAGGGTAATGTGAGACCATCAGTGTGTTTGGTTTTTTTGGTTTCTACCTATTTTATATACACTGGAATTAATTTTCCTAGTTGATACAAGTTACATCTGTTTTCTTTCCAGCCTCTTCACATTTTTTTCTTTTCTAATTTTTCTTTCTCTTGAGTCAAAATTTATTTGTTAGAAGAGTATTTGGAGATGTTTATGTTTTCTTCTCAGAAATACCACTGGCTTGTAATGACATTAGCTGCAGAGAGATGTTAACCTTTGGTTCACAGCCAAATGTTTTCAAAAGGCATGCCCTCCTGCACTCTCAAAGCAGTGCCAGCTCATTTAGCTGCACAGTAGACCTCATTCCTCACTTGTGCTTGTATATGAGATGAGAAAGAGAGGGATCATCCGCTCTTACAAATTTAGCTGCGGAATTAGGAGCAGAGAGGAGGAAAATTTAGATGCCAGGTTTATATAACTGGATGCATGCCACTGCAGTCTCTGCAGCACAGGCCACATGCCAGATCTCTTTCTTAGCCTGGTAAGGCAATTGATTAAATCAAGTTAGCCACTGTATGATTCTAAACTTTTTTCTTGCTGGCTCCCTTTTATCTAATTTTCTTCTTTCCAGAAGATGCTGCTACAGCTAGTCATAGCATTGCTGACTGTGAAAGAGTCAGAAATAGTGGTTTCTTTTTCTTAGACTGATATGACAGCAAAGAATATCTGCCTAGGACATTTTCCCCTGACAGAAATTCTATAAAGTTACTGTAGGATGTGTCCTCTCATTCATAGTTCCTGACTGGTATGTAACAAGGATCTGCCCTGATCTAAGTGGTTGGTGGAGCAGGTCTGTGGTTTTGTAGGTGTGGCTGAACACCTGTGTGGTTGTACAGCGCCACAGACAATGCCATAGAAGGAACTCAGGTTCTCCAAGCCTTTTGGTAGGGCCATGTCTGGTGTAACTGGAGAAGTTGACCAGTTCTCCAGAACTTCAAGATGGATTTGGTTAAAAGTTTTTCTTATATTGAACACTTAAAGACCCATAACTAAATTAGAGATGCAATAAAGTTCCATATTTCAATCTCCTTCTGCCACTGTGCCATTGCAGTTGGATTCTTGCTTCCTTCTGATTTCAGATAGCTCAGTATCTTCCTGGGTTGCAGCAAGTTCTATAAACTCCTCTCTGATCCATGGAAAGTTTCTTTTCCATTACTTCAGAGTCTGGACCATCAACTCCTCTGCTTCTCCCACTAGTCTCTGCTTGTGCTGCAGGCACTCAGTTCTTTGCTGAGACTCTTCTCTGCTTGTCGCACCTTGTAGGCTCTGGAGCTTTCTCACACTTGCAGTGTGGTGCCAAGGTAATAGCAGAGGCACACTAGTAAGTGGAAATACATTAAAACTTATTAATCCTGCGTCAAAATTATCTGAATGCTGCAAGAACACCCACTTTGAATTGAAATGAGGTCACTGCTGACTGGTGATAGCTCCCATGGGTACACTGAATCTCCTTCATTCTACACAGGAACTCTTAGCATTCTTCCAGGTCGTGATCCCAAAATCTCTAGTAGATTGGTCCCCTAAGGACCATGGCAAGGTTTTTTTAACCTTAGTCTTTCTGTGTAGGACTATTTATGAGTAATTTTTACGATTCTTCTATTTTCATTTCCTCTCCATTTGAAACTTCTCCTTGGTGCTTTTCTTAAGCTACAGGAAGTTGTCCATCATTTTTCCATTCTCCTCTGTGGTTATAGTTATTCCTGCTGTGTAGCTCAGTGCTTCCTATCAAATGTTAACTAAGGGTAATATTTTTAGTAGTTACATGGAGTCCACCTACTGCTGTTTGTGTCCCTAAATCTGTTGCAGAAAAGCCTTGGTATTGATTGCAACTATACTAAGAAGAAACTTACTGCTGATGGGAACATTTGCCAAGGGGCTTTTTTAAAATGTCTCTTTTACAGAGAAGATAATGGTAAGCATTTCAAACATGGAATTGTAAAAAAAATTAAATATAATTTATTCTTTACTTTTGATATTCTGAGCACAGAAATTTTCAAATGTGTTTCTGGGGCGGTGAACTCAGCCTTGCATCTTGTCCTTTGGAAGAATAATTTACATCACCAAATATGGTTTCTGAATTCTCCCAAATTAAAATTTCTATTATAAAAAGGGACTACTGAGGCTAAATTTGAGCAATGGAAAACCAGAATGGAAATTTACAAGCTAATCAGTAACTGCCTGACTGGATTTACATATGCAGATATTCAAAATTTATCTGGACACAACCCCTGCCATGTAGTCTAGGGGACCCTGCTTGAGCAGGGAGGTTGGACTTGATAATTTCTAGTAGTCCCTTCCAACCTTACCCATTTTTTGATTTTGTGAATTCTAAGAATTCTTTATTCAGCACCTCAACATTTTTTGTGGCAGTATAGGTAAGATCACTTCTTATTTTCCTATTCCTTGTATAGAAGAGATGGTATACAATTGGGGATCTTGTTGACTTTATAAAGGGTGTTGGCCCACTCATGAAATGAATCATCATGTACACTTGGAGATTTAAGAGCAAGATTTAATCTGAATAACAGTAATTTTCTAAAAAATGCCTAAATCCAAACTTACTGTCAGACCATGATATGGGCTTCTATATTTAGTGAAAACCCCCAAAGTTACCCATACCTTCTTTCACATTCCCTAAGGGAACTTCCATTCTAAAAATAATCTCCAAACCGAATTTGCTTAAGGACAAATGTGGGGATGAATATTTCAGCATTACCTGAATGTTGACCTTTAACTGAACAATACAGGGAAACTTGGCTTAGAAAATGTTTCAAATATAACAAAACATACTGTTTGCATAGCTGTATTGCTTTATTTAAAATTAAAACCTTCTAAGGGAATTTATATACTTTGTTTCATTTACAGAGAACATTTACCAGCCTTCCTTTAGCTTCATCTCTCGTTGTTTGTTTGGTGTTTTTTCTTTCCTTCTTCAAAACAGCTTATGATGTTAAACCAGAGAGCAAACGGAATTGTTTTTATGAGTAGCAAGGCTATTTAATTTAGTTTGTGTTTTATTTTGCACTTGCTTGCACATTGAAAATACAAAAGTGTTCAGTTTTACAAAGTAGTTCAAAGCTCAAGCCAAACACGATAACCTCAAGTTATGTTCCTAAGTACGGATTCAGAAAAAAAGATAGTCTGAATGTCAAAGGTGATGTGGACATGTTATTGCACAGATTTTTTTCATCTATATTGTTTAAGACACTCCATGAAGGAGTAGCTGCAGTAGCAGGTGGGGATTGGCCTTTTGGAGAATTCCAGGTCTTTGTCCTCACTTCTCAGGTAGAATCCATCAGCATTCTCCAAGTAAAACCCTACTATGTGAAGCTCAGAAATTTGCTGAAGTTTATGTTTCAATGAACTTCTTAAACTTTTACACTCAGAAGTCCTATTTGTGGATATTTGTAAACAGTTTTAGAGTTGAGTGCTTTGATCTTGTATTGGTACAATACCGTCTCAATTAATTTTGTTAAGTGCTGTCAGAAATCTTGCAACTCAAACTTTGAGTTTGATCTCACCTAGAGCTTATCTTTGGCTGCTAAGTAATAGATGGAACCTATCTCTCATTTGAGATGGAGGTTTTAATCAGTCCCTTTCATTCTGTTCCTTCCTGCATGTACACACACATACATATACTTAAGCTAAACCTGGTAATTATCTCTCTTGGCTGATTATTTTGGGGGCTGTGATGCAAGAGTCATAAGCATTCATTTCTGCAGTGTTATCCCACTCCACCTCCTCACCATGTGTTGAATTGCTATGGTATTTTTGTTTGTCTCTTGTCTAGTCCTCTCCAGCCTTCTTTTTTCTCACCATAGATTACAAGTTTATAAGAACTGAATCTTTGTTATTTTCTTCTTTTTCCTTTTTTTTTCTTTTTCTTTTTTCCCTTCTCCCTTCTAACTGAATGTGTGTTAGTGAAATCAGGAAGAACATTGGTCTGCTTGCTTTGCGTTGGTGTTTACTATGAGTCATAACAACAGCTTGGTACTCTTGAAAACTTTTGTGGTGGGAGAATAAACAGCATGGATGCAGCAAAAGAAACAGCAGAATGTACTGTACTTGCAGTTCTCTGACTCAAGGACATAATTGTGGATGATGGGAATGCATTTCAATAGAGGTTTGCACTTACTCATGCCGTGGATATATAAAATTTCTGCTAGGGAAGCAAATCTGATTGCTCAAAATTTGCCCTGGTTTCGTTGAAACTGGACTTACTGGGAAAGATTTTGGCAATCACCGAATTTCCATAGAGCTCCCTAAAATAGCCTTGGTGTGACAAGTAAGTTTAGAATGATAATTTTTACACTGACATTACACAGAAGCTTAACATGAGGTGATGTATTCATACTGCTCTCCAGTTATCAGCCTGGAGTTACCCAGATTCAGACAGTTGAAGAACTATGTCATTCTTATGCCTGGAATTACCTTGTTCTCAAACTACTTAAAATTTCTTGCAGTTATATTAGAGACAATGATTTGTTGTCCATTGGTACAGAACTGAGCATATATTAGGATCTTAAACATGCACTACATGAAGACTGTGCTGTCTTGATTTCTAGTTGGATGATAAGCTTTAAAACACTCTATCCCCTAGTAAGAGACTGAAACAAACAGTAAAAGATGGCTAAGCCTGTGGCTGAAAATCTGTTTAACATGATAATACATGAGACTCCAGATCACTTTCTTGATGCGAAGTCTAATGGAAAATAATTTCCTGCTTGTCTGTGTTCAAAACAGTTAAGGCAACTTCCGAGATTGGTTCCAGTTCCAGCACTCCGTGCAGAACATGGGGAAAACAATGAATACAAAGACATGATTTTAGGGTATTAGGCAAAGGTAGCTAATACAGTATATGTGAGTTGAGACAGGAAGAAAACATCAGGATAAAGTGAAAGAAAACAGCCCAGTGATTTCAATTCATATTCTAACCTGTAGTTTCCTGTGTAAAATTTTAAAAATTATTTGAAGAAACAACAGTGCCCATTCATAGTGGGCAAAAAGGCTCACTAGACAAACAGTTCCAATGTTCAGCTCTGCTGGATGGTCAGTATTTGCCAGTTCCACAAGCCTTTCCATTGTACTGGCAGTAATTTTACTAGTGAATAATGATGTTGGTTGCTAGTCAATCTCAACTGTCCTAATCTACCAGCGGACAGACCAGACAATAAAGCAAGAAGAGCGGGGCTACACTTGTCTTTATAAAAATACTTTGAAATTGATGGTTGTGCAACCACTCTGCCTTCACATAGAAAATATTAATCAGGAATACCCAGGAGCTATTACTTTTATAGAATAATAATGGTTGTGCATCATAGAACTGCACAATTCCACAATTTTCACAGAGCACATGGGAAATGACTGCCTGGCATATTGTGATATTCATGCTACTTATGGATGCAAAAGTAAAATAATTGCACCAACTTGACTGCTAAAAGAATATATAGGATAACAAGTGGTTTGTATCAGTACTAGTAGAATAGTTATGGGTACCTGCCATTGCCAATGATTAGCAAGAAGCAGACTGCAGTATTGGCCTGGAACATGGTGTATTAGAATTTGTTTTCAGGAATAGGGCCAAAGGGAGCTGCAACTGTAAATGTCATTGACCGATTAAAACCCTATGGGCTGTTTATGTTTCGCAGCTAGGTGTCACTTTAGAAAATAGGAAAATAGACTGAGAGCTGAGATAAGTATAGTATCAAGTTCGACAATAAAGGCAGCTTTACCAATGCCAGAGTCACACCTGAGTATGACTGATATGAACTGCTTACAGCAGCCAGGCAGAATCAGAGTGCATGCAAGGTTAATGACTGTGCTGAACCGGCTCCCAGATGTTTCAGTGTTGGCTAAATTTTAACAGAAGAAAACAAATGTAAAAGCATGACCTCTGTCAAAACAGTTCACCTCCTCTGAACAGAAGACACTACATATTTTCTTGACTCAGAAGAAAGATTGGTCCGGGGATAAAATTTTGGACTGTGGTAAAATGCTTGTTCTGCCAAAGACCCCAAGTGTGACTTTAGATTCATAGATATTTAAGGGCAGAAGGGATCATGTACTTTCGCCTCCTCTATGATCCACGGTTCAAAACCTCATGCAAATCCAGCATCAAGGCTGTCTTTTTTTTCTTCATGACATATTGTAGAGAAAAATATCTTGTCTTAATTTACAGGAAGTGGATAGTGGCATGCATTTCTAGGAACCTCTACTCAGAAATGTTTTGCCCTTATAGCTGCAATGGTATGTTTTGTTTCTAGTCCAGATTTCTCTCTCATATTCATTATGCTCAGATTTCTATGAGAAGTGTCTTCCTGATGACAGTGTCTCTGTACTCTGATCAAGGAAGCAAATTAAACAGTCTCTTGAATAGATTAAGTCGCTTAGTCATAGTCACATATTTTATGAACATGTGTCGTTCTTGCAGTTTTTCCTAAGGCGCTTCCAATTCTTCACTGGTGATGTGGATGTGGACATTTGTCACAGCATTGCATTTGGATCTTCAGTTCAGTCGGTAATTTAACTATGATTCCCTGCATCATTCTAAATTTGTGATTAGAGTCCTCCATCCATTATGTGTTTTAGCATATGCTCTTTTTCATTAGACTTGTATTTGGCTGTATTAAAACTGATGTTAAGTAAATAAAACTACTTCTCCAAAGTCCGTCAGAATAATCTGTTGCAACAATTAATTTTCACTCTGTTGCCCTTTTGTTGTCTGCAAGCATTGGATCTCTTCTTCTGGGTTGTTCATGAAGACCTGAGTTTGCATGAGGGGTCATGTCAGTTCAGAAGTAGCCCCTGCCACTCTGGGCAAAAAGATGGCCAGGGCATTGTGGTCTGATGTTTATAGTTATTGTTGAGACTTGTCCAACAACGAATCCTCAATCTGTTTAGTGGGGTATCCATTGTGCTATTATTCCTTTATTATGTGACACAACTAAATTGTTCATCCCAATCTCAAAGAAGTTTTATTAACAAACTAACCTTTAACTGAGAAACAAATTAACCAAATACATAGTCCCATCAACATTTAAGACCTGTTTTCCATAAAACACTGATTACTATTATGTTGTGGCTGTATTCTACATCAGTCTCTTTACTGCTTTTCCTGTGATGGTAGTGAACTAATTGACAAAGTGTCAATCAGGTCATTCTTTATCATTTTCATATTGCTAGCCCACCTCTTTTTTCAATAATCTGAATAATCTTTAAAAATACTATTTTATTAGAAATTACTTTTATTGTAATACACAAAAAAATTACAAGATTCCAATTGTACCAGACTGTGAAGAAACATGAAGTAGCACAAATCACTTGTCCTAAATAGCTTACTTTATAAGGAAAAGAGTAGTGCACAGAGTGAACAATGGAGTGAAAATGACCATGTTAATTCCATAGGCAAAGTAAAGCTATTACCTTTTATCACAGTAGCTGATATGCATTGAAAAATTGGGTGTTCCAGCTCTGAGACAGAAAAAAGAAACTTGAAAATGAAGGAGAAATTTAGAGAAAATAGCTTTCATTTTATTTATGTCTGTTAAAACACAAAAAAGAACTGCTGCTTGTTAACTTGAAAAGAGAGATATTGATAGAATATAGGGCTTTTTTGTGCCTGGGTGGAGAGAGGCAGTGAGGTGCAAGGAGTGAGTTGGCTTAAAATGGGGCAGCCTGTGGACAGCAAGACCCATTGCCAGGGAGAACAGCAGCAGGTACTGACTTCATTGGCCATTGAGAACATATTTCAAGTCTGAGAAACATTTTTGCTTATGTTCTCAAAGGCCTTTTGCAAAAAACCCCCGAGCAATGTCCTCCCCAATACAAAGAACGAAATGTACTCTAATGTTTGTTCAGGATGCTACAGGAAAGGCTGTTCTTGGAAAGGTCATGGCTGCTAGGAGAGAATTCAGATGACTGGAAATGCAAACATCACACCTGCTCTAAAAAAAAGGCAAGGCAGAAGATCCAGATCAATCTTGTCTCAGACCCTGGAAAAGTTATGGAACAAGGACAAAAAAGGTGTCTGGGAACAGCCAACATGAACTTACAAAGAGCATATCATATCTGCCCAACTTGATGTCATCATCTGTGATGATGTGCCTGTCCTTGTGTGTAGGGGAGGGCAGTGGATTTTGTGTGCTTTGACTTCAGCAAGACTTTTGAAACAGTCTCTTTAACAGATTAGTGAGATATGGGCTGGATGAGTGGGAAGTAGGGTGAGTAGGAACTGGCTGGACTGCTGGGCTTGAAGAGTCCATCTGGAGGACACCAGCTGGTAGTTACCCTCAAGGATCTGTTACTGGGACCCATCCTGTTGTGTATCTCTCTTGATGACAGGACAGAAGCACTTCTGGCAGTTTGCTAGAGACTCCAATTTGTGGGGACAGGCAAATACTTTGAGGGCAGGGCTACTGCTCAAAGGGATCAGGATGGGCCAGAGAAACAGAATCGTAGGAACTTCATGAAGGTCAAGAAATGCTCAGTCTTGTGTCTTGAAAGGAATAACCCCATGTGGAAATAAAGGCTGGAGGACAACTGTCCTATAGCTATAGGTTGTTAGAGGTAGTCAAGAAGTTGAACGTGAGGCAGCCATGTGCCCTTGCAGCACAGAAGGGCAATAGCATTCTGGGCTGTATTGGCACACAGCTGTACCAGCCCTGGGCTGTATTAGCTCCCCTATACAAAGGAGTCATGAACATATTGGAGCAAGTCCAGCAAAAGGCCACAAAGATGAGTAAGGAATTGTAGCATCTGTCATATGAGGAGAGGCTGAGAGAGCTGGGACTGCTATGCATGGTGAAGAGAAGGATCGGGGAGAATGTCATCACAACTAACAGGTCTAAGTACCTGGTGGGGGTGAGTAAAGAACATGGAGCCAGACTTCCCAATAGCAGAGTGAGAGGCAATAGGCAGAAACTGAAATATATATAATTGCATGTAAACATAGAAGAAACCTTTTTACTGCAAATGTGGTCTTTGTCATGGATAGTCTAGAGATGTTGCAGATTCTCTGCCCTTGTAGGTACTCATACCCTGTCTGGACACAGTCCTGAACAACAAGCTGTAGCTGACCTTGCTTTGAGTGAAGGGTTGGACTGGACGCTTTCCAGAGGTGACCTTCAGTCTCAGCCAGTCTGTTATTCAGTGAACTCTGGAATCCAATGATATGGTCTGTACCAGTTATTTCTTTGTTTGGGCTTAGTTCTATTGGGGAATCTCCTCTGAGATAGTGCTTCTGTCATTTTTCTTCAAAATTTTTGAAGTCTTTTGTATCTAATCTCACTGACTTTAAAAATGCTAATTATTCTAGTTGTTGTCTAGTGTCTTCAGTAACTTGGGGCAGTAAGAATATAGTTGCAACCAGAAAACACCTCTTCCCAAGAAGAAAAAAAACCACTTTTGTTTTGAATTGACCAGTTCTGGTTGGTTTGGGGTTTTTTTCATAAAGGCCAGTCAGCTGGAGACTTATGTAGATTATAATCTGAGCCTGTCCTTTCACAAAACTGGAAGTATAAACCTCTGTAATTTTTTTCCCTATCTGCAAAACTTGTTGGTATGAGCTGGCTCTGGAAGGCTGTGCAGGGTGAGAATTCTTGTTATGCAGATGTTTGAAGGCATTAAGAAAATTGGGAATGTAAAGTAGGAGAAGGCAAGACAAAATTATGTTCCTGTTCCAGGTCAGTGTTTCCCTAATTGTAAGTTTTTTAATATTTACAGTGTCAGCTTGGTTATATTCTGCCTCAGATCATCAGATTCCAAAATTGGTGGTCTGGAACTGGTCTAATGGATTTATGCATTTGTATGCCAAAAAAGAAGTATAAAATAAACTGATCACTGAGGACTGGAACAATTACTGTAGGCTGCTAACCATATGTGAGAGCAAAGTGTGTGACTTTCATATGATTAGAATGAATCAGAGGTAGCCCACTTTGTATTGCAGCGACACTTTTATTAAACAAATTCATAAAAGCTGAGTGTTTGGAGTGCTTTAGATGGTATTAACCATTGATCTTTCAGATTGAGGGTTGTTTCTCTTTACAACATCTTGTTTAATGTGTAGTATTTGGTCTGTACCTGCAGATTCTTAGTGATTGCTGCTTTTGAATGAGGCCATGAAGAAAAAAAAAAAGATACAGGTGCTTTCCAAGTATGTATGGCAAGGCCTTGTGAACAAAGATTTGGGCAGGGCTCTCCCCACGTGGGTGTGCCCTTCCAGCCTGCACAGTGGATTTGTTAGGTGAGGCACAGCGTGCGCAGAACGGCCCCACCGTTTAACTCCTGAGGTTCATCTGCCATGGCCAAGCGAGCTTGGATGGTGACAGTGAAGTCCTCAGGACTAGAACCTACAGCCCCCTGTATTCCCAGGAGGTCTCCCATCCAACGACTAACCGGGGCTGACCCTGCTTGGCTTCCAAGATCTGACGGGATTGGGCATCAGGGTGGCATTTAACTGCCTTATGGACCTGAAGTCACTGAACAAGGCATTTCATTATATCCATTGGCTTAAAACATAAGAATCTAAATATAGAAAAAATTAAAGGCCTGCTTGTAATTTCACTAACATAATTGCCAAAGTTCCTCCAGTGTCTAACCAGACTTACTGTCCTTGGTCATTGTTAATCAATATAGAAAGTTTTTGCTAAGAAATGAAGAGATTTTGGCTTTTGCCGTTTTTAATTCTGTAAAATTTTTGGCTATTATTGTATATGGTAGTTTTTAAACTGGTGTGTGTTGTTATGTTAGCCCCATGTCTCATCATGCAGCAAACATCTGCCAGAGTTTGGAAGTCAAAGTGTTGTGAAAATAGACTGTGTCTAGAAATTAATAAACAAGTGTGTTGAATTTGCAAGTATTAAATGAATTGTTGTTTTGTAGCAACCCACCTTCTCATGAATAGTAGCCTTAAAAAAGATGCCTGTCAGGAATGGGGTTTTAAACCTCCCTGTGTTTCCCACTTAAAAAAAAGTAATTAGCTTCTAGCTATCCAACCAGCATAATCTTAATTTAATGTTTGACTTGGGCCTAATGCTCTGTGTACATTGGTATAGAAAGAACTACCCAAGCTCAAACATTGCCCAGGTCTTGACATTTCTGTTCAGATCAGTCTTTAAAAAAGAAGATGCTGGGCTGAACTTACTCACTTCCAGGTTAAGAAATTAATTGTTTTTGAAGGATAGATTAGGCATAATTTTCAATCTTGATCTAACAGCAAAATGTTCTGAGCATTTTTACCTCTGTCTGACTTCATACAGTGATGAATTAAACAACTGCAAAATCCTACTGCATTCAGTGGAAGGAGGTAACATTAAGGTTCTACTGCTATGCTGTGTGTCAGGTTATTTCCCAGTGGATAGTTTAAACTGAGAAGGATTTACCTAAAATAATGTACATCTTAATTAATTTTTTCTAGCTTTTTTTTTGGTGCTAATTATTATTTAGAAGTGTGCCTACAGGAAGAAATTAGTAGAAATAGGCTATACTATTCTTGCCAAGAGGAAATGAGAAACTGCATACAATGTTGTGAAAGATACTCCTTTGGAAGTCATAATTCAATACTGTTCCTGTTGAGCAGGAAGATTGCCTGTAATTTTGCTTGAAATATGCTTGTAAATTTTATCCATTGATAGAAAAGGCATCCCAGTGTTAAAGGGAAGAGAAAGCAGCTGGACAGTGAAAGAATGGCTGCCAAGCACACAGTAGAAGGCACTTCAGACTATGCCATGGGAAAGAATTAAAACAAAAATAGACCTAGTGTGGGAGGAAGATACTAAACTTACTGAGGAACCAGTGGCTTAAGCCACCATCCAAAGAAAGCAGCCCTTTTTACTCCTCTCAAGGTCTGCTGGGTTAATCTGTTTCTTTGCTTGTCTGTGTGCACTTCTTACAGTTTGCGTGCATACTTAGGCATGAATAAAATATTTTGAGAGTCCCTCTGTGCAGAAGTATTGGTTGCCTGGGGTAGGTATGGTGGAATTTTGGGAAAAGATTTTATAAGGATTGCTTATGTTTATATCCATTGGGCCTTTAGATAAACTTCAAAGATAACATGTAGAACCTCAGTGTTTGAATTCAGCACATACAGATGTACTCTTAACGCCTGGGTTTGGTAGCGGCTTCCCAGGAGGGAGTACACTCTCTGATGTCTGGCTCACTTGGAGGCTTGAGGAAATAAATTTCTTGTTTCAAACTCTGCAGAAACAGACATGAATTAAGGAAGGCTCTTTTGACCCAAAGCACTCTCCACCCAGCTTGTTTTCTGATGTACATTAATCAAGGTAGCTCAGGGATCCCCTTATTTTAACAGTGACATGAAAATAGAGACATCTCCTTTTGTAGAGAACTACATATACAGAAATCTGTACAGAAAAAAATATTTTTTTAAGTGGTGGGAAAAGTAATCCAATCATACTGGCTTTTGATTGAATTACTTCCTAACCTGTAAGTGTTTGCAAACTACACTTGTGTCTTGTAGAATGAGAAATTATGATTATTAGCAGTACAATCAGAGTGTGGTTATAATATAGCCTGCTGAACTTCTGGGGAAAAAGTCTTGCTTAATTTGCAGATTGATATTTTTTAAGGCTAAATAGGTCTCTGAAGTATAAGGCCAAAAAATAAAAGCACACGTGAGCACCCCTGGGAAATTCCAGAGATGAAGATGTCTAGTGTTTCAGGTAGCTGCTGAGCCATATAATGTACTCTGAGTACAGCAGTGTACTACAGTACTTAGAACTGATGGTGATTTTGCTTGGAGTGTTTCATTTTACATGCAAACTTTGGCTTTCTCAAAGGACAAGGAAAGAAAACAGCAAAGAGAAAAGAGAAAAAAAAAAAGAAAAGAAAAGAAAAGAAAAGAAAAGAAAAGAAAAGAAAAGAAAAGAAAAGAAAAGAAAAGAA
>JAOXXN010000001.1:14111509-14121588 GCA_026770055.1 Myrmophylax atrothorax | reverse complement strand
AGGCAGCGCTGATGGAAGCGTTCGAGAAGCCGCAGGTGGTGGCGATAGATGACCCATGATTCAGACCCATATAAAAGTGTAGACACTGATCTTTGTACTTTTCTTCAGGTGTTTATTGGACCAGACTCTTTTATGGACTTTTCTGAAGGCTCTGTGTGCCTTTGCTAGTCTGTTGTCTCTTTGTCGATCTTACCTGTACACAGCACAGCAAACAAATGATGATGCTGCTGCTCATGACAGCAGAAGCCCAGGAGTGAACTTAAGCTGGAATTTTTGTTCACTCTTTCTGTCATGGTGTGTTCTTGAACAGTCAGCTGAATTCCTACAGGAGTTTTGTATGAAGTATAGTAGATTCCACATTGCAAAAGCTACACAAACACTTAGCAAACACTGACATTTTAACAGAAAGTTAACTTACACTGTGCTATGATTTCCTTAGCAATTTCTGGTTGGGAAAATCATTGGCTTGCCTGCATGGAATATTGGCTCAGGACACAGTAAGATAAGAGTGAATGATAGAAAAGTATTTTTATTTTTTTCTGTGCAAGCCCATGCTATAGATGTCCTTACTTTATGTATACAGTCTACAGGATTTTGTGACAATCATTTTCTTCAAATTGCATAATTCAATTTGGCTTGTGCTATCCCTCTGAAAGGCATTTCAGTCCAGAAGAAGAGCATCCATTGTAGAAAGGAGCACAAAACAGCTGGCTTTGTTGAAGTTCTATATGTCCCAGCTAGAGAAGTTCTCTGACGGAACCCCCCTCTCTCTTATGTGATTTAGGTGTATATTATGATTTTCATTTATCTTGTATCTCAGTATAAAACTCTGTATGGCCTTAATAAAGGGCATAGAATATTAAACAGTTACAATGCCTTTCATGGCTGAAGGAAACTCTGCTAGTAAGCTTTGTAGTTTTGGATAGGTTTATGTTTCATTCCAGCACTTACTTAATAGTCCCTCAAGTAGATAAGTCATGTCAAATTAAATATGGGAACCACAAATGGTTGTATTAAGATAACTTCATAAACTTCAAACCCAAAAGCAGTTGGTGAGGCCCATGCTATTGGGATGAGGGGTGTAACTGGTAAGAACTGTTTCCTTAGTAATGGTTTTCTCATTTTTAAAAATTCCAGTCATTCCCACACCTTTATATAGCAAAAAAAAAATGTAGACACCACAGTCATCCATGAATTCAGGGTTCTTCTTTTCTCTATGTTGTTGTAGGTCTTGAGACACCACTGTGTATTAGGATTTTCACCAGCAGAAGTCATAAAAAACTCTATCATCTAGGACTTCAGAGAACAGCATTCCTTCTGCTCACCTCTGCATGGGCAAGTCTAAAAGCCTTTATCTAGAATTTATGAAAACAGACCAGAAAGCATTCTTGTATGTGCTCAGTCATGGGTAAAAATTCTGTCCTGTGTTGCTGGCCTCCTAGAAAAAGAGCTGATCTTTGCCATACAGCTGTCCAGAGGGCAAGAATTCATTCTTGGGGACTTTCAAGGTTTTGCACTTTATTTTCATTCCAATGCATGTTGTAATTAGTGCATGACCAAAACCTTCAAGGTGCTGGGTGGCGACAGAATTCTGATTTTGCATTTTGGTTTGGAACCAGGATAATTTAATGGAGGAACGGTTCTCATGTTTCAGTAGTTGCTGTCTCTTGGTCTGCATTGTGTTCAAAACCCTTTCCTGATGACATCTCCATATGTGTATAGAACAATCAATTTCCAACAAGGCCACCAAATAGTTCTGCCATTTGCAGTCCAGGCTCCTGGAACAGGATGAATTGTTATGTTGAAAAAACCAAATTCATGGAGATGAGGATATTTTGGATTATTTTGCTTTATCCTTAAGATACAAAAGAAATTGTTAGCAGAGGTCTCCATAAGGAACAATATATGTATTTCTGAAAGGCTAAATACTCCCCACTGAGGTGAAACAGAAATGTGTGGAGAATAAAAGTTATGGGATAAGAGCAGGGTGAGAGAAAGAACTGAATCAAAACTACTTTGTTACTGCTACTTTGAATCTCTATTTCTAGAAGCTTGCCAGAAGTGTTAATTAGTCTGTAAATGCATGTCAAAGTAGATGTCTGTTGCTTGAAACATATAATTATCTGTATTATCAGTGTATCTAATTGACAACTAATAATTTGTAATATGTATAGGTAGATCATTTAGTTAAAATATATTACCTGTCAGATTAGCAATGAAAAAACCTTTGACGTTTTGCTGTACAGGTCCAGAGCTGTGTTACTGAATAGTATATTTGGATTGGAAATTACAATATTTCAGTAGTTTTATAAGTATTTAAAAATTGTATAAAGTATGTTTCCATTTTTCACAGAATACCCACGTAATGATAATTCAGTTGTGAAGTGGGTGCCACAGAATTATTATTTGTTGAGTCAGCCATAAAAAATGATGTCATATCGTAATATGTCCCTGAAAGCATCTCTCCAGCTGGCATAAGATTATTGCTTACTGTGTGTTCTTCATGGTTTTGCTCTTTGTTCAAATGTCACAGGATTCCCCCACTCCTTTGGTATGACAAAGCTTTAATCCTACAGATGTACTGCAGGCAGAGCAGTGAGTGGGAATCAAGTGAAAACACTTGGAGTTTTGAACAAGGAGGCTCAAGCACTGTTAGTTTTCTAGCTGTAGCTTAGAAGAGGACATGTACCAGAGAGCTGCAAGGTGAGCCAGGTCATGCCTTGTGTTGGCACAGCAGGGATGGTGCTGTAGAGCTGTTGTAGAGCTGAGACGTGTCCACCTGGGCCTGTCTGCGCTTCTTGACTGTCACAGCAGCAGCTACAGCCTATTTCGATAATATATGAACTGATGTTTTGGGCAACGTTTTGACTAAACTAGCCTGAATAATTCAGGTTAGCTTTCCGTCAAATGTTTTAATCCTTCGAGCACACCAATTTTATACACACTTCACCCAGCTCTTGGGAATTCAGTGTGTTTTTCAGGTACATGAGAAACTGATGAGAGTTTTCCTGCAATATTATTGTCTGTGAAGCGGATGATAGAGCAGGACCTCTGAATCAGGCCTGACTATGGGTACAGACATTTCTCCTTCACAGTCAAGGAAAGAAGGAGGAAATGAGTGCTGTGAGGAAAAGTAAAGGAAATGAGATGCGGTGCTTCAAACTCGTTACACACACTAACCAGAGCTATAGATTTGTACTTACTCCACAAGGGATGTGGTACAGTGTTGCTACCTATGTTGTTCCACAGTCATTGACAGAGGATTTGCATTCTCTTTCTGGGCTGCTCTTAAGAGAAAGGCTTTCTATTCTTAGTATCCAAGAATGCTATAGCTTTTTTCTAAAATCAAATAGTTGTATTCCCATTTTGTTCTTGAAGTTAAAAGTTGCCTTTGACTTCCCTTACAATCTTTGCTGTCTCTGGAGAGACACTACCTGTGCTGTAGCCTTTAGACAGAAATGATATTGTTATGTTTACTTCTATTATCAAAGAAGATGATTCTGCAGCACATGGTGGGATGGAGCCACTGGGTCACAAGAAGAGCAGAGTAATATCTGCCAGGATGGTCTGGTGAGGTGGATGTACACA
This sequence comes from Myrmophylax atrothorax, assembly GCA_026770055.1. Classification (NCBI taxonomy): domain Eukaryota; kingdom Metazoa; phylum Chordata; class Aves; order Passeriformes; family Thamnophilidae; genus Myrmophylax; species Myrmophylax atrothorax. The sequence continues at coordinate 14,118,000 of JAOXXN010000001.1, read as the reverse complement.
TACATGTGTAGGCTAGGATAGGGACCTATGAGAGTATTTGAGAATGGATTACTCAGGAGAGAATGACTCATCCTGGTTCCACTGAACACTGGACTCTTTATGACTCCTGCTTGCCTAAAGCTACCCCTCCAACTCTGTCCTTGAAAATGTGCAGTGACTTGATAGCATCTGTCAGAATGAATCAGCAGGTATCAGTTAGATGATCCCTGAAGGGCTTGTGGTGATAAGAGAGCTTGGTTGAAGGTCCCTGGCTTCTATCAGGTATTTTCTCTGCCATGCCCTCTACTGTGAACAGGAAAAGAAACAGCATTATAGTATTGCTAGAGGTAAAGGTTGAAATGGTACCTCTACTCATGAGAGACATATGTATTGGTCTAGACAGAAGTGTTTGTTGACATTGCTGACACTCACAGTGATCAAAGGGTAATACAGACTTTCACACTCTACACAGTAGTTTGCAACTTCTCTGAGAATAGGATCTTCTAGGTTACAAGTCCTCAGATTTAGGCTAAGATGTATGTCAGAAAGTTCCATATGAAGTTTTAAAAAATTTTGTTGAATGGCACCTTTTCAAATAGTTTTTGAACAGATGTTCTTTACTGACATCAGCTTTATACGCAATTGTACTTATATCATATTACCACAAAAAGTCCCAGTGTGACTCATGCACATGTTTTCTACTTAATTATGATTATTTAGTACCCTAACTACTACCACAAATGGAGTTTAATCTGAGTTCACTAGGGTAGAAAAAATTCTCCTGAGTATGAATTTTATGCTTGAATTTCTTCTTTCACTTTGTATCTTTATAAATAAACAAAGACTAGTTCATGTTTCGGATTATCTTTCAGACATCATGGTAGATTCATTTCACCTAACACTAGACATCTATACATTAAACTTTGCCCTGAGCTAGATCCCTCTGAGCTGTCTTCAGTCGGTGCAAATGAGCAGGTAGTTTGAGGGCAGGGTTCATGATACTGTGTATTAGATATCCATCTTGGGCTGAAGTGAATTGTGTTCCAGAAATCCTCTATCCATAGGACCAAAGGGATTAGATTATTCCTTCAGATACAAACGTATAATCCTGGTCACATTAGTCTGGTCTCTGTGAAGTCACATTTAACACACTAATTTGCCAAGAGCCAGTTTTGTGTCTGGATTTATGGATTTATGCCCATGGTATGGGCTGAAGGTATATTTGGCCACCTTGTAAACAGCAGGTTTGTCCCAGTTACACTGCACAAGAATATCAGCCCACCTCACATGGTAGAACTGAACTCCACTTGAATTTTCTCACATTTGTTTAGATGAAGATTATGTGCTTTCAATATGAGGAAACCTTTCCATGGATATCATTTGTGCCCAAGAACGGGCATGCATGTACCCCAAACCTCATATGCTGTTCCATACACTTACAGCACACAGGCACACCACATGAAGACATCTGTAAGCTTCATAGCTAAAACCAGGTTCATGTCCCATGACACTGCTGCACAGGGTATTGCCTCTCCTCCACGGCACTTGATCACTCTGTGTGGAATTGCACTGTCCCTTCCCTCCAAGTAGCCAGGTTTGAAGAATGAACAGAGAGCTTTTATCCTAAAACTAGACAAGATCTTGAATGCGCATCTTTGCCATTAAATAGTCATCAAATTCAATGATGTCTTTAAAAACAAAAGAAAACAAAGTAAAAAAAAAAGAATTTCTTAAAGAATTTCTCAAGGAAGGACTGACAGTCATCAGAACAAAGTGTCACCTTATGTGCAATGAAGGATGAATAGATTTCATTTGGAGTTAGTAAGTATAATCTCTGAATTTAAGCTCCCAAAACTGAAGGGAGAAAGATGACTATGTGAAACTATTTTAGAGATACACAAAGTTTATTGTTACCTGGAGTCAAAGGACCAGTGTTTATTGTTACCTGGAGTCAAGACCAATGTTAACACATCTTTTTTCATGTTAGCTTTGTTGGAAAACACAATTAATTATATTTAGTATTTTAAATCTTCTTAAAATTCTAATCTTATAAACTGTACTTACTTGTTCCTCAAGGTCTGTGATTTTCAGTCTAATTTTTACAGTGTCATCACTTGCCATTGAAAAAGGCGGTGCTGTAAGGAAGTAGAGTTTGATAAGAGATGTTTTATTTTCCGTCAATTTGCTAGAACATTGGTGCAGCTGCTGTTTATGGATATAGAGAATAATGAATATTTTCCTCTTTAGTTGAAGTCTAAAGGTCCTGAAGATACTCAGCTCCTCTTCTAATTAGGTCGAATATAAATAACCCTCTTTTTATTTAGAAACAATATAAATCTGAAGTTATTAGTCATCCTTAATTCATTCCTCTTCCAAACCAAAAGGTGAATGGCAAGGCAAACCAGTTCTGGTTTTGACCTATCACTGTATTCTTACTTTATTTATCTTCTTATTGCACTTTGAAAGATGTATTTGGGTAAACATTTTTCTGGTTTCGGAAGGAAACCATCCTATACTCCCCTCTGCAAGGAGGAGTATCATCTGTCCTTTTACATTCTGGAAATTAGAAGTTTGAATATGCAGCAGTTTGCCTGTAGGAATTCCTTCTGGGTTAAAACCTGATGTGAACAACCTTCATATAATAAAACTCTACTTTGTCAATTATTCTATAATAGCAATAGATAAGAGGGGAATGAAAAGCAAAATCATGAAAGAATAAAGGCAGTGGAGCAGAAAATAATAGAACTTAATTATTTTCTAAAATTCTACCAGTGAGTTGTCCCACATACAGAATAGATAATTAATCAATCTGCTCAAAGTAAATAAATTGTGAGAATCTAGTAATTTACAATTATTAGGTATTTCATATACTGAGAAGACACCTGCATATTCCACTGAAGACTGTGAGGATTTTTTGCAAAATCTTATGGCAAAATTTAATTCCAGTTGTTAATTTAAAGGATTTTTTTCAGCTGTTGCTATTTCTAAGACAGGGTGATTCCTTTTCCTCTATGGGACTTAGAGTGGCTTTCATATATGATAATATCTGATTAATTGCTTCTGTGTTTTCCTTAGAAAGCTGTAGTTCAGCTCCTTTGATTGCGGAAATATGAAATTAGTCTGCCTTTTCCCCCCAAAGTTAAAAAGAAAATCTTAATTTTGTTGTAGTAGGTTTTAAACCCAAAGTTGTTAAAGCTAAAGTTATGCAGCAGTATGAACCAAGACAGTATTTGGAGGGCTGAGGTCTCCCCCTCTTGTGGCTGGCGGTGTCATCAGAACCACACGAGTGGTTGTATCTGTTCCATAGCTTTTTAGGGGTTGAGGCATTGTTTTCAGATCATATGTAGCGATGCTGTTGTTGGCAAATATGGAGATGGATTTTATTAGGCAGTTGGCAAAACTTCATTAAAAATGTCATGGAAGATCACAGTCCCACTGCCCTCTGACTTTGCATGCTTCTATTTTAAGATGCCCACTTGAATTATGCTAGACATGACTTTTTGAGTTGTATTGAGTATTCATTTAGGTTATTTGTCAGAAATACAGATCGCCCATATATTTGTGTGAGGGTTGCAGCTCCCCTAATGGTGGGAGAGCAGCATATTCTCAGAGAGGAAATTCATTGAAGAAAGGAAACAAACTGTTCTCTACCAGAAAATTGTACAGCATGTGCAAACACAAATTAACTGCAAATGAGGGGACAGATGGGCTTGGCAGCCTGTCCTTAAAATGACATTCAGAGGAAAAAAAAAGCCCTTAACTTGGAGTACATATGAATGGTGGTGGGAGGTTATTGGAGATTTCATGCCCAATATATTTGTTTTTGCGATATGAAGAACTCTTCATGATGCATTTCCTTTTAATTTTTATTTTGGACAACAAGTTGTAATATTCTTGAACTGCTCCAGATAGAGCTGAAGGTAAAAATTTCCCTTTCCTTCATTTTAGTTAGCAAGAAATAGGATACACATGTCATACCTATTGTTGTCTTCATCTCACCTGAAGAACAGAGCAAATCATTGAGAAAAAGTTTACCTTCAAAGAGCCATTGATCAGCTGAGGTATTTGTTTTGGCATTGTGTGTATGAAAAGCTTTGAGAGTTATCGGAGCAATTCTAATCACTGCTGGGTTCTCCCATTCTTTTCTCAGATTTGCACCAAATTTTTTTCTGGTATTTGTATAGCTGCAATAAGATTGTGCACTGTCTGTCTTTTAATAAGGAATGATACTTAAAATGACCCTTTGGATGCATAAGAAATTTTTAAAAGTCTGGCATATCTATAAGAAATTCCCACCAGAGAGCTTCAAAGTAGTACCTACTGGCTTCATCAGTGCTTCACACATAGGTGGCTTTTAACTTGCATTTTTTATTACTAAGAAAGATAATTTTACATAAAATCAGAGTTTTTCTGTGTGCCATAACTGGAACATAAATACTGCATTAGTTAATCCTATCTGAATAGTAAACCAAAGAAGTCAGCAGAAAAAGGATAGAAATATTTTACAGGTTTCCCCTGTCCCCAAGTGGGAAAGAACCTACTGGGCCATTTTGTCATCTTCTTGCTTATTCCTTAAATGTACAGCCTGCACCAAAGTAAATCCATACACCTTATTTCAAGTATGTCCATGTGGATGGTCCATATTTAAATGTGACTGAATATATGTAAATATTTAAAAACTACAATAGCTCTTCAAATAGAATTTTCTAGATTCTAGATTTTTCTGTGATAAATATGAAGCAAAACTGGTCAGATTCATATGATTAGATAATAACCTCAGATTTTGAAAGTACATGACCAAGCTTCTAGAGATATTGTGGAAAGACCGTAAATCTGACCTAGGCTGAATCCTGAAAGTTCAGAAGCAAAACAAAGCAATCCCCTCATGATAGTTTAAGCAATATATTTCATGACTGTCAGACTGCCAGGCTTGTCAGGGAAGATTGAGGCAGAGAATTGAAGCAAGGCACCTCAGCCACAAATGCAGCAGAGTACAACTCGGGGTTAACATGGGAAAAGAAAAGAGAACATTGGGAGCCAGAGCCATTGTCATCTTCATGGTCATTTATGTGCTTTTACTCCAGAACAGCGGAGAAATAGGTGGATCCCTCCAGGAGAAGGGCAGAACATGCAGGAAGCATTGTTTTAGGTCCTCCCAAACCTGATGTGTGCGTAGAAAGTTCATTCTCTTTTATTATAATTGTATTTACTTTTTGTTTTTCAGGCTGAAATGACATAGTCAAAAAATTCAATTGTAGGAAAATAATGCTTTGTGATTCAGTTCCATAGGATGGTTTCAGCACACACCAAGTAAAAGATGAGTAGTTACTGACCATACCTTTTTCTTTGAAGGAGCTGACTGATGGGGCTTTGCAGGAAAGAATGGTAGTCTCTCACCTTGTCCTTCCACTCTCGTCTGACAACCATAAGCTTCTCATTTCATGTCCTGCTGCAGCTCTTAGGAGAAATCATCCCTTTTGCATTTAAGCCAAAAGTTTAAGCACTGCTCACTGTCCTGTATTCTTCTATTTGTGACACTTGGGTTTTGTTTCACTGAGCTGACAGTTGCAATTAGGAGCAATGCAAGTTATTGGAGGTTTTGTTCTGTGGTGACCCTTGGTGTCATCAGTCTCTCATCTAACGAAAGTGGTGGGACATGCCTTGTTCATATTCTCATGGTCTACTAGAACTTTTTTTTAGGCATTAGCTAGATAATTGCTATGATTACTGATAGATCTGACTTGATATTTAGGTTGGGGAATGTAAAGAAAGTATGTAGATGGTGAACTACAAAGCATTTATTCAGTCACTTGAGTGAAAAACATGTCTGGTCCTTCCCCAATCCCTACAGTTCATCATTTGGGACTGGCAAGGCAGTGTCCTGCAGTAATTTCAAAGACCAAAGTTTTGTTTGCCATGGGTAGATGAAGTCCTAAAATCCACTTGAATATGCAATAGAAGGCTAGAAAAGCGAGAGTGATTATCTTAATGGCAAAAAAACATTTCTAAAAAATATGCCTCTGCTGTAATGACAATTAATTTAATACCCTCAGTTCTGAACTGCCCTCCACTAGTGTCCCAATAGTCCATGGTCTTTTAAATGAAGTTTAAAAAGTGAAGTTGAAACTATTTTATGAACTATTTTATGAACACCGAGGAGATGTTGTATTAGATGAAGTGATGTCAGTCAATTTCCAGTGAGTTAAGTGAAGTGATGAGGTCTAATGGCAAGAGTTTCTTCTAGCTTTCTGTATTTGTTAGTGCTGAATTAGCTGTTTTCTATATATGATCATTGTTATGGGTTCACCTAGGTGGGCCTGGACTGGGGTTCTAAGTTTGGACTAGGCCTGGAATTGTCGGGTGACTTGAGCTGGGCTGGGCTGGCTGACAGCTGACTTCTTCTAACCAATGATACTGTATTCCATACCATATTACGACATCACCTCAAGAAGGAGTAAAAATCCAGTATGTGGGAGTGGCTTAGTTAGTTCCATCATGGCTGAACTAGGAGA
>JAOXXN010000001.1:14068936-14102672 GCA_026770055.1 Myrmophylax atrothorax | reverse complement strand
GGCTGCAATCCCAGGGCAGTGCTGGAGGGCTTGGACAAATAACCATGAGACAGACACAAGTCAAGGGGACAGACTTTGTCCTGAGAAGACCAATAGCAGGTGCTATGTATGGGTTCACACTAGTGCAGGAAACTATCTCAATAATTAATGATGAGCATAAAGTATAAGGCAGCCCTTTTACAGCACAGAAGAAAAAGTAATTATAAAGGCTCTGCAGCACAATATTGATTGACTTATTGGATGTATAGTCTGGGCTTTATGCTTTGAGAAGTGTTTTATATGGATGTATTTAAAAACAGTTATGTTTGTCCTTCTTTACCATAGAAATTCTAAATTATAGAGCTTTAAAACCCATCAAAATACAGTATTGCAAGAGATGAATTTAAAACAAAAATAGGGGATAAAAAGGTGCAAAGACCTCCAAAAACTCATGTTTGCTGAAAATGCCAGATAGAGTGCAGGGTCATTGCATAACCCTGCCCCTGACCACAACTGCATGGTCTATGCGTCCTTTGCTTCTTCTGCTGCCCCAGTTGTGTTAACTGAAAAAAACGTTTTTAATTTTGGATAAAAAATTCCTGCCAAGTGTGGTTTTTTCCCCTCTGTGTTATTTGCAAACATGCTTCTTAGTAGCTGTCAATATATATTCTTTCTTTCCTTATGGGCACAGTCTAGAAATTAACTTTGGAGTCCCTGGAATAGTGTGTGCAGATCATTATCTATATAAATCCCATTTAGTTTAATTGAGCTCCATTTAAACTTAAATATGTTGTCTTGAACACTTTTATGGAACTGTCCTCAGAGTATCTTGGAAAGAATTCTATGCTTGAAAAAATTAGTTCAGTGTTCCTAAAACTCTGCCTATGGAAAGTTAACGCTATCTTTATCCATTTTTGAGGGCATCTTCCCCACTACTTTTTATAAGGGTTTAAGGAGCTCATTTTGTTAAAAGCATCTCAGCACTCATAATGATCAAGTTGAGTAGTACTCTGGTTTGTTTGCCTCAAACTGGAGCAGACTTAAAACACAGTCTGCTTCAAGGACCCAGCTGGTTTTGCATTCACCTTGAACAAAGAGAGAGAATACAGGTTGTACTGCCTAAGAACAGTGTGCACTGTAGTCTTCACTGAGTACACAGTCTGTGAAGACTTACCTGAGCTAACACTACCTTAAGCAAGCCCTGGTTCTGCCAGAATATCAATGACTGTTGGCTGTAGATTCCCAGGAAGGAGAAGCTGTGGTTTAATAACTGTGCTGACCTCAGTAACAGTGACCACACCTCACTAAGCTCTCTGGGGTGGAACTTGGGATCGTCTCCTCGAGCTGCTGTCATAGCTGTGACCGCATGAGATGCCGCTCACAGTTTGTGTTGTGGGTTTAAATGAAGCTTCAGGATGTAAGTCTAGGGCTATCTTCCACCCTTGAAGTGCTTGCATCTTCAAACACATGAATACAGCCAGTCCCATCTCTCTTTTCCAGTACAGAAGTAAACTGTAAGAAGAATAGATCATGCCATAACAGAAAGAAAATGGAAAGATAAAGGAGCTGGGTGAAAGTGCATCTATTGTATGGATGGCACCAGAGGAATATCTTTTAGTGAGGCAAGTGGTCTCCAAGGATTGTGCTGGGAATCTCTTGGAATCTCATGGTGCCCCATTTCTTCACATTTTTGCCTGGCCTTCCTTTGCATAGAAAATAAAGATTGAGATAAAGAATAGAACTGGGCCATTATATGGTCAGCCCTAGGCCCACCATGAGACAACCAAGGCATGTGAATGGCCCCTAAAAGGGGAAGCAGACCTTTGTCTACTAATACAGACTAGCTTAGGTTTTCTTTGCATTGATGTTGAGAAATACCCCGGTTTTATAAGCTCATGTGAACTCCTCTTTTGGAGGTGCCTGTCTCTTTTACTGAATATAAAAGAAGTTTGGGCAGCTGAACTCTCATTGTAGGTACCAAAGTCAGGTAGGATGATCTAAGGCCAGAGAATCCTTCAGTAGTGCCTGAGCAAATGCAGGAATCTGAAGTCTTAAAGTGATGCAGAAAGTCTAGATCCTGGGAAAGATCCCATCATTTATGAGAATTAGGAAGAATGGTTCACTCATTAGTTTTTGAACAGAAGGGAAAAAGGGAAACAGATGCAGTCTTCACTGAAATTGCATATAAATTGCATTTTCTAAAGACTTAGTAAATAAATACTCTTCTAACTTGCTGCCGGTGTGGTGCTACGCAGTCTTTTGTGATGTAAAGTTTTAGCCAGAGGGGACAGGAAATTAATAAATTCTAGCATGTGAGTGTCAGTAATTGTTTTCCCTAATATGAATTTGAAATGAAATACACTGCAAAGAATATTTCAGTTACAGGAAAGATCAATCCACTCCTGTGGCCGCTATCCTTGATAATAAGTTGTTTCCTTGAGAACAGGAACGCAGTGATCCTTAAAAAATCCAAAGGCTTGTATTTTAAAAACATCGATGCTGCTGCAGGCAAAGTGATTGCAGCCATTAGTTCCTCTTTATGTCAGAGAAGGATCTGGCATCAAAAACCCAAAGGATTCCTAAACTGCCTCACCAATGCCTTAGAAACAGAAAGTCCTTATTGCATTCACAGGAGGAAAACCACTAAAGTGGGAAACTTCCCCTTAGCTAGTGTCTCTGATGAACTGGAAAAATCAAAGCAATTATAAATGAGAAATACTGCCTAGTTTTCTTATTTTTTTGAAGTTTTGACACCCTGCATGTTTGATTCATGTTTCATATATTCTCCCTGGTAACCATGAAGAGAGAGCTGGGAGACTGCTAAACTGTGATCAGACAACTCTACAGTTTGGCTTTAGTCATCTGATGCTTTCTGTGATGTCAAGGATGTTTATAAAATGGATGTCTAGCCTTTCTGATGCAGAGCCAACCTATTCAAACCAAACATATACGCTGTTAGTACTAACCATGATTATTAAATAGTAATTGCATTGCCTTAAGCTTTAATAATGTCTAAAATAAAAATTGTCAGGAAAACTACTGCCAACAAAAATTACTTGTCATATAGCTAAATAGTCTTTAATGCTGAAGTTACAAAACAGAAAGCAATATCCCCAGCTGATCCACACTTAAGGAAGTAAAAAAATGCACAGCTGATTTTCTGCTAATTTGCCCTAGTTTATTTAAGCTAATGCAATGGAGAGGGTCACTCAGGCAACTTCAGGACCTGTCATCTCCGTTAACAGTTTTAAAGCAATTCTTGAAAGAAAATCTCATCAGGGAGGTGGAAGAGGATTGAACTGAGAATGATACACAACATTTGCTTCTCAGAGAAAGTCAATTGCTCATTACTCTTGATATTTGTCTGAGAACAGGTATTACCATGTAGGAAAATTACTGAAGCTGGAGAAGTTGGTAAAGAATAAAAATTCTTCCTTTGCAAAGAAGAATGGGTTTCAGAGCAGCTCTAGTTCAATACACTTCTGTGAATTTAGAGGGGAATTCTGGGTAGCTCTGAGGTTCTTGTTGGGTCTGCCTGGATCTTGAAGAAACGGATAACTGGAATTTACCAGCCCTCTGACTCTGGGAGCAGTTCATGTGGCAGGACAATGCAGGGGCTGAAGATCCCATATACATGTGGCAACGTGTGTTGCAGGTGGTGATGAAACTGTGACTGCCAAACATTTTGTTTGCTATTTAATAATGCTGGCTTGAACAGATTTTATGTATTTGCTTCCAGACTGCAGTGAGAGATTTGGGTGATGAGGATATACCTCTATCACCTCTTCTGTATCACTCTTCTTCTCCCCTGAGTCTCTACAGACTTTGTTACTTTTTGAAGGCAGTGTCTTTCTATATGGCCTTTCATCTTCTCTTCTTTCCAGTTGCTTAGACTCATGATCTCCCTTTCCTCTTCCTTGGACTCTCCTCTGGCTGCTGGATGTTGGTGATAGGAGTTATTAGTGGCTGGAGAAAGCATCAAGAGCCCTGGAGTGGGAAGGAGGCAGATGATTGTGACAGTGAAGGCAACAGCAGGGGCTTCTCCTGTAGGAGGGGGATCTGGTGCCACTAAATTATATGTGAAAATATTAAACTAAACTCTATGTGAGAAAATTCCTCAGGAAAAAACATCCTTTGTGTCTCCATATGAACCAAAAATATGAACTAGCCAGAGTTCCAAAGGTGATCCACAGTTCTTAAGTATAGAGCAAACTTTAGCAAAGCTTGCTGTATCCTTACTTGCAATGAGTTTTCATTCCTTATCTCAATTTTATGCAGGAATGAGTGAAGACAGCGCCAAATATACTTAGTTTTGAAATAAACCGATAAAGTAGAGCTGTGCTTCGGACTCGATTAAAGAGGGTATGTCATCTGAACTGAGCACGTGTGTTAGTGGAGATGACAAACTGTTACTTAGGACTTCAGTCAGAGTTATTGATGCCAGGCTGAGCAGGTGTATTGATGAGGAAAGTTCCCTCTCAATAAATATGTAAATGTGTGTGTGTGTAGTTGAAAATGGGCAGAGACAGCCTCTGAGCTAATAGATGGTTGATTTTTCCAGGTAGCAGTTCCAGCTCAAGCGGAACATTTTCCTTTGGGCTCGCATGCTAGAGGGTTTGCGTGCTCTGACCTTTACCTGCTCTGACTTTATGACTGTGCAATTCCCACTGGTGTTAGTGGGAAAAAATGCTGTTAATAATCTCTGTCAGTGTGTTTGCACTGGAGAGACAGCCAAGCTAACTGTAATTAGGGTAAAGTAGCAGCAGCAGCCTAGCTGTGGTCATAAAGAAACTCCATACCTCTGTGGGAATAGTGTTTCCACCAGGCTGTCTTGCTGGTTTAGAAATAGCTTTCAGGCTTTGCTCCACTAACACTTCCTACCTCGTGATCCAAAGATGCTCCTTGAGACACAGACTGTGGTCCCTGAAATGACTGGTGGTGTTATCTTTTCTTAACATGAATGTTCATTTCTTTTCGAAGCAGTGATACAAAATAAAAAGAATGAATGAACACTCATAGTTTGCTCTATTTTTTACTTGGTTACAGAGGAAAAATTGCAAAAATACAGTGAGTTGCAGTGGCACAAGATAGCCAGTGATTTCTCAGGTTAAATAGGCTGAGGAACTCTTCAACTCCATGCTGTTTGGTTGCAAATGGCTTGTATCATTTATTCTTCCAAAAGGAAAATGTCTTTCAAAGCCTGGCTGTAAGAGAGGAGCAGTGACTCCATAGTGGAAACCACCTCTCTGTAAAGTTTATAACAAGAAAAGGCACTACTTGGAAAACTTTTCAGAGGCTCTATTTTTGTGTCAAGGACCATACACATCTAAATGCAGAGTGGCAGGTTGGAGAAGGAACAGTGACACTTTGTGAGCCATTTCTGGCTGTCCTTAGTTCTCTTATCATTCTCCACTGAGCTGTCACCTCCTGTGGCATTAAACCATTATTTCCAGGACTTCTGATTTGGTGGAAGAGTAGCCTTTCCTTTGAAGGAGAGTAGGATTTATGCCAATAGTTCAGAAAGGACCACAGAAAACTGCTGCCTACTTCAATCTAATTTTATGCCAGGGCTTTTTCCCCAAGCTATTTTTTAATGGGCTGTGTGATTAGTGGGGAAAAGAAGTTGACTTACATTTACAGATTGCATCATCTCTGCTGAATACCAGGAAACCCCAAGGCTCTGGCACTCCTTTCAGTAAAACAGCAGGCTTTTTTGAATGGCTTGAATTTCTCCTGCCATTAATTTTCCGTTAGCTTTTTCTGCTTGTCTGTTTCCTCTTCCTCATCTAGTAAATGAAACTAACCTTATTTACCTCCCTCAAGTCTTCTTGACTTTAGATTTTCCCCTGCGGTTAGTCATCTGTGTGAAGAGAAAACTAAAGCAGGTTTACAGCATTGCTAATGCAGAGGTTGCTTATGTGAAAAAGAAAGATCCAGCTTCCAGATTCTGTGACCGAATTATGGGAATCCACATGCTGAGGAGGGTACTTGCAAGACCGTTTGTTGTATTGCTCTCTCTTAGCTTTAACCTGATTATGTCTTCTGGTGCTGTATCATGTGGGTTAGTGTGGCTCATTGCAAAATATGTCACATATTAAATCCAGAGCACGGTGATATTTGGGAACACTTGTGCAGAGCCTGCAAAAGTGTAAGAGGTCTAAGAAGCTTAGTGTTTTTAATTTTGAGACAGCAAATGGCTTTTCTATTTATTGTTTATCCATTGTCAAATTATAAAGGCAGAGGGCTTTTCCTCTCAGTGTAAAATTTAAGTAATGAACTCTGTGAGACAAATATGTAAGATTTTCTGCGGTGGATTAGACTGTTTTGCCATTGTCTGTAGTATCCTAACACTGTCCATAATCAGTAGCAGAAATTTACAGCAGGAAAAGAAGGAACATGACTTCTTTTAGAGTAACTATTTAAAGTAATTTTACAGTGACCTGCACAAAGCAATCTTGGCTCATGCCTGGGGCTCCCAGATATTATAATAATAACAGCTTTAAGGATACTATGATTTTTCTTTTCATTCCTAAAATTGAAATGTATAAAAACTTTCCTCTTCATTTCTATCCATACCATTAATGTTACTCTCTGTCTGTACTTACTGTTTTAATGTTACTGTCTACATCTTCAGGTAGAGGTTATGAGAAAGTGAAAGCACTGAAATGGTGCTGGGCTTATTGATTTCTACCTATCTTTAGCACACAATTAAACCACTTGCAATACACATACTGTGGCTGACAGGAAAGTTAGTCCAAATCAGAACATTTAAAATTGTACACAGTACCTGATAACAGCCATGTATCCTTTACAGTGTTAACATTGGGTTAAGGCAGCTCATATTTTATAGGTCTCACTGATGGCTCCTGCCCTTACTGTGTTCAGGCCTTCCATTCTCTCCCTGAAGTACGAGTAGTACGAAGGAGCCATTGGAAAAGTCCCGTGCAGCCTGATGGCACTGAGTGGGACCAAGGCCATGTAAAACCACAGGTATGCCTTGTTTTCATGGGTTTTTTTGTCCTCTTTTTTTTCTGCATATTCTTCAAGAGGAGGTTCAGTGGGCTTCCTCTACACAGTCTTGTGAGCTTCAAAAGTCCAGAGTGGGAGGTCTTGAGGAAGGTTTTTTTAAGATCCTGTTAATGATGAAGTCATGAGTCACCAGCAGTACTGTGTTCACAGTCTTAGCTAGAGGTGTAGACATGACCATGGACGAATGATGGGAAGGATAAGTGACAGGAAGAGATTCTGCAGGGCACAGGACCTCAGCAGAGCATCTACCGCTTCATATAAGCTTCACTTTCCATCTTTTAAGCTCTTTATTGCTATTACATGCTTGAAGACAGCTGGCCCATCCCTTTAAACTTGCTTGTGTGCTCCTAATCCTCAGAGGGCATTGTGTTGTATTTGTAAAATAAATACAATTTATTACTATTTGCATAATTTTTTAGTTCATATGTGAAGTTTCTAGCGTATTGTTCAAAACTATTCAATGATTTCTTAATCAATTAAAATTGCAAGATTTTGCACCTTAAGCTGAGAAACCTCCGCTACATAATTTCACTTTAATGAATCCCACAATACTGTGTGCCTGGATCCAAAAGTTCCTCTTCCCCTGCTTTTCCCTGTATTCCTGTGTCCTCTGATGCCCAGAATAGAAGGTCAGTTTCCAATAAAGGGATAACATAAAATATATGGAAAATGGAGGAGGACATGGATCCAAGGGCATGAGGACATTCTGTTTCTGTATTTATTGAAAAAGGACATTAGCAAGCCAACCCCTTAGTGTTGAAAGGAGAACACCAAAGGTTGCACAGCATGGAAAGATAGTATTGCCCTGGTGATCCTCAGGGAAAACAGCATCAAATGGTAGAGAAAATAAGAAACCCACAGCAGTTGCTGGAGTGATACCTACTGCTCTCTTGCTAAGGTTGGCGAGTTAGGGGGTGTCAACTGTGCTTTTCTGCATGGATGATTCTACTTATGGCTGCAGCTGGCAATGCCATAGTGCCAAAGATAAAAGATTTAATTCAGAGGATGGTTTGGCACAATAATAAAGGTCTGAAAAATTGGCTCCGAATAAATTGAGATGGAAAAAGGTTCTATCCACTAATGGTGTAAGGCTCCAGAGCAACTGTCAAGGAAAGGCACTGAGGAAGGGGAAAGAGGATTTTAGTGGTTCTGAGTGGGGCGTTGCTGTCATTTGATGGACACTGGAGGGTCTTAACGACTGGATTTGCAAGGGACAGAACTCTGAGTCAGAGGCTCAATTCCCAAGCTATCTCTTGTGTTCTCATCTGGCTTTTTGATTCTGGCCCTTTCCCAGTCAGGATAGAAGTAATGATCAATTTTTCTAATTTTTAACAGGGCAAGAATTGTGAATCAGCCTCTATATCTTAGTCTTAGTCATCCAATGATACAACAATAGAATGCCAAGACACCCTAATCAGCCCCTGTTTACTGTCTGACCCTGAATCATGATGGTCAATTCTTTTGTTTAATAAATGTTGGAACAGTACCATTTCCTTTCTGTATTCTTACCCAGCTTTCCTGACAGGGAGGGAGAACAGGTCTAACTGACCAAAAATGTGGCTGGTGTCTGACATTCATTGTGATAAAATGTGACATTCTGAAATCTGCCATTTAGATCTTGTAGAAATGCAAAATGGTCTAAGTCTGTCCGCCCTGGAGACTCAAAGTACAAGGAAATATGCCCATACTTAGATGGGATGTTAACAGCTGGTGTAAAAATTCAGGTGGAAAAACACTGTAGTTTTGGCCATGAATTCGTATCTTCTTGTATTTCTGAAATAATTATTTTTTCAGTTGTAAAAGAGAAACATTTTTGTATTCTTTGTCTCAGAAAACTACAAGTCCCAATCTTTTTAAATCAATTTTGTCTGCGTCAGGAAGACTTAGCAGCCTCCAAAAGGGCCTTCAAATGCTGTACTTTCAGATAAAGAGCAATACTTCTACCAACTCACTAAAAGTCAGTATTTAACAATAGTTCTTTTTCAGAACCCCAATGAAAGTTCCCTACTGTGTCTAAAAAATGGGTTATTTTAGCTCTAAATTGCCACTTGCCTCCTACTCAGTATTCTGACACTTGGGACTATTTCTGCTTCATCCTTGAAATATTTTCCAGTACATATTAAGCAAGCTGAAACTCATAAGCAAAGTCCTGTCCTTGCATGACTTTTTCCTCTCATTTAAATAAAAAAAGCCAAACAAAAAAGCCCCCATGAAATTTGTTTCTCTTTCCTGATGAAGATCTGTGAAGCTATCTCTTGAATGAGTCATCAGACTTTCCAACTGAATAGATTGGTCTCTCCCCACCTTTTGTTTCTTTTAATGCATGAAGTATAAGTGATCTATGGTGACAGGTTAAACCGTTTCTTTTGAATTTTTGTCATTCCATAGTATAAGCCAGGTCACCTTACTACCAATTATTTATAATGTTCAACTCCTTTAATGGATGTACTTCTGTCAGTGTTAGGGTAAAAAAGTTTGTTGTTCAGACAGCATGCCATATAATATCTTTTAATATAATTTAAAAAAAAAATTCTAGATTTCTGCTTGTACTCAGAATTTTCTCATCCAGTTTAAATCTTGGTTTTATTATTCATTCCTTTTTGACTTTCCAGGAAGAGTTTCCAGAGTTCTAGTTATTTCAGCTCTTAAGGTCTGGTGATTTGAACCAAGATAATCTTGATGCTTCCCATATAAGAACAGAGATGGGAGAGTTTTACACATCAGAGCAAAATCCAATTTTATTTGTTGTGTGGCATGCCCATTTGTTTGTTGTAGCTGACTACTGTGCTATCAGTACTATAAACCTCTACTATGGCTCTGAATTCAGAGAAGCTTAGACATATTTGAGGAAATTAATTTAAAATCATGTAAAGAAACATAAAAACTAATGTTTCTTTTGAAGAGGTTTAGTTTGCTCTTAGATAATACTGCTGGTCTACAGGAGAAAATAGAGGAAGGCTGTCTCAATCTAACATAATAGATGAAAATCTTTCCAAATACTACAAATTTTAAAGCATCTTAACGTTAGTTCACTAAGAAAATGTGTAAAAATAGCCATACTGCTCTTTTTCATGCTGCCCTCTCAAACTATGAGCCAAATAGTCTCATAAACATTGATATGCAAAGTCTCAGAGTGACAAAAATGGGGAGAAATAAAGAAAAGAGTCATATCCCACCCTTAAAGAATAAAAGACTCCTAATACTTAAATTAAAATAAAAACCATTAGGTAATGTTTGGGAATTTCTCTTTTTTTTCATAGTGAGCAGTAGACTGTAAAAGAGTTGGGGACCTAACTCTCACTGAAAATCAGTGTGAACTGATGACACCAATCTTTTTAATATTTTCTGAAAAGCCCAGCTTATAGTCCTGTCCTCTCCTCATCTCTTTCCTTTTCTTCCTCTCCTCCCCTCCCTTCTTGATCCTTCAGAGAGACAAATGTTAATGTTCCAGCCCTATTACAAGCAGAGGCTGAGAAGGTTTTTAAACCTACATTTACCCACAGTGAGTATTGAGTGCTGGTCTGCTTTCCAGCCTGTTGCAAGTAATGGTTATTCAAATAGTAATTTATCTCTTCAAAAATCAATCCATTTGATTCAATCAGTTGAATTGAAAAGTGATATGACTGCTAACAGCGTGTACAAAGGTGTATGTGGTCCTCTGCTATACTAAGCTACTCTTACCAGTCACTTATGTCTGCTGTTACAAGATGATGGCATTAAGACCAGCCACATGATGTAAGGTTTGGTATAATGGTCTTTCTTAACAGCACTACTGCCTTGTTGCTCTTTGCAGCTCCTTCTGCTACAGAGTAGTGGGCATTTGGAGGGAGGGTCTGAATAATGCTTAGTGTCATGTGAAAGGTGGGAGTTTAGATTTTTACCTGTTGGTAGCCCTGGGAAAGTCAAGATCTTGGTGTCCAACTGTCTGTCAGTGTCTCATAATTAGACAATTCAGCAACAGATTCACAAGGTCAGAGGGCACTTTGACCACCCTTGTTAAGGGGGACTCAACAGAGCAAAGACCCCCCAGCGGGTCCTGCCAAGGTGTTTTCTGCTACGGCAACTGTAAAGACTCGCTTCACTCACTTGAACTTTCATGGAATAACACTTGTGTTAATACAAACTGTGACAGATTAATAAGGTTGAAAGGTTTTTAGTGAGAGTGTCTACTGCAAAAATATGTTTTAAAGCAATCTACTGATACTTATATTAAGCAAGCACAAGCTCTGATATGAAGCAATCTACTAATATACTATGGGTTGAGCACAAGCACAAGCTCTAGTCCTAAAAGTAGCATTTAACACTCATAGAGAGTATTTCTCACCCAAGGTGTCCCCATGGGCAGGGAGAAGATGGACTCAGCCTATTGACTGATCCCAGAAGCTTCGGTGTAGGTCTTCTCCAACTTTTCCCCTATCCCCAACTTACTTTTATACTATTTTCTTTATGTTTGGTTGGAGTTTGAATGGCTGTGGTCATAAATACCTTTTACTTCTGATTGGTGTACCTAATGGGAAGTGGGGTGGTGGTTGTGGCTTGACACTTTAGGAAGGGGTTGGATATGGTTGTTTGCTTCAACAGCAGAACATCTTGATTTCCCTTATCAGACAGGTACCGTATGGTCTTGTTACCACAACGTTCTCCCATTCTGCTGGGATTAGAATGGAGGGGGGCCGCGGAGACTCCACTTCATTCCACACTCTGTTGTGTTTCTCTGAGCATATGTTTCTCTTTGTATTGGGGAGCATGTCAACCTCAGTCTGTCCAGGGAGTTGCAGCTGCTTTTTAACCTAGAATTCTGAATCCCCTCTGGTTTTAACTCTGTCCATCATCCCACACTTAGTCACAAAGTGATGTCCTGGTCCTGCAGCAAGGATGTTTGGCAAGTAAAGATAGCTGCTGTGGGTGACATATGCTGGAGATCAGGCTCTGAGAATAAAGAAGTAAATCCTGTTAGAGCCTGAAAAAATCCAGCCGGTGCCTGTAGTTGTTATTTCCCAAAGGCCCAGCAATTCTTGCCCTCTATGAGCAGGATTAAAATTAAAAAAGATTGAACAGGTAGTGAAAAAATTCTAGTGTGGGTGAAATGATTGTTGTGTATCTTTTTCCTTAATTAAGAAAAGAATAGTGTCAGAGATATCTTGGTTTCAGGGACAAACTAAATGATTTTCTGGAAGAATAAAAGATACTTTCTGTTTTAACCGATTGAATTCTCAATATAGAGATAATAGGCTTGCTACAGAGAACTGGAATGACAGGGCCTGGGCTTTGCCATGCTCATGGTTGTAACCAAACTCAAACCAGATGAAGGAAGCTGATTCTACTAATACGAGTTTTCTTCTTCCAGACTTTAGTGGACTGAAAGTCTGCGTGTGCTTCACACGCTGTTCTTCATGGCCAGAAGGAGGGTAATAGAGGGAGGTCAGGGGGTTCAATTAGTCATTCCTTTGGGATAGTGCAGCTCATTAAGCTTAAAAATGGTAGGAGAGTTCCAGTCATGACAGTTTCTGACAGTCCCACTTGTGTTTGTGGCTTCAAGAACATGGCATGTGTTCACAGCTGAACTTTCAATAGTAGCTAATTCAGTGCTGAATCAGTCACTAAAGCTTTCAGATCAGTTGTGCCTTTGGAAAGGAGGAAGCTGAGGAGAGAGGAGCCCTGAAAAATGAAATAAAGGAGGAAGAAATTCTCAGTTTCTTGGCCCTGGCAGTATTAAGATTTCATTGTGAGTGGGACAGTTTGAAATGAAGCAGACTAAAATGTCTCCTTCTCTTGAAAACTCCTTACAGTGAATCCTAACCATGTGCTTGAGACTTACTGTTCTCACTGGAAATGAAGCATCAGAAAGGTCAAAAACTCTGCTTGCAGGGAAGTGTTCTAATTAGTCACTTTCTACATCCCCACAACACTACTCTTTCAATGACATTGAGGCAGGAGTCAGTTCTGTCCAGCAGCATCTCAAGCCATCTGCTTTCATATGGCTGGTTCTGCTTCATTTACTGTGACTCCTCTGCATTCCATCTGACTTCCAAATTTGTCCTTGGCTCTGGCTATCCAAGCGCATGTCTAGATGTGTGAATGTGCTCCGGTAGTGACGCATACTTGATGATGATGTAATTTTCCCATCAAACCTAGTTTTGGTGAAGAATTTAGTACTAGCAATCATTCAGATGAAGCATCGATAACATCTGCTCATCCTTTTTTTTTTTTTGCTAGTCTCGTCTTTCTTTGCAAGGACCATCTGTTTCAGAGTACTTGCATCTTCTGAAATTCCTCTTTTCCTTTTAATTTTTGTTTCAGAGTTTTATTCCTGTC
This sequence comes from Myrmophylax atrothorax, assembly GCA_026770055.1. Lineage (NCBI taxonomy): Eukaryota > Metazoa > Chordata > Aves > Passeriformes > Thamnophilidae > Myrmophylax > Myrmophylax atrothorax. The sequence goes on along the minus strand of JAOXXN010000001.1, from coordinate 14,089,349 downwards.
TTTCCATAAACCTCTGTAAAGCTATACCTTCTTCTGGTTCTGATGACTGTCTACCAGATTTGGATCTTTACAAAATGTCATGTTCTCATGGCTCTGTTGTGCTTTAATTTTCTTTCGGTGCTTTGTCTCTGCTTAGCCCTTCTTACTCTCTCTGCTCCGAGAAACTCTTGAGATAAGGGATCATCATAATGCTTTGGTCTAACAGTGACACTTGTGAAGTCAGTATGCTGACAGATCTCCCTGTGGTAAAATAGAAACTATATATCCTGTTACATTCAGTGAACTATAGTGCTGTTTTGTTTCTTTTTTTTCCAGTTTTATCTCAAACTAAATACATCTTTGTCTAATCATTGCTAAAAGAATTAGTGCAATCCCACAGGGTGCAGAGGCTTTTTGGAAAACAGCAGCAAAAACAAAAACAAAAAATCCCCAAAAGAATCACTTCTTCAGAAATATTTTCAGAACTTAAAAAGTGACTATTGAAATTTGCGATACATATTCTCCTAAGCCAAGCTACAATGCTTAAAATATCTGAATTTACCAAGAAGTTTGTTTTTGTTACTAAATACTATGTGTTAAAGGCTCTTAATTTACCCATGAATCTTTTGATAATGATAAAATCATGTATTAGGTTTCACATTTCACAAGAAAATGAGCTTCAGACCCAAACAGTGTGTTTGGAAATCAAGAGAATTAGGACTGACTGACAGTGTAGCCTGAAATGTGCTTTGTGATTTTTGGCTTGCCATGCTCTGGGTACAACAGTAATACTATCTTCAGCTATCAAGTGTTCCAAGGTTTGGTTTGTAAACACTTTAGGATTCTACAGTGGAAAATGATGCATGAAGTTTACAGTTAATGATGTTCAACGTAAAGAAAAGATACTGTAATTCTACATCATGTTTTTTCAGCTGTTGTGGGTAATGTCCTGGTTGTATCCCAGTGCAAAATCCTACCTGGATTTCTCATGTTCATTTTAACTGGAATAAATGCCATCTGTTTAGTCACATAGAGGAAGTAGTCACAGTGTTCCTCTTGAGGCAATTCATTCAGATGATTAAGTCAGGAGACTGGTCTGCTTCAACTCCTTCTGTCAGTGGAGTGGGATGTTCCTTCAGATGAAAACTGACAGCAGGAGCTTAACAGATGTATCAATAGCTGTATCTGTACTGGTAAGAACAGGGAGATAGAAGGGATTGCACCCACATTGCTTTTGACAGATATTTTCTAGGACCAGCTAGGCCCCTTTTCACAGCACTGGGCATATCTGGATTTTCTTCTGGACAGCATACAATGGCTAGATGGTCCTAAGACATAAGAATGTTTTCTTCCAGTTCTAATTGCCTTAAATACTCTGATAGGCTCTGCTAAAAAATATGCATACTATTCAGATAGAGTGGCCCCTAGCTGGAATAAACCAACACTAGACTGAAACTTGGAGAGGTCCAGTGAGCTCACTTCAGCACATGCCTGGGAGCAAACAAAAATATGTGGAATTAGAAGAGACAGAACACTAGAGTAAAGAGGTGAACATGAGAAGTGGACTTGTTGTGATATGGGTGTTTGGTTTTTTTTTTCTAGTTGCTTTTTTTTGTTTGTACTTTCAGGAGAGAACAATGGAATTAAGCTGTTATCTTCCACTATTGATAAGTGATGCCCAAGTCACAAACACCCTGGCTATTTTCTTTTGTTCTTCACTGGAGCACTGAACATGAGACTTCAGCTCTGAGGCACAGTGTTGCCCAATTTTGGGTGAAATGATTAATGTAGAAAAAATTGCAAAATAGAGAAGAAGACAGAAATATTACAGGATTCTTTTTATGTAGTTAAACCAGGATTTTGTTTCCTGACTGTCAGCTCCCTTCTCTCTGGACTCTTGTCTCTGTCTCACCTATATTCCCATCTGTCCATGTCCTGATTTCCCTCTGGAGATGTCAAGTTTGAGCCTAAGAGTAGGCTGAGTTTTGAAATTCTTTAACATTTTCAGGAGTCCTTGTGAGGTTGTATAGGTGGGATTAGGCTGTCCATAGGTTTATTCCACCTGTTGGAAACTTAATCACCTCTTTGATCCTTCATATTCCTCATAAGTCTTTCCCAGAAGAGGTGTCTTCATATGCAATGCCAGTGCTTGCACGACACTCTGAAGTGAAAGCGTTATACCAAGTAGCATGGAAGAAGAACAAATAATGGCAGTTTTGAGCATGAATGTGATTATAATGACCACTCCTGAATCCTAAAAAGCCCAAAAATTCTGTAATTTATTTACATATATTGTAGCTCTTCAACTGGAACCATCGTGGAGAGCACATCATTGTGCTAGGCCAGGAGTGAAAATAGTTCCTGTCACAGACAACTTACAGTTGAAGTACAAAATGGGAGACAAGTGGTTATTGCAAAGAGATAATGAAAATACATGCTAAAACCAAAGGTGGGCATTTGAATATATTTCTTTCTCCTCTTCCCTTTTTAGTCAAGTACAACGCTGCCAGTGGAGGGGCAAAGCAGTCCCAGCTTGGGCTCACTTTAGTGTTTCTGACTTCCTTTAGGTAGCTGTGTTATTTTTATTCTTAAAAAAGCTGGCTTGAACAGGACTGGAGCAGGAAATTTGTTGTCCTTCATAGTGTAACTTTGCAGTTCATAACTGGGACAGGAAAAAAATGGGTATGGAAAAGATAATTAAGTGTAGTCACTTTTAGAAAACAGACAGTTTTTAAAAAGTGATTCAGCAGCTTCTTGACTCTTCAGTGTTCCAGTCTTAATTGCTGTATCATAATGGCAAATACAGACTGCATTGAAACCTTTGTTTTACTCTGTCTCCTCTCCTCCAAAATTCAACTACTCTTACACCCCTCCAGTCCTGAACTTTTTCTTTCACTTTTCCCTTTCTCTTCCCTTCTCTGCTTCGTAGATCTAGTTTTCAAGTCCTGCTTTGGTACAAATTGATGTGGATAGCCAAGTGCTTTTCCTCTCCATTATCAGCATGATATTAGATATATTGACATGGTACCCTTTCACTCCCTAGAGTTTACTTCATTCTGTTATGCATGAAATAAGTGAGTAAATATTCAGTGGGATAGAGAGAGGGTCTGTCACTCCCTTGTTCTGTGAGAGTCACACTGCAACCATTTGGCCCAGGATATGTCAAGAGCAAGAAATTACATCTCAGTTTATGCAGCAAAACAATGAACTGTTTTCAAAGATCAATCTGTGTTAAGTGCTGTGTTCATTCACACCCTGCCTTTCTGAGTAGCTTAGACGTGAACACTGGCACGTTACAGACCAGATGGAGCCCTCAGGTGGATACAACTGTATGTATAACTCTAAAGGGAGAGGAGGTATGTTACCACCTTTTCATAGAGGTTAAAGTAGGAACATGGAGACTATATTCTCTGCCTAAAACTACATCACTAAGCAAGCATCAGAGCTGTGAAATTTCAATGTTTTTTACTCCTAGTCTTGTACTTCAGTCATGGGATCATACTCTTTCCCTTGTTGTTATTATACCCTTACCCACAGCCATGCTGATGTGTAACAGAGCTTCTAATTCTGGATCTTCCTAGATCCTGCTTATGCTCTAGACTAGGTCACAAGCCCTGGATCAAGCTCTCAAGGATTAAAGACCTTAGCCACCTAAACCATTGAAGCAAAGAAAATTTATCTCTCTGTGTGACTTGACTCGTGAATGATTTGCTTTCTTTTTGCACTGCTTTGCTTGCCTGTTTGCAATTTATTTTTCTGTCACATGTAATGTAATTATTTGCACTTTACACTATATCAGAGCAGGAAAAAAAATTATTTATTTGAATAAAATTAACAGTGACCTCATTGTCTTTTCAGCTCCTTAGGCAGAGCACAAGCTTGTCGTCAGCAGCAGGAGTAATACTGGTTTCATTCAGCTGGCTGACCTGAGGAACTGCATGAAGGCCTCTGATGCCATCCTGTTGAATTTCCCGGTCTTATGGGGGAAAGCATCTGGTGGACAACCAGAGGATGGTAGTTCGTAGAAGACTTCTTTCCACAATTTTCTTTTACTCTTTTGGCTGATGGAAGAGTGATGTACGTCAGTGACACAGTGCAAGTCCTAGAGCTTATTTTTGGAAAGTCTTTTTTACTCCAGCAGCTGAGTGTCTAGGTGGATGTAGGGTCTGTTTTGTTGCAAATTGTCCCATTTTCTCTGTGGAATGTTTTGTAATAAGAAAGTATTCTCACAGTAGAAATTATTCAAGGCAGTAACAATGACTATGTTTTTTTCTTCATAGGGTACCTCAAGGCAGTTTCAGAGATGCAGTGAAACCAGGACACACCAGAAAGTGTGACACTTGGTTCAGGAGAAAAGAAAGAGGGCAAACTTAACACCTGTGCCAAAGTGGAAAGGGAATCTCATGGACTGTAAAGATTTTTAAGTTGGGTAATTCCCACTTTGAACAGGAGCTGGTCCACATTGGATTAAATAATACATGGTTTTTCCTGCTGTTTTCTCCTATGAATAGTTAAAGAAGTATCAAGAGCCAGTGAAATAAAAATTATGTTTTTCGAAAGGCTTAAAAAATTAAAGTTTAAAACAAAACAATAAAATTTATATAAGACCTTTTGCCATATTTTATAATGCAATTGATGCCTAACTCCAACAGATAAGCACATTCATATTATAGCTCAGAGGCTTCAGTGGGCATTAACACCTTATAAAGTATGTACTTTCAGATTGTTATTGTTTCTTAAACAGGCCTTTTCCAGGGAAGTTTTGCTAATTTTTTTAAAAATGAATTTTTTAATTGTAAAAAAACGTCGGCAGAGGGTGACAGAAACAGGAATAATTTCAAAGTTATAAAAGGATGCACTTATTTGAGAACAGTAATAGGTAGACTAATGGATGGAAGGATAGTACTGGTTTCATCAGGTTCTTCTGAGTGTGAGGGAATAGTGAAAGCTCAATCTGTTGTATGTTAGATCCAGCTGCCCATTGCCCAGGGGCCTCTTTTAGCTGTTGAGAGTTACTGGGACACAAGAGTGCTTCAGCCCATGCCCTACTTACATAGTCTTGCTTTGAAAGCTGCCAGAAATCTGTTGGCGAAAACATTTTTCACCACCCAAGAATATCCTTCAAAAGGAATATTTTTTTTTTTTGAGGGAGACAACCTTCCCAGCTGCCTTGCATTGCTATTTTAGTTTCTTGGTACCATTTGCTGAACAACTGTGTATGCTGCTATTCCTGTCTTCCCGTGGGTACAGTTTTTCCAGAACTGTTAAGAGGGCTGGAGTTCCCTTGGCCAGACATATGATGCAGGATGTATATGAAGGAGCACCTTCACAGTTCCTCATCCCTGTTCAGGTTTGTGGCTTTGCCAGGTTGTTTCCTGCTTGGTTTCGGTCCTCTTCTCAAGGCAGGAAGGGATAGACTGACTCCTTTCTGATGGCTGGCCCTCTTTGAAGCAACTCCTTTGCAGCTCTGCTGTATTAAAAGCTCTCTGGGATCAGAGAAAGGGACAGAGAGGGTTGTTTACATTTGTGTGTTGTCAGTTAAGCTTTTGGATCTTCCTTAGCATCTATCAACCCATAGAAAACAAAAAGAAGAGAGAGGCCTGAGGGACAAAGGAGGATGGTAAAAGGAAAATCAGGAAAGAAAGGACAGGATTCTTGTACCAGTAGAGCAGATCTGACCCTCTGTCACTGCACTCTACTGATAATGAAACTGTTGGGTGGGGCAAAGCACTTTACTAGCTATGGGTAAAAAAGGTTTGTAATAGGAAGTTATTAATGTATTAAAATATACACTGATTCAATAATTACATGTTCACCAGTAACTCTGGAGTCATGAGAGAATCCTCTTATAGCAGTGGGCAGGAGCATTATTCTTTCTGAATGTAGTTATGATAATTGTTTTCAGAAGATATGGTGTATTTTCCCATGCTCAATTGAAGCTATACTTTACATGAGTTCTGGGGAAAAAGGTATTTTCATAATCTACTAGAAAAAGTGTTTGTGAAAAATTAAGTGCTTTTTTCCCAACAAATTTCTTTCATGGGCATTCAACACGGAGCTTGTGTAGCGTAACCTACTCTTGCCTTGACCTTCCATAGTGTAACCTACTCTTGCCTGCCCTCACACATGCATTTTCCCAGGTTTTTAGTCTTTACACTCTGTAGCACTCCAGTATCTGCAAGAGTTAAATGGTCTCTTTTTTGCTTCTCTCATTGTCAGCAAAATGGTGATGAAATAAGTCTCAGAAAATTTTCCTTTTAATCAAATGTTAGGAGTAACCTACTTCAGATGGCAGGCTGAATAACCAAGAAATCAAACAAAAATTAGAAAATGTTCCTCCCTATATAATTTAATATATAAGTTCTTACATGACTCAATTTAATAATAAAACTCTTAATGACTTCACTAGGGAGAGGTTTGTACCTGGTCTGGAATGTGTTGGAAGAATAAGCCCAGAAACTGTCATGGATGCATTCGACTCCTCAACCAAATTAGCAGTAGTTTGGTTCATTCTCCAAAGGAGGTGAAGACCTGAACCATAAGTGGGCCAGCAACTCCTCTTATTCCAATCTGTTCTCTGGAAACCATGAAGGCCAGAGTGGCCCAGTGAGCATCAGTGCACATGAGCTTGGAACATAGACCATGTCATTAACATTGAATAGAGTGTGGTTCTTCCAAGACTCATTTATGAAGGAACAGAGGAAGTTGTGGGTTCGAGTGTCATGCATATCTTTCCCATGGCATGTAATTTGGCTGTGAGTCAACCATTTTATCCTATAACTATGAAAGCGTAAGGGAGCTCCCTTTGAGCTCTCCCTGCTAAGCTGCATGGCAGTGATCTCCTCTTGAGCTGGGATGCCTGTCAAGGTTGCTCCTCAAGGCCTAGACCAACCATCTTTTGCAGGTGACTGCTATCGTGCATAGTGCTGTACTAAAATACACTAAGATTTTGTCTTGATAACTTGGCAACAGTTTCATAATTGCCCTTCTTATCCAAATGAAAGCACTACTGTCAGGAAAGGCATAAAGCACAAAATAGAAGTTCTTCTACATTTTGTAAATCCATTAATATTTGTTCTGATCAGAAATTAGAATGAGAAAAAAAGTCTAATAAAAACACACAAAAGACGACTAGAAACAAATCCTTCCAATCTCCAGTCAGACACTGCCCTAACAGCATGGTCACTGAGCTACTTCCAATTAAATTGAAACTGAAGACTCTTTGTAAAAAGTGTCTTCTTTAAAGTGACTACTATTTTTAGAAATTATCCCATTTTTAGTTCAGACAATATTTCATAATATGGATTATGTATTATCATCCATATTCATAATATAATTATTCACTAAAGAGCTCTTGAAGTGATGACGAGAAAATGTCCATTGCTCACAGATCTTTCAAGAACAGAAAAACAAGATAAACACGTAAGACTACAATGAAGCTGTGGCCCCTGAAGTTCATCTTTTCTGAAGAAAAGATTCTAAGACTGTCTGCAGGTTTCTGCTTTGAATCCTTATTTAGGATCCTGCTGACTGTGTCAATTTGCTGAGAATAGGCAATTTAGACCACTCAAAGAACTACTGTGAAAGGTGTTGGCAAAAGTGGTTTTATTGAAATATGATGTTATGAAACTCTGACTTACCAACATTTGATGGCAAGTTTCACTCTGTTATGGTACTGCACAGAGGATATAACAATAATTCAAAACTACCAAGACAGAATCAAAGTTACAAAGACAAAAATCTGCGATTTTCTTTAGAAAGTCATTTCACTTGAGATGAGCTCTTCATGGATCAAAAGAGACTGCAGGGTTTCGCATGACACTTGCACAGCAAATCACAGCAGTATTTTGCCTTTCAGCCCAGAATGGTTTGTTCAACACCACGCTACTTCATCTTTGAATAAGGTTTTAACCTGAGAGGAATGCCACAAGAAACCTTTATTCATTCTTTCTATTTTCATTCAGAGATCCCTTTTCTTGCATTTGCTCCTTATCTTTGACACTCATTAAATCTCAAACTAAGGTGAAAAGTGCTTCTTACAAGGGAGTAGCACATCATCTCAGCTTTGTCTATGCCTACGACCCCATTTCAAAATTGGGGTTTTTTTCTGCATTGAAGTATTTTGAACCATTAGCTTTCTGACAGTTTCAAGCTGCAACTTGAAATATGCTGGGGCAGGCCTTGAATTATGATTCCTTTTTGCATTACAAATTTTTTGCTTGTGGATGCTTGTCATGTTGTAATGCATCTCTACACGGATGACAGGATTCAACTTCTGCCTGTATTCATTGGCTTCCAGGGGTGGACTGTGCAGTCCTTTTTTATTTTCATGAAGGGCACGTGAAATGTGCTGAGCAGAAACAAAACACATTACACTGTAATTCACTGGAGTATTATGTGCCCTTCATGCAATTTGCATGACAGCCACTGCCTTCTCTCTACTGGAGCACTGTTGGAATCTTTGTGTCTCCAGCACTCCCTTGTGAAGATCTTCCTTTTGTTCATGAAATGCCAAATTTATTTGTAACTGAAAAACATTGTTCATTCTTGCTAACTAGGACAATAATTTTTCTTTCTTCCTTCTTCCCCAACCTGATTGGGACACAAGTTTATTCTACAATATACTCTCCAGTGATATGTCTGTCTCATTCAATTTTAAATGTCTTATATAAAGGAACTCTGTTACAGAAACTACTTAATAGCATTTGAGGGCCAGATTGTGACTTGAAGTTTACGGATCTATAAATCACACAACCTTTCTGAATCTTGATTTCAAACATATGGGATTTAAGGTACTGTATTCAAAAAGAGGTACAAAAGGAGTGTCAGAAACTTGTGACCTTTCCGTTTTGCTGTGTCAACTTGGCTTCCAGAGTAATGGTGCAGGTGCGAGGTAGTTGCTGCAGGATAGGTCAGCAGTAAATGGGAAGGAGGTATGCTGACAAAGAGATGAGCATGACTTCTTTTACCCAGTGTGGCTTCCCTTCGGTGCTCTTGGTCGTTTTTTGTGTTTAGTTGCTGTTAAAACTGACAGCTGTGGTGATAAGTAGAAGAGGTCTCTATCCATCCACTGAATATCATCCTCTGATTCCTACAGAAAAAGGTTTCCTCTTTCTACTTGTACATTTTCAGGTTAGTTTGGCCATTTGCTGAATAATCAAAGGTCTTGCTCTCCTGTCTTAGGTTAGGTTGGGAATGAAACTTGCACAATGCTTTAAGCAGTCATGTTGCAAAATACATATGGACTTTGCATATAACTGGTAAGTGGAAGGTAGTGCAAATCTTTTCCTTTAAAATTCTGCCAATAGCTGTGAGTGGACTGCAAGCTAGGCTGCATCATCGTGGTTCCTAGAATGATACTGAAGGTTATAAGGCAGTGTTGATCAGTTCTGTCCATATTTGATCATGTGTGCTCACTGAGTCTCATCTGACTATTCCTTCAACTTCTCCAAATTCCTGTGCACAGGAAGAAAATCAGGACTCACAACTTGTGTTCTATTTGGGGCTGCCCTTTTTTGATTTACCTCATCATATAACTTGCCTGTCTTGTTCTCATAGTTGTTTGCTCAGATGAAAAAAATTGGTGTTTATTTTTCTTTAGCTATGAAAACAAGGTTATACTGCATTTACAGCTTTATTTGCCATATGTAGTGCCAGTTTCCCTTCTCTTTAGAAATTTAGAAAGTTCATAGAAAGTCAAACATCTCAGTAAAATCTATGTTTATGACTATGAATACTTAACACTGGTGAGATTTTGAACAAGCCTGTAGGTAAACTGAATTTCTTTATACGGTCCATTACTTTTTTCATTCTACTATAGGAGGCTCTTGTGTATTTAAGATCTCTTAAAGACCGTTTTGTTGTTGGTGGGGTTTTTTGCCAGTAATAACTCCACAGAGCAGCAGATAAATTAATTCTTTCCAGGTGGAATGAGAAGGCAGAGTGCTGATTATTGCCATTCTGTGTGTGAGTGTAATGAGGTGTCAAGGAAAAATTAGGTTTGTGGTGTTTCTTCTCAAGTTGGATGAATTCAGCTCAAGCATAGCTTCTTCTGGAAAAATGTTGATGAGGCTTTCATAAATAATTAAAAATTGACTCACCTACCAGTTTCTATATAGAAGGTCAACAAGCTTCTGCATACAAAGAAACTGTGTTTTGGAACTCCTTTGTAAGAAAGAAAGGGTATAGTTGTGTTTTTATTGCTTTGTTCCTTCATCCCATTTAAGCATCTCTAATTTAGTATGCGAAGACATTTCTTCTGTCTTTAAATGCAGTTAGTGGAGGGTTGTTTATCAGCCCAAATTACTGCCAAGAACTTTCCTGAGAGCTAGAAGATCTATTTTAAGAAACTTTAAAAAATGATCTGACTGTCTACGAGAATTGGAAAGGAAAGTTTTGATGATACTCAATTGTTGTTCCTGAGCCCATTTGAACAATGAAAGTCCATTTGACGAAGGAGAACAAACTTTCAACAGAGGGTTTGTTCTTTGTAATGAAATGATGAGATCCTTGTTATCATAGTTCTTTTGCATCTGGCTTCCTGTCAATAGACCGAGCATGATGTCTGATTACATTTTTTTCTTTTTTTCTTAGAGTTTTGTTAAGTTCTAAAATGGTAATTTTTGATAATAGAGTCAACTAGCCATGATAGCTAACTCTAAAGACATAAAAACTATCAGTGAGCAGATCATCTTGCTTTTTTTTATGCTTCCGCATGCACAAACTCCTTTTTTTCCTCTTTAAATAATTTCTTCTTTTCCTAACAACTGATGAGACCAGCAAATCATAGAATCACAGAATTAGTGGGGTTGGAAAAGACCTCTGAAATCATCAACTCCAACCCTCATACTCAATCATACTTGTCTGTTTCTTCTTCATTGTGCACATGCTTCTCAAGATGATAGTAGAACTGATATTCAGTTCAAAGGAACAAGTTCTGTATAATCAATGAAGAACCATGTGTGATAATAAAGTTTTGTTGACTTTTTATGTTAATACCAAAACCCAGAAAAGTTGTGTCTCCTGCTTTAGTTTGATTGGTTGGGGAACCATGTTGTTGACAGGAAACTGCTGTGATGAAGGCCTTGGCAGCACTTAGAGGAATATGAACGATGTGAGTGCAACATTACAACCTTTTTGTATTTGATGAGATAAATCAGCCCCCAGATGCATTGGAATACCAGAGGGACACACTGTGGCTGTGTGCTTTGTGCATAACTCAGGGTAACTCTGCTCCTGCAGATGTTTATCAGTAATGACAACATTCTGTGAGCTGTGACTATAATGTTTTGGTCTATGTCCACAAGCTGGTTTTCGTTTTCTCAATAAAGACCTCCCTTAATAAAAATATGAAATTTGAAATTTTAGTGTCCCAGGATTCCTACACTCAATTTTATTGGCTGTGCCCTGACACTATCAAACCTTCAATATATTGCACCTACCACACATCTGAGCATATATTTTTCTCTTTCATTCTCTTTTTTCCTATGTAAAATATTAGAAATTGATTCTGTATTTACTCAATCAGTTTTAAACTGCTGTTATCCAATGAACTTTGAGTCTGTTTTATTTAAATCCCTACAAAATTTAAACTCCAATCAGTACAGTAATCTACATATATGATATCTCCAAAACCCAAGGCAGAGTAAATTTTCATTTGCATTTTAAAGGCAACTTTTTCTAGGATCATTTTTAATTAATGTATTGGCAATAAGGAAAGATAGTTAAAATTACTAGAAAGCTGTCTCTGACAAGACACAAAATAGGTACAGGTTTAAAGTTCAAAGCTAGTATAATTTGGATTCTGACATAGCACGTCATCCCTCCTCTTACTGACATGGTAAGCTGAAATAGTCTTTTTGAAGGCACTTTCAAATTTTAGAAAAAAACTAGTAAGGTGGGAAAAGGTCAGGATTTGATGGCAGACCGTAAGTAGCAGTCAATTTTCAGAACTTATTCAGAATATGAAATACATCTGTACTAATTCCACCAGATCCAGTGAAACTATTGGTGGAGTAATGTAGGCTTCATTGTATGTAAAGATGACCATCAAAACTTGTTACAAAGTTTATTGAAATCAGTGAGAAGACTTACACTATTTATCTCTTTTGATATACACTTCTTAAAATTGTTCTCCTTTTTTCTTAAAACACACAAGTGTGCACTTATCAAAATGTACTGGTCTTGGTAATTATTTTCAAGCTACTCCATTCATGTGTTCTTGAGCATGCCTGAGTCTTGTCAGTCTTGTTATCTGAATCAAAACTGCAGCAAAATTACTCATCTTTTAGGATAGATTTTAAACCTCTCCTTATGTCTACAAATAATGCAGGCTTCTCACAGCACTGTCTAATGACTGGGAGATATGGACACCAACCAAAACTGAGTGTCTTATCTATTTTGAGGAGCGTGAATACATTCAGTAGTAGAACAGCAGCAGATCTTGGCTTTTTAGAAGCATTTCAATTTTTTGCCCAGATGCTATCAAATACTTTTTTTCCTTAAGCTTGGATATAGATACCAACTAACAATTCTTGAATATACTGAAAGTTCTACATATGTGTTTCCTTGATTCTAGTGGGAAAGGTCAATGTCAGATAGTGAAAAAAAGTACATCTATTTGGTATTGGTAAGCAAACAACTTTCCTGCAAATAACTCTTTTCCTTGCATAAGATTATCCCCTTTCAGGGTCAGGATTCAGGAACTTCCTCTTTACTAAAACCAGATTTAATACTGCAATGTGAAATCACGGATTAGTGGGAATACATGTAAAACAACTTTTGTATCTGCATTATTGTTCCTAGGCCAATGAGTGTTTGCATAGATGATGGCAAAAACATGTTCTTCAGATAAAATGTCAGTTCAGAAAAATATTGGCAGTTGGAAATGGTTGTATGGCATCCCAGTAGTGAATGTGGCCTGGTTCTGCTTTCTCTATGAGCCCATTTTGCAGGGTAGCCATTTTCTCTGTACCTGATACATTCATCCTGCATCAGGAGAGTAAGAGAGTGGGTAGAGATGCCTTCGGTGCTTTTATTGACAAAATCATTGTTACACCATATAGAAGTTCTAAATACCGGGCAGAAGAACAAAATTACCTTTCCTTTGAAGGAGGTCAAGACTTTGCTTATAAGATCTTGCAATTATATGATGTCCCATGCTATGCTGTTTCTGGTGTCTTCAATCTCATGTCTTCAATTTTTTTCTGTGACCCAGGGACTGTGTCCTTAATATTGTTTCTGAAGATCTGTTCAGAGCACTACAGTTCCTGTTCTTCCTTTTTACTGTCCGAATGCCACAACTCATTTGCCCATCTTGCCTTGTTGCCAGGCTCTTATCTTTCCTGGCTGGCATTAGAACTTAATAAGCAGCTTCCCATATCTGACCATCACATGCTTCAGTATAGCATTCTCATTAGCTTGTAGATTGCCTGTATCACCTCTCTGAGAGAAAGGATTGTCAACATGCTGGCGTGTCTGTTCTGCATTTCTAGGCAAACCAATTGTCACTTAAGAGAACATAAATAACACCATAATACACCACTCAAGATTGCAGTGGTGCAAGATCTCATGGACAAACAAGGTCCTGTCACCATTGTGTGTTACATTCTGTTCTTTCTATTAAACCAGCCTGTAAATTAGCAATCCATAAAAAAACTGGATCAATAGCACATCTTTTGTTACTGGTAGAGAAAAAAAATTAGGAATATTTTACAAATCCAGTGCTTTCTCCTCAGAGTCTGATGGAAATGGTAAAAACAAAGCAACTGATAATGAGGTAGCTGTTGAACAGTAAACATCTGGGGGGGTTATTATTATTTTTATTCTATTGTTTGGAACTGCAGTTGGATCTGAAGTGTGGAAGAGGCACTGTGAGGAAAGTTTGTTTCTATAACAACACGAGTTCCCTTTCTTAGCTTCTTTCTTGAAGTGGAAAAATACCAGCGTTTATTTCAGATGGAAGGTATTGGACAGCACTGGCAGTGTGTGAGACAGTAAGTCGCAACAGGGTTTAAGGCTATGCTTGTGTGTGTGCAATATTGTCCTAGGGAGATAAAAGCTGGTGGTTTTTTTGGTTTTGGTGTTTTTTTTTCTTTTCTAAAAGTTTATTAAAGCTGCATGTCTATGTGCTCACCTGAAATCATGCTGCTGACTCTGCTTTCTAACCCATCTTTCTGATGCTAGTATTTTAGGAAGGAATCACATTAGGGCATTGTACCTGAGTGAAGTCAATTCCCTGCCACCTAACCATTGAACATTACTGTGAAAACACATCCCATAAGTGAATGGGGCCACCTGTCTTCCCAGTGTCACAGAAAGAAGGAAACAAAATGGTTTGGGGGCTGCCTTTGAGTCAGCTGAAATTATCCCCCACCACAGTGTCTGCCCCTTATGGGTGCACAGCTCTCACCTCTACACTCATTTCAGCCTCTGTATGCCTGGTAGTGCTTCTTCATTCTTTCACCTGCAGGACTCCCAGGATTATTCAGCCAGAGGGTAGATGAGTCCTATTCCACATGGTATTACTGTGACAGAATGACTAGTACGGTATAGGAAGGTTCACACTATTGTTGATTTGATGCACCTTTACTGCTGTCATCTCCTCTTGCACACATACTGGCACGTGGGTGTCTAACTTGCATTGAAATGTACACAAAATACTAATTTAGAGAAGCCTTTTCCTGGCTGTTGAAAAGCTGTGGTTTGGTGACTAAGTTAGGCTTTGTTTTTTAGCTGTTTTTTCTTAGTTACTCAAATTCATGAGAGATATTTTAGGTGATACTCTCAAAGATTGTGTTTCCGAACCAGAGACTCCAATATATTAACTTCCTGCCATTGCTCCCATTACATTTTAAGTAGTTTATTCGGATTTCAGCAAGGAACTGCCCAACTTTTTTAATCTGTCAAAAATGCAAAATTAGAATAACCAAACTGTGATTGCTACCTATGGGTATATCTGTTCTCTTTCAAGTCTCCTCCAATTCTTGTGCCTTTACATGTTGTGCATGAGACCATAATTGTCACTCGTTGTAACTAGTTCCTGCAAGTCAAATCAGCTGTTGTAACAGGTTTGTAGCTTATATCATTTGAATTCACTGGCCAGCATAGAACAGATAACCTTAAAATCAAGTTCTGTTGAAAATGGGAACATGCCACATGTTAGAGAACAACAGGCAGTAGTGAGTCAGTGGGGGTCTGTGCTGGCATGATGTGTGCAGTGCTGGGGCTTATGCTGTCCAGATCAGCAGCCTGACTTGGTGAGTTGGGTCCTCGCTCCTCCTTAGCAGGGAACCTCAGTAGGCCAGTTGCATGTAGCAGGTGGTCAGAGAAGGAGAAACTGATGTGGCTTTGTCCTGAGATGCAGTGGGGCTGTGACCAGGAAACCTCTCCAAGCCTTGTGAGAGGGAAGGACTCCTTGGCTGACAAAGAGTCAGAACCATCTCTGGGGAGGAGCAGGTAATATTTTGTCTCCCTCTTAACTGTCTCTTCCCTTCTTTGTGGTAACGGGTGTGCATTTTATTTGTGCAATGAGGGAAAGAGGTGTGCAATAGGTGGGAGCTCTGTTTCTTGGTGTTGATAAAGTGAACTCCATTCTCCCATCTGAAACACCATTAAGATTATCTGCTCCATCACAAAAATGTGTATTTGTTTTCTGCGAAGGGATATCTCAAATTCTGCATTACTTATTTAGGCACCATCCTCAGAGGAAATTATACTGGAGGGAGCATATGCACACATGGAAGAGAGAAATCCTTATGGGGAGGACATGGTGTGCATGCCCTCAGGAGGAAAAGGACCTCCAACCCCTGTACATTCTCATGAGGACGTGCAGGCAGCAATACCTCTGCTGGGCTGCATACAAGGCCCAACACACACAGAGCAGCCTTTTCCCTTCCACTGTGGGGAAGAGAAGAAAGGCCATGCCTCTGGGGGGAGGCTTTTTCTTTCACAGATGGGAGGTACATTCCTTCTTTGCAATATGAATCCTAGATGAATATTAAGATAGGACTGCATACAGTTGGAGCAGTATAGGCTTGCACACTGACAGATTCAGCTTGTTCTTTCCAGATTGCTAAAGCTTATTTTGAAAGGTCTTGTTATTGGAGATCTTCCATTGTGTATTTAAAGCCACTGATATCTTGCTGTCAATTAAATGAAAACAAAATGCTGTTACTTTGCAATGTAAGAGGGACCTCTCAGTAAAAATATGTTTACCAACAGTTACACATACGGAAGTGTTTTAAAAATATTTTAAGTGCACTGCAATAATCTGAAGGTGTGAAATGAAGTTGTCTGTGTTCACTGCGTCACAAGCAAGGCCTTAAATTCAGTGACTATCAGGGTTGCTGGGCTGCTTTTCCATATATATGGCCAATAAAATTAGAAGTCTTATCTATAGGCAAAGTCACTTGTATTTTCTTGGGTTTAGATGACTCTCTCAGTTAGGAAAGCTGTCATGTAAGTAGCTTAAGCAAATTATTATCTCTTTATAGTTGCAGCAAAACACTGATATGTGAAGCACTGATACAATGTTCCTTGCTTTTTAGCATTTATTTTATATCATATTCCAGTGTATAATGCAGGAAATTTTGAAAAACAGCTGTGGATTTCTGAGAAAAGCCTTTACTTGTAGCTCAGAAAAATATTTTGTGGTTTATGCAGCCAAATTATAAAAAAAGGTCTGGCTTTGGTGGAAATGCATTCACATTAGGGCATTTGAGTCTAATTATAAAAGTAAACCTCCTGTGGTTCATGAAGCTACAATACTTGTGGGTGCACAACTGTAATAGTTTTGTGCAGAAACAGAAGTGATGAAAGCACATGTACTTCGCTGCACGTGAATCTTGGGTTCATGTCAGAAAAGCTGGTTAACTTTTTGTAACACGTGTCTGTGTTATGGTATTGCTATTCCTCTCCTCATACCTTACAACACTTAGAAATGGCTGAGGTGATTCACTTGCAGAAAGAAAACCATATGGGACACGAAGCCTTTCTAATAAAGGAAAGAGTGACAAGGGAAAGATTGTTTCCAAATCTGTTTCATTACACAGTTCTTAAACATTTTTTTAATGTGCTGGAGCAAGATAATTGCAAGAGAGGGTTCATTTACTTCATACGCATGACATTTAGTACATAGATTAGCTAAAAGTGTCAAAAGACTATTCAAATAATATAAAGGGACATATTAGTGGTGGTGCAATAGTTATGGGTTCTACTTGTCATGTAGTTTGAAACTGACTGTGGATTAAACAGCTTCCAATGAGTTTGAACAATAATGTAATATAAGTTAGAAGGAAAAGAATTTGCATTAATGATATTTCAGGCATGTTATGAGCTAGAAATGTCTTTGTTCCATAAACAGGACCAGATGCACACTAAGGGACCTCCTGTATCTTACACAAGGTTTCACATGATCTAGAGGTATTATCTCATATTTCCTAGAAAAGCAGTTCCTTCCTTGCTGCTATTGATGATGCATCATGGTTCTATGGTTCCTTTTTTCTTGCTGCCAACTTGTTGCATGCATATTTTTATACATCTTCCTCCTCATCTTGAGATCACTTGGACAGCTGAAATCCTGTACAAGGGGCCCAACTAACAGCCAAGATCTCTACTCCAGCTTGCATTGGCATTGGCAGGTGACTTTGGTGAGGTGGATGAAATATTAACATAGAATCATAGAATTGTTATAGTTCAAAAAGACCTCTAAGTCCAACCATTAAGATGTCCCACCATCATCTCTAATTGTAGGTTTTCAGATATTCCTCTTTGTGTCCTTGACATATCTGGAGGAAACAGGTTCTTTCATGCAAATACAGAACATTCTCTACTTCATTTCCTTCTCAGTGAACTCTTTGCAGATGCAACCAGAAATTTCTTATTACATCAGAACAGAGATGTGTGCTTAGAAAATACTGTTTGGAATAAAGACACTCTGATGCTTTTCTAAGTCAGTTTCTATTGTATTTTTAGTAGGAAATGAAAATAATTTATCCAAGAACATGGAGGCAATTTGCTCTGCTGCTCCCCCCCCGTACTCAAGGTCTTTTTTGTTACTTGTGTTCCCTCACTGTGCCTACAAACTCCAGCTGTGATCAAATTCTCATTGTCCGAGGCACCATAGAAATGGATTGTATGTCACAGGCTTTGCCACGATGACAGCACAGTTTAGTACAAGAAGACAAAAAGAGGTAGCCAAGGTAACAGAGACATGCTGTGGCTTGTGTAAAATCACCCAGAAGCAGCTGGAAGGACCAGGCATAGGACCATAGTCTCCAAGTCCTAATCCCCTGCAAAACTACTGACAGATGTTTCTTTTAGAAAGAAGACTCATCATAGAAAGAAAATGTGAATTTTGAAAGTTTTCTTCTAAAGGACCTTTGGAAATGACAGTCAGAAATGGAACTGAGAAATAATAGATGGATCATTTGAAGAAGTATTCAGTATAAATCTCCCTGAAACACATTGGAAATAGGACTTGGACTACCTCTAGTTATTTTCTACCAGTTATCAGAAAATTCAGTAGAAGTTTTCTGTTGTTTCCCTATATTTACATAATTTAACAAATTCAGCTCTACACTGATAATCTGCTCATAAACAGAGTATAGAAATAAATTGCAATGATTTCTTTCAAATAAAATTGTATCAGTATTTTTATTAGAAAAACTGTTTTCAGTTGGGCTGTGAAATGTAATTAGATGAAAGAAAATCTGAACCCATGTAGTAAATTTCAGTCTGTTTAACTTTTCCTTCATAAATATGAGAGCTATTAGCAGATAAGTAGAACAGAAGGAGAAAGAAACACAAGAAGCAGTCTTGGAAAAATCTTACAGATAAGTGCTAAAAGTCCTCAGCTTATAATGATGTTAAATAGGCAAGAAAGTAAAAAGAGCGGACAGAAGGATAAGAATAGTGAAATGGTGAACGATGTGAATAACTATGAAGTAAGTCCTTATTGACTCCAGACTCTGGTATGTATAAATGTCCAAATTTCTATATACTTCCCCAGTCATCTGATTTGTTCCCTAAGTAGGTGTTCAGGAACAGCTGAGAAATCTGCTTCAAGAAACAGTTGAAGTACTGTTCATTATCTTCAGAAAGGGTGGGTATTTGACTCATTTGCAAGTAATATGTTTTTAAGATATCCTGGTACAGGATATCTTGTTTTATAGCACTAAATGATAGACAAATTCTGTGGGAATTTACTCCTTACAATTTAAACATGTAAATTAAATGTTATCTAAGATAGATACAACATGTAATAATATTGTACATAAATTCTGTTGAAAAAAAAGAGAATCTTACAGACTTGGAGTGTTCACTGAAGTGTGTTGACTGCCTTGGTAATTTCAATTAAAACTAAAACACCTTACCTGCTGCATTTTTTTAGAATTATATTGTAGTTTTATCAAAACAATTCCAAGGAAAGTTAGTAGAAAATTGCCAGCTATGAATTATGAGTTCTAACAGTGTATTTCACTGGCTGCTGCACCACCTGTTAGTAAGTAAACCAAGCAGCAGTTGCCACATCACTGAGAATGACTCATTTCTATAATGAATACTAATTAGGATATCACCATATTCAATATTCTTGTTCTCTTTCAATATTGCTATATTATTGCAAAGTCATTTAAAGATTTGTGTGGTAAAAATATTTGTTTTATAGAACAGAGAGAAGGAAATCACAAAAATATCTCTATCTTTTGAAAAAATAGGTCCATTTCTTTAAAATTAAATGGGCTGATTAAAAATCTGTCTTTCTAGGGCAATGTTAACATTTTGATTTAATTTTTCTTACTCAGAAAGCAAAAAGAGAGATAACTTTCCACCATATGGCAGTGTTAACTTCTGAGCAGTTCTTGTCCTAGGCACTTTACTGTCTCTTCTATTCTATCATGAAGATGTTACAGTTCAGCAGAACCCCATTTGCTCCTCTAGTTTTAGTTCAGACAAACAAGACAGGCAGGTAGCACTGAAGGGGGAGAACAAAGTCTCGCTGGACAAAGGTAGGAGAATATTTGATGTGAGAATTTTTTTCACTTGCCAATTAGAGTCCTTGTTAACACTAAGGACTATTGAAGAAACTAAGATAACACACCAGCCAGAAACCTTGTTTCTTCAAGGTGCACTCTGAATAGCTTAAAGTGGTGCTCCTTGCTACTGGTGAGCAGGAAATGGACTTTCTTCTCATGGTGACAATAAAATCCTTTATAACAAGCAGTGTTTTGGCTTCCCTGCCAGGCTTTGTTGGTGCTAGAAAGGAAATTTCAAGAAAAGGGGGTCATGGGCCAACAATCTCATCCCATCACAGCTCTGTGTAGGACAAAATCTGGCCTACAGTATGTGTGTAGTTACATATCTGGCAGGGCACGTCTCCAGGATGGAGGATCACCACCTCCCGAAGATTGTGCTCTATGGTGAACTCGTCACCGGC